>VSDK01017448.1:484032-540865 GCA_009767595.1 Symbiodinium kawagutii | reverse complement strand
TTGCCACCAAAAGTACTCATGACTTCCTCACTAAGAACGGGGTGTCTTGCAGCCTGGTCTACAAGCCTCTGATCAAGAGGGTGCTTTGGCAGAGTTTCGTCAGTCTTTCAGTTTGCCCTGCCCAGTTTTTGTCAGTTTTTGCTCCAGTTTTGGCTGGATTTAGGGGTCAAACCTTGGACAGATGACGAAACATCGAAGACCACCCAGGAGCCAAATGTGTTGTCTCTCCTGCAAGCTGGAAAGATGGACATGCTGATCAACGTGCCAGATTCCATGGATTCTGATGGAATGACTGATGGTTTCAAGATGCGTCGAGGAGCAATTGAGGCAGGAGTGCCGTTGATCACTGACATCAAGACCGCAATCTTCACTTGCGCTGCCATCCACAAGAAGTGGCTTCGAGAGAGCAGCGGTAAGGCTTTCTGGGATGTTTGCTCATGGCAAGAATACGTTGAGATTGTCGAAAGGCTCAATTGAATCAGAAAAGCGTCTCCGCTGGAGCAATCGTTTCTTTGATCATGGGGTACTTGGGAAAAGGTACACTTTCGTTAGGTTTCAGTTGCAGCAAGAGCTGCTTGGCTAGCGCACCGTGCCTCTGCATGTCTGCGAGATGCACAGATTTTGGAGCAGATTCGTTTGCTCAAAATTGGGATATGTCGAACCTGCGTTCACTCTCCCGCTTCAAAGATCTCTTGAATCTCTTGAAACTCTTCCTTATTGTCTTCGCACATGCAGTAGTAAGTAAGACCCAACAAGCAAAGACTTCTTTTCTGCGTTTGAATCGAAGTGCAAGCGGTAGCCTCATGATTTGATGTGTTCTTTACTTGGTGACTTGCTGTGGGCGTTTTTCTACTGCTGGGTGTGTCGACATTAAGATGCTTCTGACTAAAGTGGTCGAAGCACAGCCCAAAGTGGCCAAACCTGAGCATGTGTCCTTGGCCCATGCGAACTCTTTGTGGGGTTAAAAGGGAAGGGACGCTGTTCCCCATCTTGTGGCATGCCCCGGAAAACTTGAAGCCAACACAAACCTGCCTAATGCCAAATAGATCAGTGAAGAATCCTGAAAAGCCAACCAATATTTGCAAGTCGCACCAAACCCGCAAGCCAAGTTGTTCCGCTGCGCAAAGCATTTTTTTGATTTTACCTGGGAACGAAGCTGTAGAAGTTGTTGCAGTGCAATGTTGAGGTAAATTTCATTGAGATTCTGTCTTCATATATTGACGTTGGCATTTCCATCGTGCATTCCCTGTGAGCCTGCGTGGCTTGAGTTTGTGGAAGGCACCATCCAAAGCAACTTGTGCCGTCAACATTTTGACACTGCACTGGGTGCATCGTTCATCAACCACACCCCATGCATCCTGTGCGAATGTGGTTGGGGGGAGAGATAGCAGCTGCAAAGGAACATGAACAACAGTGTACATGTAGCCAAGTGCTTGCATGAGACTGATTCGTTGAATTTCATTGACATATGTCAGAAATCTTGAAAACGATCCTGACAACAATGTATCATGGCAGAATCGCTGCTGTTGAGCGCTGTGGCTCAGCAGGCAGCCACTGACAGGGTCATAAGTTATCCCTGTCCGTCCAGAAGATTGTGATGTTCTGTCTTGAGGCAGCCAGAGCTTGCTACCAAGAGGTTTGTGAGTCTGTGGATGACCCCAGAGATTTTCAGGCAGGGACAGTGTGGGGTTAGCTGCATTGAACATGCTGTATTTTCTTGGCCGTCCATATCTTTCGAGTGCTTCTTCTTCCACGTCTATCAAGAACACAGTCTTGGTCCATACTTGTACTCTGGCGTTTCTTTTTTTTAGCCTTCTTTCTTCAAAGCTGCAATGCCAGGCCGCTCTACAACGTGCTCAAGGCCGCTTTTTGCGACTCAGTGTGTTGAATCTCGGCTGATGAAAAGAGGAGATGGGCACTCGGGGTGCCTTGGAAAACGCTGCCCCCGAGGCTAAGCAGCTGTGACAATGAAGGAATCGGCTGTCTGCAGCCAGCAGCAGCTGTGGATGCTGTCGTGACGGGCGTGGAGCGAAGCAAAGGCGCCGGCATCGCATATTTCATGAAGCCTTTGGTAATCTTGAAACTCTATCTTTGGTATTCTTTTTTCATATCATGTAAGCTTTTTATCCATATCAAAACCAATATCTTTTTCTTGGACTGGGTTTTGCTTCGATCTTTTGGACAGGTCAATTACAAATAGAGCAAGGTCTCCAACAACTGGCACAGAAACGGGTCGAGATCATCCAGGAGTTAGCCACAAAGCAAACACCAGTGGCTGTGGCAGCAGGACCGAAACAGATCATTGAATGATTTGAATGCAAGCTATGCAAGGCAAATAGGTGCTTCATCAATGTCTCAAGCTGCATTCGTGAGATCTTGGATCCTTGGAGGATTGCTGCAGGGATTTCGTTTAGATGGTCTGCTGGGAGTACCTGCGATGGTTGGCGATCTTCTTGCTGGGAGAGGTGCCATGATGAAGATCTGACATGACCAGCTGGGGGGAAGTGGAAGCGGACATCCCCGTTGATTCCCTTTCATTCCCACTATTAGTATAACTACTGTATACTATTAAGCATTCACAATCCCTACTATTTGCATCCTATTAACCATTAACAATCACTTCATTCTCACCGCTAGTGTTTAGAAATGTTTGCTCTACTTCCAAATATTAACAATCACTTCATTCTCACCACTAATGTCTCTATTTCCAACTATTAACAATCACTTCATTCTCACTACTAATGTCTCTATTTCCAACTATTAACAATCACTTCATTCTCACTACTAATGTCTCTATTTCCAACTATTAACAATCACTTCATTCTCACTACTAATGTCTCTATTTCCAACTATTAACAATCACTTCATTCTCACTACTAATGTCTCTATTTCCAACTATTAACAATCACTTCATTCTCACTACTAATGTCTCTATTTCCAACTATTAACAATCACTTCATTCTCACTACTAATGTCTCTATTTCCAACTATTAACAATCACTTCATTCTCACTACTAATGTCTCTATTTCCAACTATTAACAATCACTTCATTCTCACTACTAATGTCTCTATTTCCAACTATTAACAATCACTTCATTCTCACTACTAATGTCTCTATTTCCAACTATTAACAATCACTTCATTCTCACTACTAATGTCTCTATTTCCAACTATTAACAATCACTTCATTCTCACTACTAATGTCTCTATTTCCAACTATTAACAATCACTTCATTCTCACTACTAATGTCTCTATTTCCAACTATTAACAATCACTTCATTCTCACTACTAATGTCTCTATTTCCAACTATTAACAATCACTTCATTCTCACTACTAATGTCTCTATTTCCAACTATTAACAATCACTTCATTCTCACTACTAATGTCTCTATTTCCAACTATTAACAATCACTTCATTCTCACTACTAATGTCTCTATTTCCAACTATTAACAATCACTTCATTCTCACTACTAATGTCTCTATTTCCAACTATTAACAATCACTTCATTCTCACTACTAATGTCTCTATTTCCAACTATTAACAATCACTTCATTCTCACTACTAATGTCTCTATTTCCAACTATTAACAATCACTTCATTCTCACTACTAATGTCTCTATTTCCAACTATTAACAATCACTTCATTCTCACTACTAATGTCTCTATTTCCAACTATTAACAATCACTTCATTCTCACCACTAATGTCTCTACTTCCAAATATCAACAATCACCAGCAAACATATTAGTTTGCTTCACTTATTAGTCCAGCAGGTCCACCCCCTTAGTCTACTACTACCAGCAACCAACATCCAACGAGCGCCCACCGAGACTATTGGCGCCTCAGCCCTGCTCAGCGCGTAGCAGCACAGCGCCGCCTGTCCCTGGGTGTCCGTGCCAGCTTGGCACGAAGCACTGTGGCGGAGGCGGGGCTGCGCGGATCATAAGGATGATCTCAAGCTGCAAGCATCACGAAGCTATACTTAGCCTTATTAACTATCATTAATCATCATTAACTATCATGAATAATCATTAACTTTAACTATCACGAATCATCATTACCCATTATTGTTAACCACTTTGAATCCAAAGGCTGTGCACATTCCCAGAGACCACTGATCCTTGGCTCAGGCGCTGCACCCAGATTCGCAGCTACCTTTGCAGCTTGAGCTTTGCCCCGATGGAGCAGTTCTGACGTCCCCTGGGGCCTTCATCATGCAGCTGCAGCCTCTTAGCTGCCCCAGCTGTAGCTGGAGGGTTTTCCAACGCTAAAAAGATGCGTGTCTACAAGAGACGTACCCCAAAATTGGAAGGTTTGCCCAGCATGTTTTCCAAGATTTTCGGATGGTTGGTACGTGAACCTGCTGTGGACAAGCTCGGAACAGGCGCAGCAAGTGCGTCTGCTGAGGTTCGACCTCAGGTGGATTGTGCGGAGCTTCAGATTGGAGCCACAGGCCAGGCTTTTTGGTGGGTGAGGCTCTAATCTGCCAGAAACCATTGAAGTAAAGCCTGTTAGATCCTCTTAGTTGATGCTTGTAGGAGGGTATTCTCTTTGGTACGTAGCGCGTGTATGATCATCATCCACATTGGCATTACACGAATCACCAATGGAAGTTTTCACTAGTTGTGATCACTAAGTTCACCTATCAACGCTCATCACAATCATCACCTTAATCATCTGGTGATGATCATTGACTATCTTGAATCATCATTAATCATCATCAATCATCAATATATATTCATCATTAATCATCATTGACCATTATTATTCATCATTATTCATCATTAATCATCATTAATCATCTGGTGATGATCACTATAATCATCATTAATCATCATTAATCATCATTGACTATTATTAATCATCATTAATCATCATTGACTATTATTAATCATTAATCATCATTAATCATCTGGTGATGATCACTATAATCATCATTTATCATCATTAATCATCATTGACTATTATTAATCATCATTAATCATCATTGACTATTATTAATCATGAATCATCATTAATCATCTGGTGATGATCACTATAATCATCATCAATCATCATTAATCATCTGGTGATGATCACTATAATCATCATTTATCATCATTAATCATCATTGACTATTATTAATCATCATTAATCATCATTGACTATTATTAATCATGAATCATCATTAATCATCTGGTGATGATCACTATAATCATCATCAATCATCATTAATCATCTGGTGATGATCACTATAATCATCATCAATCATCATTAATCAACTATCTTTAGTCATCATTAATCATCTCAGATGTCCAGGCCAGGGTCCGGCGCGCCAGGGCCTTGGGTCTTTAAGCCCCGCGGACGAAGCAGCTGCACGTCAGCAGCTGCAGCAAGTGGCCGACGCTGAAGAGAAGAGCCTCGACACCGAAAGGTCAGCAGCAACCCGAAAGGCGGTCATTTTTTGGGGATTTGTCGCTGAATTTGGGAGTTGCTTAGCGGAAGCGAGTTCTCGATTCTTGGTGATTTTTATTCTTTGGGGATTTGAATATGATTTTTGGGGGTTTGAATATGTTTTTTTGGGGGTTTGAATATGCTTTGTTGGGACTTTAGGATCAGCAGCAACGCGAATGTTGCGATTCTTGGGATTCTTGTGATCCTTCATTGTTGGCATTGTTAGGAAATGACACCAGGGTTTCAGTAGATTTCAGTAGGCCACGTTTTTTTTCTTTACAGAGAACCAAGGAGCGAAGATGCTGATGTCCCTGCCTGAACCCCAGTGAGATATGATTTGCTATTCGGCTCACTTTGCTGTCGCTTAACAATCTCGAAACTGCATAATTATCCAGGATATTTGCATTGCCTGTAATTTGTCATGTTGGAGAGAGATTTGCTCAAAAACCATTTAGATTTTGGTGGAATTTGATAATGATTTGGCACAAGAGTGTAGGTGGGGCTGTCAAACATCCAGTTCGAAGCATCATATTTTGGGATCCGATGATTGCCATTGGACCTTCAGACAAGATCAGCAGTGAAACCTGGCTGCGATGTCAGGCTGCTTTGACAGCAGCTGCCCATGCCTTTTGCTGGAGCCTGAGGTGACACTGCGATGAATGTTTCTTTCACGCATTTTGCATGACTTCTGCAGGAAGTCTACATGAGTGTTTCCCAAAATAATCAAACTAGGGGACCCCCTAATCAATCAGTTTATTAACCATTTATAGTAGGAAAGCCAACCAGTTTGGGGATACCGCTATGACCCCAGAAACCACCACACAGGAGTTGTTAAACCACTATCGTTGGTTATTTCCCATCATGAACCAAAATAAACCAGCCATGGCTTGAGAAACCAACCACGGTTCATTGACCATAGTTCAACTATTACTAACTATAATTACACACTATTCTTATTCACTACTATTAGTAGCCATTATTCGCCACAATTAACCATTTCTAAGCGGATTCTAACCATTTATTAGCCATTTCACTATCATTGGTAGCCATTTCACTATGGTTAGTGGCCATTTCTACCCACCACATTGGATTCTGCTCATGGATTCTGCGTGCCGAGGTTCACACCTTTGGCTGCGCGCTGCCTTAGATGAAGGGGTCCGTTCCAGCGGCCTGGTTGCAGAGGTGCGGCCAGCGCCGTGGAACACAGGGGGACTGGCAACGGGGGACTGAAGTACCCTGGATCAATGGATCTGAATAGATCTACACATGGATCTACACACATGGACCATGGATATCCATGGACATGATATGTTCTGGATCATTGCTATGTAACTCTGATGATCTAAAGTCATGGATCTACATGGATCTACATGGATCCGCACGTTTTATGGGCCCAACACGTTGGCACCTTGTCATGGCCCGCAGGTGGCCTCTGCATCCTGGGACCGACGAGGTTTCGTCACCATGCGCGTCTTTCCGGTGGCGGCACCCAGACTGGGCCGTGTCGAGCCTGGCAAGTGCATCTGTATCTGTTGAGACCTGTTGGTATTTGTGAATTTGTGAAGATTTTGTGTATT
Source organism: Symbiodinium kawagutii (assembly GCA_009767595.1). Taxonomy (NCBI): domain Eukaryota; class Dinophyceae; order Suessiales; family Symbiodiniaceae; genus Symbiodinium; species Symbiodinium kawagutii. The sequence continues at coordinate 533,851 of VSDK01017448.1, read as the reverse complement.
GTGTAATTGATGACTGATATTTTTGAAAGTGTATGGTGGTATTGTGCTTTTCTTATTTGATATTTGTGAATTTGTGACTGATATCTGTTTCAGTTGCCGAATGGATTTGATGTCGATGATTCCCTGGTGACACTGTGACTCTTGCGCTTGCGGTGACGACTCCCACGCTCGCTAAGGGTTGGGATTCCACATGCGGTGGAATCTGTTCGCCACTGCGTGATGATCAGACACCAGGTGCACCAAGCAGTAAAGTTGCTCGCAGCAAGTCCCAATACGATCAATGCTTTCGTGGGTGGCAGTTAGCTTGTTGGCCGATTTAAGAAAGCCTGAAGGACCAGCTACCGGCTGCGTCCTAGAATTGCACAAGGCTGATGGAGGTATACGCTTGAAGCTTAGATTTTGCCAGGTGTGAGATACTTTGGATGAAGATCTTGAAGTCTAAAGAAGTCCAAAGTCATCACATGTGACACATCATGTGACAGACACATCAAGTGATCACGCGCGTTTCGGAGCAACGGATGGCTTCACTGCAACTCGAGGCCCCCAATTCGCTGGGAACTTGCCGCCTTTGCCTTGTCAACGGCCACAGCGACTGGTTCAGCTGGGTGGTGTTGGGCCCTGTTTGGACGAGGCGCGGTGCAATCGCTGCTGAGCTGCCCCAAATCCGTACTCGGAGCTATGATGAGCCAGGGGCCATGACAACTTTCTGCACTGGCTACATCTTGCTACATCTTGCTACTCAAATCTACAACCTACAATTGTGGTTGGGACTTGTTGGGCTTGGGTCTAGGCCCCGCTGAAATCACGCTGGACACTAGTTCAGCATTCTGCCATATGGTCACCTATCCAATCTCATTCATTTTGACACTGGTATTCTGACAATGGTGTATGGGGATAACGGAACAACGGTCAATCAAAATGGTCAGTAGCGCTTCTTCAATGGTCAACATAACCATGGCCAATATCCATGTATGGTAATCTTTGAATAGCTTTCGTGGTGCGCAACTGCGACAGACATATGCTTTCAATTTGACTCCATTGAAACCGTCGGTGGTGTGGGTCGCATAGTTTCGCTGCTGGATCTTGTATCCCGCGTGTTCCCAATTTGAGCTCCGGGCGCCTTGGTTCACATGTTCGTTGTTGTCTCTGACAAGTCACTCTATGCTGAAGGTTCCTTGGATCCGATGATTTTGTGGTCTACTTGTCTTCAAACAGTCTTGGAGGTTCTAAGCGCCTTGGGTTGGGTAATTTTGTTTCCATCTCGTGCTTGTTTCTATTCGACTCCCATTCCAAAATGGCAGTCAACAGTTGCATCTTTTTTGGGACACCTTTTGGGCATTTGATCTTCATCTTCGTTTCCTATCAAACAATGTGCTGCTAAGTCTCGATGGTGCCAAGCAGCTATATACCCATTTCTAGCTGTCGCAATTCCTGAGAAGAGATGTACGTGTATCACATGTCATTTCGCTGTTTTGCCTTGTCAAGAGGCTTTGCGAAGTTGTAAGATTCAAGATAAACAAATGCTGTTCTTATCATTTCATGATGTGAATATGGATTCTAGTTTTGTTGATTTCATAATCTCCATATCAACATATCTCAATTCTAGTGCTAAACATCTGACGTTTTTTGTGTGAAGTGACGTGCTGGGCAGGTGCTACGTCAAGCTCATGAGGCGTTAGCTACCCTCACTCTGCGGCGCTTGCGGGATGGTTTGTTGGAGGCCATGCCTTGGAGTCGCCTTCGCACCGAACTTCTGCTTCGACTGGTGCAGGTGGTTCCGTCCAGTCGCGTGAAGCCTTTGGAGGAGTCGCAGGAGAGACTGTCCGTGTCGCTGATTTTGGAAACTCGAACTGGAAGTGTCACAAGACAGACCTGCACAATGTTTCGCTGATACAGTTGGAGATTCTCGCTGGAGGGAGACCGTGCTAATCTTAGACCTTGTGGTGTGGTGAAGACTGATGTGGTGCACTAGAGGCATCGCTTGTCAAGTTGAATTTATTTGAAATGCTTGCAGCTGCTTGTCAGGTTGCGATGTTTGCTTCAAGGTTGCGAGGCACGATCCCAATCCCAAGCTTTGATTGGCTGCCAGCGAAAGCTTTGTTTAGGTTTTCGTTGATCTTGACAGCCTGGGGCGAGTGGCGTTGTCGACCTCAGAGTACTCTGAGAACCCACCACCTAAGGCCAGGGGAGCTTCTTGCAGAGTTCCTGATGTTTTTCGGTGAACATTTGGCAACCAGAAATATCCAAAGCAAGCCGCTTGAAGCCTTTCCCTCTTTCATCCTTGATTCAGAGGCTGCAAACCATCAGGGGTTGAAACTTGTTGACATCGGCAATTTCGCTTGCTTTCAAACTCACAGCAATGTGTTGACTGTCAGGCTACAGGAGGCCCGCTCCTTTGAAAGCAGGTTTTACAGCGCACGATTTCATTTCATGACACAAAGAAAGCATGAAACAGTGGGCTGGTCGACAGCCGTCACCAGGCCAAGAGGGATTTATTCTCCGACTTGAGGTGGGGCATCTCTCGATTGCAGAAACAAGTAGATTCGGAATCAATTGATTCAAGAATCATACATCATGTCACTATTCTATTTCTTATTTTTACAAGTTCTCTTCTGAAACAAAAGTGAATTTATCTGGTTTCTTGCATCTGTGAAAGGCAGTTCGTATGGCTGCGTTGACAGCAGCTGCTGAACAGACATGTGCTGCCATCGGCTGGCGCCGTTGGGGGCTTACCGTTTTAGCTTTCTGCAGCTATGCTGCCTCGAAGCATCACCAAGGAGTGCCTCCAGAGCCACCACCGCAAAGCCATGGGCGTCATTTGCAGCACTTCAAATGTCACTTTGGAAGTGGACACGATGAGTCCCGGTCAGCAATCGCCGTTGAGTTTGATCTCTCGGACACAGAGTCTTGGATGCAATGATACAGTTAGAACTTTTCTTCAAGGAAGCTTAACTGAGAGAAACATGTCCATTTCCAGCCAACATCGAGGAAGTGAAGAATCTGGGCTTGGTTCTGGAGGCGCCATGGGCTTCCATAGATGTAGAACTTGTGAACCTGAAAGTTGTACTGCTTTGCGACGGAATTGACGTGCGCCCACTCCGTAATTGCGCTGGGGTGAGTGAGTTGGGTTGGGATCTGGGTTTATGCCTCTCCACTTAGAAAAGAAAAGAAAGAGTAATTGCAGGCAATTACAGACTTGTTGGGCAGAAAGACACTCAACAGCTGCAAGAGAACGCGAGCAAGTCCGTCAATCGATAGTCCATTACTGTATCATTGAATTCAAGGCATAAAGTGTTAAGAGATGATCAAGAGATGTAAAGTGCAGTTGGTCAAGCCGTACCAGGCAACTCTAGCATTTCTATGGATTCGTATAAGAATATTTTCCTCGGAACAGTGCCAAAGGGTGAAGCCTCGAGGATGGCACCTCGATCCATGCTCCAATGGATGACTTTACCTTCGCAGAAAGAGGACTCAGCATCACCAGTTTTGGCATGTTGGATTCCACAGTGACCTAGCGGCTTCCCTATGTGGGTATCATCGTATTATCCCTATAATGACTGTTTGGGGTTGGGGGGTACCATTCTGCATGGAACGGGAACCGCCAAGATCTCTGGATTTTTCTGCGAAGCCAACTGCCAAGTTTGAGGAGAGCCTGCAGCTTTCCAGAAACTGCAACGGAACTTGAGGCGCAGATGCAATCATTAACCAATCACGAACCAATCATTCACCAATCATTTCCCCATTGCCACTGGTGAATCGCTGCTCAACACGCCCTGGGCCCTACAGCTCCAAGCTCCAACTTCTGTTTCGGCTAGGGACCGACTCTCCTTCGCAGCACGGCTGATGGAAAGCGGGAAATTGAGCTGTGAGGCGGCCACGTGCTTCCATGGCGCATTCGGTTTGTTTGTGCCGTTGTTTGTGGAGGTCCTGGAAACCTTGGGGCAGATGGAGGAGCGAAAAGATGATCAAAAAATGATGATTTTGCACCTACATCCGGCTGCACAGGAAGGATCCATTCACCTTCGCTTGGTGATGGCGAGTTTGCTGGAGTCGCGATCCAAGAAACGGCGGTGGAATCCGCGACGTCTGAGCGTCTGAGCCGTGCTGACCGAGGCTTGAGCTCAGGTTCAATGATGAGGTGAGCAGCTTCACAGTGGGAACTTTGACAAACCGAGCGCCTGATTGGGTGAAGTTGTTACTGATATCGAGTTAATCAGATGTAATATATTTATGTGATTTATATGATTTTACTTACATCAATTATGTTGCATAATATATGTATTATATATTATATATATATTATCTATGTATATGTTGATATTTTATAGATTTTACAAGACACTGCAGCCATGCCATGGAATTTTCAGATCCGATTTCCATGGGCTTTGTGGGGACAGGTCTCGGCTGCTGGCAACTTGTCATCACCCTTCAGGTCGCCAGTGGTGATCAAGGCCCTCCATCAACATCTGTGGTCCTTATTTCGTTTTGATTCCATAGCAGATGTTTCTTGCGAGCTTGAACACATTTATACATACTTATGTGTTGCGCATAGATGCATACTCATATACTCATAAATACTTTTTCATAGTTTGTATTTGTGTTTGCGGAGAAAATGACTTTTGCAGTTGGGATTCTGTTACCCTGTTTGCAGATCCACCAGCAGTCAAGAACTTGGTCGCTCTCTGGAAAGCTGCACAGTCCGGTGCTGGTCTTGGTGCTCAATGTCGTGACATCTATGCACTGCCCAAAACTGATGAAAGTCCTCTAGGAAACTGCTTCAGAGGAGTCCCCCAGTTTTTTTCGTTGTTTCTTTTTTTTCGATAAAGGTTGCAGAATCGTCGTGGAATCGTGAGCGTTGGCTCAAGCAGTGCACCGCTGGCGCGTGCAGAGCGCATCGGGTGCGAGCCATGTCGGGCCGTGACGTGGCTGCAGATCTTCCACAGATCGTTGTAGCAGTGATTTGTCAAAGGAGCTATGTCGCTATCACATCCTGCCACGTCCTTTCACATCTGTTCCTGCATCTCTGCCTTGAAAGAACGCTTTTGATACAATGATAAGATGTTGGCTTCATTTTAAGTGACATTTGCACATCGATTGTACTTCGGAGCTCCCGAGTGCAAGGCAATACGCGTATGGCCCAATGGCTGGACTACAGAGTGCGTGTCACCATTTCTGATGCCCGAATGCTGGTGGGCCTGACTCTCAAGAGCTTGTACTCGAACGACTCCCATGACGTGTTTGGATGTTCTCACTGAATGGATCTGAATGGCACCTGCAAAGGCACTTTCATGGCGCTGCGCAGCTGCAGATAATTTTTGAGAAGTTCTTTTCCTTGAAGGGTTCGAATTTTGTTATTGTTCAGTCTTTTGGTTGCTGTCAGCTTTTGATCCGTGCTTCAGCCTTTGAATACATTGCATAGTGTAGACAACTCATACGTTTAATATGCATTGTGTGCTCCCAAAAGGATTTCCAGGTGCCATGCCTCGAGGTTCGACAAATACATGAATGTGGTCCTTGCAGACTGTGAAGAGTTCAGAAAGATCAAGTCAAAGGGCCGTCCCTTGGAGCTAGAGATGATCATTCGCAGAGGGTCCAAGTTGATGGTGCAAAAAATTCGTGTTTTTTTGGTCCTGGCTGGATGATACTGGAACCGGTTGGAAACATTTTAGGAAGCCCTGTGAGTGGAAGCTGGTTGATTTGGAAATGCTGAGGCAAAGATGAAGAGAAAGAAGTGAAGCGCACGCTTGGATTTGCCACTTGATCGCTAAATGTATTCAGTTTCGATGGTTCTTTGGACACAACATTTGAAGCAACTTAAGCATGACTACTGCTAACATTTCATTGGGTGGTCAGCTGATGTTCAGTGAATCTACGCAAACACTTCTTTCAGCAGATTGTTCCCAGATGCTCAGGTGGTGCTTCGTGGGGAAACCATTGTGTCGCTGATGGCCGAGGTGTGATTCGGAGTGAACTCTGAGTAGCGATGGTTGGCGAGGATAGTTGGATATTCGTACGACTTGTATGCGCATACCTTGATATGCGCATACCTTGATATGTGCACAGCTGACACCTTCTGATTCTTTGGCTATTCACCCGGAGAGTTCCAACTAAAGTAGCGAGGATTCTTGCCAGAGATACAGGCTCTTGGAGTTGAGGCTAGGTGAATCTTTCGATTTTTGAGGCGCCGCCACCAACCGGGCCCAAGAAGCCAGACATCCAACCTGGACCAGGCCGTGGTCAGGTTGCAGGCGCGGTGAGCTGTGAAGTCCCGTGGAAGGCATGCCCGAAGGGTGGACCATGGTGGACCCAAGGGACCTCAGCAAGGAACTCTCTAAGGAGTTGAGCCAATTGGCAGGTCGTGGAATGCCTGCAGCTCCTTTGAGTTCGGCTCCAGCCGGACTGTCTGGTCCAGTCAGAGGAGTGGGTGGACCTGCAGCCATTCAAATGCAGCCGAAGGTGCGACACACCATGTGCAGATTTGGTAAAGTTTTTTTCTTCTCCTGCATTACATGTATATATATATATATGATTTGTGCTAAACAGTTCTATTATTACATATTATACACTTTCTTAGATTATGTTATATGATACTATGTTACATCATCACCTTAGTAGATGTACGAAAATGCTATTGGCTTCAAGATGAAGTGTCACTCTAGCAGAAACCGCTGCATTTGTCACGCTGCAGGCTGGTGGTACCTTGGAGGCATTTCCAACATCTCGAGGGGCCCCAACTCGGCCAAGCCTCTGTGCATACCAAATACAGCGCAGTCAGAATTATCACATGCAAAGATCCAAAGAAGTAGCTATAAACATTGGATAGTAGTTGGATATTAGCTTTAAACATTGGATAGTAGTTAAAGATTGGCTTTAAACATTGGATAGTAGTTAGATGTTAGCTATAAACATTGGATAGTAGTGAGATGTTAGCTATAAACATTGGATATTGAGCTACGAACAAGTAGCTATAGATAGTTAGCTATGGAAAAGGAACTATGAATCAGCAACTAGATAGGTAACTGAACACAGGTATACAATATAACAGCAAGAACAAGGTCCTAGATTTGTGAATACAGACATATATACACAGTCGGGATGCTACTTCTCAAGCTTACATGTAGCTGTAGTGAGCACACTCCAATTCAAACATATGCAAACGTGGCGGTGAACAGCTGTGCCAGGTTGAGATAAATGGTATCACTGCACGACTTTCTTTTTTGCATTTCGTGCTGACTGCAAACAGGACGCTTGTGATGGTTCAAGCGCCCAATTTTTTTCTGATATGTTTCGTTCCATACCCTTTTAAGCCCCTTGCCCAAACAAAATATGTGGGTTGGGACAGCCAACTTACAATGAATCAACATTATCAGCCGCATTGAACCGCTTTTTGGCATGCCTGATATTGGAAGTAGATGGAATTAGTAGTAGAATTCTTTTCCCATCTTTCATTTCAATTTCTTCAATTCCAGCAGCTTTCCTTCACATTCCTCCCTTGCGAAAGCCTGCGCGAGCACGTATAGCCATTGCCTGGCACTGCCTACCTTTTGCGTTTCCCTTTTTCAAGTCTCGCTTTCCGTCCTGAATATCTATTTTATATTTCTGAGCCATGAAATATATTGAAACACGCTAAGCTCAACAGGCTCAAAATCTTGCGCTCCAAAATGTTCCTCTCCTGAAAAGGGGAGGACTTATGACAATTGTCGGGGCTGAGGTGCACTGCCAGCAGCACCGCCTGGTATGCCTCCTGGCTTTCCCGCGCGGCCGCCAGGGATGCCCGGCATGGTCCCACCAGGCCCGTGATTTCTTGAAGCTCCTGACATTTGCAGATGGCAGAGGGTCCCAGAGGGTTCTGCGGTTTCGGATGTTTCGTCCCTATTCTCCAGGCTCAACCACCTGCTTGGGGCATTTTGGACCTCACATGGAGTTGGGAACAGTACTTTTCCAGAAACCCTTGAAACCCTTTTCACATCGAGATGGAATCCTTCTGCAACTTCGTGCTTTGGTTTTGGTGGACAGTGCTTTGGTGGTGGACATATAAACATCTTCAACCAGAAACTCAGTGACTTTCAGTGACTTTCACTTCCTCAACGCAACAAACATCCACGGAGTGCCATTCTGCACATGGCGGAGAGCTCCCGTCGCTCGCCTATACGGTGCCCTGGCTGAAGGATTTCAGCTTCGAGAAGACACGGATTCTAAGCTGTTTCCAGTCCTCAGAGGTGCAAATTTCTTCCTGAACGGTAGGACACCTTGACAGATGTTCCAACCAAATTCGAGAAGTGACACCCGTCCCCTACTAGGAAGTGTTGTAGATCAGTACTACCTTGTGCATAAGGATCATCACATCCCTATCAACCAGCAGCAGAATGTGATTACCAAATGATTTGACTTCTAAAGCCTTAATCCGACCATCTAAGAATAGCAATATCACGCAATTCCAATCATCATGATGTCGAACTATGTAATTTGCAGGGCATTGAAATCTACAGGTGATGACTATTGTTTGTACATCTCTGTGTTTTCCCTATATCATAGCAAACGGTGCTGTAGGATGAACGATAAGCACCACCAACAATAAGGATCACTTATCAATCCCATGAGCCATCAACGGTAGAATCATCAGCAAGAACTACCACCAAGAGTGATATCAACAGTGACCATACCATGAAGTAACCATAGTTATAGGGGCGAGCTCATTCACCTCCTTCACCTTATATGGTCGATCGTACCATGGCTATATCCCAGTCCCCAGCTGTTGCTTCAAGATGCTTGGGATGTTCACCTATGTTTACCTACTGGGTACCTCTTGGATGGTGGTAGTCATCTGGGTCGAAGATCCCATCCATAGCTCCACCATTGGATGGCTGTCGGAAGCTATGACCGGCATCCATGGCTTCACCTTTGGATCCAGGTGCTTGGGCTGGTTCTGCGACCAGCTCTGTGGCACTTCCGCGGAGCGTCGTCGTGCTTCCAAGGTGCGGTCAAGTCATAGGGGTAGCCCATGGTAGCCCCCCAAAAATGGATCCTTTATTGCCAATGATGATTGCAAACGGATGATTTTTTGGGTCCCCTATTTTGAGAAACCATACCATCAAGTGGTGAATGAATATGAATACATCATGGGAAAACAAAATACTTTTTTAGAGATTATGATGCAACAAATAGAATGAATCATGGGAATTTCTACAGGAAATCCATGAAAAAGTCTGCAAGCACGATTTAGACGATGGTCAAAAACCAGGATTTCCTGTAGATGTTCCGATATTGCCATCAGCCCACCCAGTGAAAGCTTGTTTGCCCTCAAGATGTAGGTGCTGACCCGCGCACGAGACCAATGTGTCCGGCTGCGAGCGGGAGAGCTCTCGCGCTGCGCCGCGATTGTGCAAAAGTTTGCCCAGGTGAGACATGGTGAGACAACCTGTTGGGAAGACAGATACGACAGACAACCTAGAAGCAATTTGTGCTGACAACCTGTTGGGAAGACAGTTGAGGTTTTTACACTAGCGAAATGCGAAGTGACATTGCTCGTTTTTGGGAAGCGATGGAATTTGGATCAAACTTCGGGGATACTCGTGTATATATTGTGCCGAAATCCACGAGTTTGATGCAAGTCGTTGACAATTCCTTCGCATTTTTAATTACATGTTTGTGTGCATCTTAGCTGTGTATCATTCATGTATCCAGTTAGATCCAGCTACTTGTAGCATTAGCTAGATCCAGTTAGGTCCACTTAGATCCACTTCGCATCAATTCGATCCACTTAGATCCAGTTCGATCCACAGTTGGATCCACTTAGATCCACTTAGATCCACTTAGATCCACTTAGATGCACTTAGATGCACTTATATATAGATGCACTTAGATGCACTTAGCATCAGTTGGCCTCGTTTGGATGTCGCAGGAGGGCCCTGATGATGTGCCACTTCAGCACCTGCGAGCTGCCGAGCAGCATCTGGCTGCCTTGGAGCGGTGGCTTCGAGGAGAAGGCCGTGGTGCGCCATGGGGGCACCAAGCCACCATGGGGGGCGTTGGTTTCAAGCGCTTAAGGCAATCTTAAGGGAAAGATCAACTTTGATAAATGATAAGTGAATGATAGATGTATAAGGTATGCATGAATCTACATGCATTTGAATTGCATTCATTATGTCCCTGCCATTCGTAGTTTGGTGTCGACACGAAAAAGAGGTTGCACAGATGATTGCCGTAGCATCGTCTCACTAAAATTGTCGTGGAAGACCACAGGTTATCAACCATTATATCCATCATATGTCAATCACTTGTCAGTCACACATCAACCACATATCCACCATACATCAATCATTTATCAACCATATATCAATGATATGAATCAACCTTATCAACCTTATCAACCTTATCAACCTTATCAACCTTATCAACCTTATGAACCTTATCATCGTTCTCATCACGATGTCTTGTTGTTTTGACCCGCGAAGGTGGCGAGAAAAGCCAGGCCCGTGCCGAGCGCATCGCTCGGGAGCTGGGCCTGGCGCCTGGTTTGGGCGGCCTCGTGGGTGGCCCCGACGCAGCGACCTCAGCAGAACTGCTACCAGCGACCTACCAGCGACCTACCAGCGACCAGCGACCAGGGGCCAGAGACCTACCAAGGAGCTACCAGGTACCTACCAGCTACCAGCTACCAGCTATCAACCAGCTACAGAAACCAGCTATCAATCAGAAGACGGCCTGTCATGACTGTAGGCTGCGGAATTTGAACGGATCTTTCCAGACTATGTGGAGCAGGAAATCCTGATTCGGTCTCTACCTGGGTCTGTGAAAGTGCGAAGCTTTCGACATCCAGGCTCTGCAGCATCAATTGAATCAATGTAACTTGAAAGTTCAAGCGATGAAGCAGTTGGGGAAGTGGTGAGTGGATATTAGTGGCCAATTTGTAGCTGCAATGCAGGCAAAGTCTTCATTACCAACAGTCGCTTGTGCTTCTACTCCAACGTTCTTGGTGTGGAAGTTTCCTTTGCTGCCAAATGGATCCAAATTGCAAGCTTCCTGGCCGTGCTTTGGAGTTGACATTTGAGGCTGGCAAAGTCATGCGAGCACATGGCTGCGTCAAACGACAAAGCCATGCAAGCAATTTGAAGAAAGCAAACCTGCACAGCATGAGGAATTCTTGCTACAACTGAGGCTTGAGGCTGGAAGAGAAGGCTGATTATACCACTTATCCTGTGTTGGTTTCCTTCAAGGAACCCATGGACTTTGATGGCAAGGCAAGTGTACTTGGACATCACGCGCATTCCAATCTTGATTTCTTTTTTTGCAGAAAATCATTGCTCAGAATTTGTTGGGACAGGATGTCAAGACGCTCGATCTACGGGTTTTCGAGTTCTCCGATCTGGGACTACTCCAAAAAAGTGCTACGTATTTTGTTACTTGACTTTGCCACTGTGGACATTGCCAGGGAAAGTCTTGATGATCTTGACCTTGAAGGATACTGCTTTTTCAGACAAATTTCAGGTGACTATCACTGCTATGTGTTCTGGATTAGTCAAGCCCAGTCAAGCTATGATGATGTGAGTCACTGCTATGGTACAGTGCTGACTCCGGCCCCGAAGGTTGGTGCTGATCTTTTCGGTATCTACGAAGAGTCTGAAGTGCTGAGCCCTGATGCCAAGAGTTCGAGCCCAGTGGAGAAGCCAAAGCCACCGAACCAAAAACTGGTGCGTACCGCCTCCATGATTTCACCGGATGAAGTGCCTTGACCAACAGACTTTAGCAAAGTTTTAGAACAAATCGTGCACTTCAAAAAGGAAGGCAAAATAAGGCAAGCAAGGTATAGAAGGGTGTCAAAGGAACAGTAGAAACTGGTGCCACTTCGGTGAAAATTCTCGACTTTTCAGGTACTGAAGGAGCTCTCCATGTGGGAACTGGAAAGACGCACCAACCTCTTCAGGCATCACTGGAGGGCGCCCTATTGGCCCCATGATGGGGCTGCCAAGATGAAATGGGTGGCCTTGGAAGGCACTGCATATGCCCGGCACCCTTTCATTCCCGAGAGTGTGGATGAAGGAAAGATCGCTGTGCCATGGCTCAAAGTGGACTGCATCGACATCGTTCCCAATGTCAGATTTCATGACCTGCACGCATCTGCATGCTGGATCCTAGGAGAGTGACATCCCTCCTGTGGAGTCTGTCGACTTTTTGGGGATGCGCCGGAACTGCACATGGAGCCGTGGTTGAAAGGTTGTGATCTGCAGTTTTCGTGAGGCTCCAGTTGTGTAGACTCAAATAGATTCAAACAGTGATGTAATAGCGTACACGGTATGTGTACATCTCTCCCTCCTCTGTATCAAATATTTTTGCATTCACTTGCACATGATGTATTTATTATTGAATTTATATCATATTACTACAAGAATGTTCTAATTCTTGCATCTTGTTCTGATCCGGGACAAGATGTTTCGAGCGGTGCACCGGGGTCAGGAGCACCTGCCCTGTGGACGGCGAGACAGATGAACTCGGGTGGCAGTACTCCACCGACTTTGTCCCTGAGATGTAAAGTTCCAGCTTCTGCTAGGAGGGTAAGCGTGGGAGGGGACCCAGTAAGCTCTACTTGTTCGGCAGCTGTCATGCTATGACTTCCATGCCCATGGTGAGAGTTTGGAATCAGCCAGGAGTCTTGAAAGCCTGGAAGTTTCAGAGTGACGACTTTGTGTTGACAAAAATGCCTTTTTCAGTTTGAAGTCAGGGAGAGAAAACTCAAACGCTCTAAGGTCGTTGGCAACACTGGCTGGCTCCCATACTGCGGGTCAGTCAGCTTCGTGCGACGAAGGTGCTGGCAGCCATGCTTCTACACGGACGCGGACGGCGAAGCAGGAGTACAAAGCGCACCCCTGTCGCTCTTGCAAAATAAGGCGAAATTGGCATTCTCTTTTGATGCTTTGTTTGGTGCGGCATCAGTCATTTTTTCGAATAGACTTTGGAATCCTTCAGGCGCCCTCTACAGCCAAGCAACCGATCTTCGAGCAAGTCCTTGGTGAAATTTCCCTGGAGCTGCTTGGACAATCCTTGGAAAGCGACGACTGGAAAGATCCAGACTCCCTGATGGCCTTCTACTGGGAGGACCGTTGCCGCTGCCATGATGGCGCATCCAGATGTCTTGCCGGTCGCCTTTCACTTCAGGAGACAGGTGCTATGGACCTGGACATCAGCCCATGGAGCGATGGCAGCAGCTTTGCCTCTGTGGTGAAGGGCAAGGCCAGTCTGTTGCTTGAGTCCTGACGCGCAAGGAATATCTTTTTGAGCAACTTCAAGGGCCAACACCTAGGTTGCCGAAGCGATGGTTCAGCAATGGTTGAAAGGCAGTTCCACTACTCACTACTGTCTGGTGTCAAAGGATCAAGTGAAAACAGTGAATCGCCATGAATCACCATGAGTCACCCATTTCTTTCGTGCGTGCCCCGTAGCTGTGTTCCGACAATTCCCTGGCAGGTACGAACCATTGAAATGCGTTCCCCAGTCCCACCGGCACCGATGTGCCCAAAGGACTGACAAGGGAGGGCAAAACAGCGAGAGGTGCTTCAGCGAAACAGGTCATTCTGCTAAGGTTAAAGATGCAACTTGCCTAGATGTAGTTCATTTTTTTTGTGGCTGGAGCTTTCTAGCAGGAGACCAGAATCCAGAGTACCTGGCACATTGTGGTGCTCCCAGACAAGGTGAGATGGAAGTTCACCACTTCTCCGGTCTCTTTCGGGGATTTTGATTTTAGTTCATTATATTCAAATTCTTATTGATACTTCAGGGGATTTTCTTCAGTTTTTTCTTCAGTTTATTCTCTCTTCTTTTGGATCTTTGCATTGATTTCAAACCTTCAAAGTCTCAGATGCTCATGGAGGTTCTCCTGGAGAGTGTGACCATGTCTTTGGATGTGCCCTGTGGATTCTGGACCGCACTTTGCACACATAGTAAGTGCTTGATTTCCTGGCGGAAGTTCTCAAATTTCTCAAGCTCGATTTCGATTGAGAGACTTTTTCCTTGGGATTTGTACATGCGTTGTACCAAGTTGGAAGAGAATACAAAGATATCCAGAGTCTCCAATTGCAAGTGCAACGTTGGTCGGCGTGCTGGTAATCCAGTTTTTCAGCCAAGGAACGATGTTCAACGTGATCTCGTGCGATAGCTTTACCCTGCAAGATGGCAAGTTGAAGATGTCAAGGACCAATTGTGAGATTACACATTGGGAGGTATCAAGACTTTTTAAATTCACTTCAATTAGTTTTAGCACCCCCCTCCACAACTCGGGTTCAGTCTGGCTGGGTGTGGGGATCAAAGCCTGTGAAAACATGAAGTTTAGTGCACATTTGGGATCAAGAACCTGTAAACATGCACATTTTGATGCTTAGCTTGGATCAACCTTGAAAATCAACAACTTTCAAGAGACAGGCAGGACAACTTAACATTCCTGATGGAAAGTAAGAAGCCGAATACATCTCACTCGTACGCTCCTAGAGGACACTACAGAAGGCACGTTATAACAAGCTGGTTTCAGCCGCGCTTGTGCTGACATTCTGGCTAGAAACTGGCGTTCGACCATTGGTGTTTTGATGGTGTTTTTTGTAGTGGTGTTTTGGTGATAGTCGTGGTGCTTTAGTGGTGTTGTTGTGGTTGTTGTTGGTGGTGTCTTAGTGGTGGTGGTGGTGTCTTAGTGGTGGTAGTGTTGTGATTGTGGTTTTAGTGGTTGTGTTTTGGTAGTAGTGTTTTGGAGGTCGTGTTTTGGTGGTCGTGGTGGTTGGTGGTGGTGGTGGTGGTGGTGGTGGTGTGGCAGTGCTTTGGTGGTTATGGCGCTTTGGTGGTTGTGGTGTTTTAGTGGTGGTGTTTGTTTTTCTTGGTTTTGAAGGCGTTTTGGTAGTCATGTTTCATGTTCATTGATGGTTTATGTTGGTGGTGCTTCAGTAGTGATGTTTCTGAGGAACAAGAAGCGTGCCAGAACGTGAAGAGACAGTGTTTGAAAAGCATACGGGCAGGAGCAAGAAGTAGACTATCAACGTGCAAACATGAACAAGATGCATACTAGAAGTCTGCACGAAAAAACTCGGACTACAGAAGGCAGGAAAACGAAGCACAAGCAGAATGTAGATAGGAATGAAGAAAGTCATACCAGCGACATAGAGACAGGAAGAAGAAGCCAATGAGATTCGCACAGAAATTCAATTCCAGTAGAGCAGTGCTCCCCAATGACATTCAATTCACGACTTGCGCACGATCACCACAACAGCCCAGCAGGACCACACGCGACAACGCAAACAAAGGGTCCAGCCCCTGAATCCCATTAAACAGGAACCTGGTAAACAAAAATTGATCAAGAAGCGTACTAGAGACAGCCAAAGTACTTGGCTCCAAGCCATGTAAGGGAATGGAACCCTTCACAACGAGGGCACTATTCTGTTGGACCTCCTTGCAAACTGAAAGACGACCTTTTTAGGAAAGGCATCACAGTCATTCCATTCTTCCATATAGCAGTTTCGGCCAAAGCTCATAAGTGGGCTTGCTTCTGGCTCCCTGGATATAGCATTGCGTGTAACTGCCACCTGTGCTCACCACTTTTGCTTCAGTTAGCACACGGTGGTTGCAGGACCTGTGGCGTTGAGTGGTTGCAGTCAACATGGCTGAAGAGTAGCTTGTTTGCAGCATTGGCAGTCTTGGAAGATCTCAGATTCAGAGTCTTTGTGCGGGTTCCCATCGATTCCCGGAGGTTCCTACAGGTTCCCATTGCACAGAGTTGAAAGCAGAGAAGTTCGCCTGAATCGAAAGTTCATCTCGAAATGCAGTGATTCAGGATTACCTGTAGCCTCAAGCGGTTCATCTCTCCTGAAGTTGGCCTCAAGTTAGCCTCGAAATGCAGTGATCGTGTTGCCACATTCGAGGCATGGTGGAACAGAACGTGCCCCCACAGCTCAAAGCTGTGGGAGAGCGAATGGTGGGAGTGGTGACACGTTGGTGGGAGAAGGCAGACCTGAAGAACTGGCCATACAGACACGAGAAGTGGAACAGGGCCATACAGGGCCCATGGCTATGAAGAAGCCTTGTGTTCAGACAGCCGGCTTTTTTGTCCTTCTTGTCCTTCCTTCTTATCCCTTGTTGTGCTTTCTTTGAGGCAAAGGCCAAGCAGAAAGAGGCAACACCCACCTGAGATGCTCACAAGCAGAAGTAGATTCTGACGTTTCACTCAGATCATCAATCAGCCCTGAACCATTTCAGCTCGACACCCGGAATCATGGTGTTCCAATGTCTTCCATGTGAAGATTCCAAGCAGCTGCAGCTGTTTTTCCCTGGTTTTGCAAAGGGCTGGTTCGTGGTCCCCACTCTAGCACACGAGAATCAATCGCTTTAGAAAACAACAGCGGTCAATGTGGTGACTCTGGAGCAATGCTCACTTAGCTGAGAGTGCAAGCATGTGCAAGCTGCTTTGAACATTCATGAATTTCGTGAGTCAATATGTGGGTTTGTCCAAAAAAGGTGTACCCTCAAAACCAGCGCTTTCCCAGTTAACAATGATCAGTATTGGTTGGCTACAGAAAGTTCTTTGCCAAACTCTATAGCCTCTAGTTATTGCCATTATTGGGGAGAATGGTGGTTTCCTAGTTTGGATAATTATCCCTACGGGATACTGATTGGCAATAGCTATAGCTGTTAGTATTTCCTATAGTTATCCCTACGGGAGAATGATCCATATTGGTGGTTTCCCAATAGTTGAGGGACAGCACCATTTATGGACAAACCTGAGTGGTTTCCTACTGGACAGCTTCCAATGACATCATCGCTCGACCAGGCATGCCGGGAATGCCTCCAGGAATGCCAGGCCAGATCGAAACCACACAAGAAACGGGAAAACATGCACATATACGGATATGTATATATGTAGCATATATACATAGATATATTGAACTCACTTGCTTAGCTTGGATCTGTTGGGATTTGCGAGGCATGGGCCGTGGAATGCCTGGCATGGGACGCGGAGCGTGAGAAGCAACCACTCAAAGACATCATCGTAGCAAAGGCGGTCGGGCTCCAACAAGGTCAATACATGAGCCATCATTACAATGTGCTGGAATGCATGATAGCTGAAGGGCCTAGGATTTGTGACTCGATTCAGAGTATCATTGGCCACCCTCAGAAAAAAGATAGCCCGGTCCATGTGACCAATGCGATGTCAGCCAAAGTCAGAAGCGGCGGACAGGCAAAATGGTCTGTTTTAAATGATTGCAGGTTGATGATTCAGAAATCCTTAAGAGCTCTAATGACTCTAATACTCCTGAGCTCTAATAATCATAAAGTTTTGGCACCGGTTGCAATGTTAGAGGCTTCTCATGCCTGGCCTCAGAGCTTCTGGCGTTTTGATCAGCTGAGTATCAGCAATGTGGATGTCTGCATTGAGCGACTCAAAAAGATTTGCACCACAGACGCGTTGCGTCGCGTTGCGTCGCGTTGCACCTGCACAGACGCCTTGCGGCGTCACGTTGCTAGTAGTTGGGAGTCACAGTTCCGTTGCTCGCGTCGTGGCGTTTTTTCTGCACCGAGGTTCCAATGATTGGTTCGTCACGAGAGGCTGGATGTGGTCGCTCTCAGATGTTTCTGATGCCTTGGTGCAATGTTGACTTCAACAGCAGGCCCCTGAGCCGTTGCCATGTGGTGGTAGATTGCGAACCAAGGCCAGGTCCTCTGAATTGTTTTTTTTGAGTTTTGACAGTCTATATGATGTGATCATGAGCTGTCTCTTTGGCTCTTTCAGATTCAAAGCAAGAAGAGAAATCAGATGGAAACTGATTTCATGCAGCGAAACCTGAGTCAATAGTTGGAAGATGTTGGAACTTCCCAACAGTTTGAATTCCACGCACCAAAGGGGAGAGCACAAGCAAATCACAGGGCCGTGTCTCCATGTGTTTTCACCGAGTCATCGAATTCACAGCAGCGGCTTTTGAGCAAGTCTAGTCCTGTAGTACCTCCGACATGGCGGGTGCGTGTGTGGGTACCTCAGTTTCCCGTGGGATTCCTGGTGGTCCCCCGAAGTTCAGGTGTCAAAGCAGCGTGTGTGAAAAAGAAACTGCTTGGGTTTGTTGAGTGTGAGATCAACATGCAGAAAAGGTCAACAACATGCATCCATTGAGAAATTGTAAGGGTAAGAAAGCCGGATCCAATCAGATGAGGATGCAAATTTGGAAGCGTGGAGTTCACAGTAGCTCTGAGGGTTCAGATTCTGTTGTTCCCTGGTAGCCTTCTCACTCCACTTGTTTGCCTTCAGTGTTTCAATTGCATGATATAATTTGAGTGCACAAATTGCACATCGGTCTATCCCAGGAGTGTAACCTATCTTCCCAAAGAAGTTTGATGAAGTTTGCACACATGCATGTATATCTATGTATATAAAAATCTACTATACATGTATGCATACAGACATATCTACACACAGATATTTGGTGCCTTGTATATTCCATCCTTAGTATTTCTTATCATTGTTATAGTTGCTACGGTTATTGTTCTTCTTCTTCCTGCTTTTCTATTTGCATGTGAGTATATATATATATATATATATGTATATATATATATATATGTGCATGCATGTAAGATACCACATCAGTACATACCTATACTTGCACTAATAATATACACCGTATGTATGTACATATGATACACATGCTATTCTGATATGTGCAAAAAGACTCATTCCTCTGAGCTGCAGCAGGGGGCCAAGATGGGCGGAGCTACAAGGCAGCGTTGAGGGAGTCGGTTGTGAATGCAGCGTTTCAGAGAGGGAAAGGTCATGTGAGATCCCGAAAACTGAAACAATTGTGTCCCAGGACGATTTTTGTTGGAACCTTTGATGGAAATCCTCAGTGAAAATGAGAATGTTACCGAAATCCTTACAGAAAACAGAAGAATGGAATGAAAAGAATTCCCAACTTGTTCTGGTGCGCCGTCCTGCTCTCAAAAAGCTTAGATTTTAAAGTGATCGGGCGTGGAGCTTTTCTGTGCTATGCCATGGTCCAGCCTCGCTCTTCATGTAGCTGTAGCTACGGTTGGTACCAACAAGACCTGGACTTAGCACCAGCAGATGCTTGGTGGAAGGAAGCCATTCGGCATGAGACGGAGAACCGATGCTATGTGCGTCAACTGCCAGGTGCATGGGCAGCAACCTTTGGTGGTTCACAAGTGGATTCCCTGATCAAACACCAGGTGGAAAGGCCTTCCGATCGTTCCTTCCGTCCGCATGGTCGCCGGGTCGTGGCCGAGCCCAGAGAAAGTGATGAGTTTAAGAAGGCCTTGGTTTGGGTGGACGAGGAACAGCACCAAGGACGGCTTGAGGAGTTCCGGCCACCGTCGCCGCCACCGGTGGAACCAGCCAGCTTGGAGCTGCAAGCCACGGAGCCAGTGACTCTTAGCGCCACGGAGCCAGTCATAGAGCCCCGTTCATCAACAGGAGGGGCATCTCTACCTACGGAGGATCTTAAAGACTCCAAGGTTTCAGGAACCGTTTCTTGCCCAAATTGTGGGGCTACAGTTCCTGACGCCAACTTCTGTTTAATGTGCGGTGCATCTTTGAGGGACCAGTTTGCTGTCAAAGGCAATGCCAAACCAAGAGCCAAATCCCAAGGAAGTGCCCCGGGCTGGGCAGCGCAAGGGTTGCAGGCTCCAAAGGCACCCAGAGTGCCCAGGGCGCCAAGAGCCAAGGAAGCCAAGGACCCCAAGGACCCCAAGGACCCCAAGGACTCGATGAAACCGAGACTGGGGAGTTGGAGCCTTCTCCGTCAACGCGAGTTGAACAAGGCAGAGCCCCAGCCGACAAAGAGCTTTAAGCCGCCGCCCCGGCGAGCTCCAGATGCAAGTGGCAAGAAGCCAAAGGTGCGGCCTGCCGCATGCACACTGTTGAGAGGGTAGACTACTAGGCTGCCTGCTGCCTGGTTGCCTGCTACTTGAGATATCAGGCCCCTGATGCCACCAGGACATCAAAAGTGTTTGCTGCCCTCTGGGCAAAAAGGGCTGAATTCGTGCAGATCGGAGTGCTTCAAGCACTAGGCTAATGCTCAAGAGAAAAAGGCGAGCTCCGCATGAGATGGCACGACTTCCAAACTTAGATATACTTAGATCAGATTATCATGCTTATTCCCCCAACTAGATTCTCTGTCTTTCAGCTGCTTCAGCAGAACGCTTGTGGGCGTGAAGCACTCATAGACTGCGCCACCATTTGTTCAGGCAAGGAAGCAGTGCTGAAGCTCTTGCTGAAGCTCTTGGTTTCTACGGTGACTGTCTTTTTTGGAGGCGAAAATGGTGGGCACTTGGAGTGATCTCAACAGGAACTGCAACAGGACTGTCCCTTCACAGCTTGGAGCGGATGGCAGCTGCGTCAGAGCTTCCGTTTGAGCTTCCTGTTCCGCGTTTGAGTCGTTGAGAGATTGAGTTCAGTGATTCATTTCATGCTATCCTTGCAGGTGAAGAACACCTGCAACTGCTGAGAGACATTTTTAAGTTTGTGCGAAAATGGTGAGAGATGCCAGACAAGTTGAGTCATCGAGCATGGTACTTGCACCTTTGCACCATCAACTCATGCTCTCATCGCCACATGAAGCATTTTGGAGTTCGCGGAGTTTCAATGAGTTCCAAGGTCTTGCCAAATGACCAGCATGAGGCGGGAGCAGAGCAGTGCACTGTGGCTGGGTCGAGCTTTGAAACTCCGAGGTGCAGATCGACTTTGACCAAACAGCCTTGGCGTGCAGATAGCCCAGACATGCCCAGACGCGCCTAGACATGCCCAGACAGGGCAACCTTGAGATTGTGACGAGGACGTGACGAGGGCATACCTGATAGACCTTGCTACTCTCATCCACTTGCAACCACTTTCATTATTAATTTGAGTCGTTTCAAAATGTCCGAAATGCTCATGCCTTCACGTCAGACTGTTTGTATCTCTTGGTGATGGCCTGAACTATTTGGCTCAGGTTTGGGGGTACCCATGCTCCCAGACTGGCTGTGTATATAGATTTCAATTGATTTGACGACTCAGACTTGGCGAGTTCAAGTCTGAGCCATGGAACCGGCGCCAAAGCGCAGACGGTTGAGGGCTGCATCAGCATCCTCCTCAGTTTACCCTTCATAGAAATCAGTCGAAATCTTTGCAACTCTCTCTCTCTCTCTCTTTATATATATAGATATCATGAGATCTCTCATGATGTCTCAAACTGGAGCACTCACAGATAGCATCTCATCTCACTCCTTCACAGCTTAGTAGGTAGATTGCTGTAGAATTGGACCAAGGCAGAGATGGAAGTCAGGTTCTTAGAGATTCTGAGCCATAAACTACCAGAGGTTGGGAACCCTGTGGCACAACCCGAGAACAGGTCTGGGGCATCGCTATCATCAGCAGTAGATTTCAGATGTCTATGCATCGGACTGGAGCAGAGTTGGTTATACAGGTCACTGTCATGAGTCATGGTGATAGCATGTGATGACATTCACTGCTTGAATTTCAGTGTGGTGTTGGACATGGCAGTCTTCGAGGCAGACCCAGCTCCTTCTGAAGCTGCTGATGCTCCGATGTCCGACGACGATGATGCTCCACTAGCGGCTGAAGCTTTTCTGAAATGTGAATATGATGAGTATGGGGCCATACCATACCATATATGACCAAATATCATCAAACAGGGTAAGTGAACATCCCAACAGAGTAATCTGTACGATTCTGTTCATTGGGCGTGTGATGAATACACGCTGTCGATCTGAAGCCATATACGAGTTCATCGAAAGAACATAAGAATCTGTACATGGTGGTTTGGTACCCCCAAATCATCCAGGTTATAAATCATTTACAGTAGTAAACCAACCATTTATGGGTACCCCTCTAAAATCAAAATATTGGCGTTTATTGTTATCTATAGTTCTCAAAGTAATTATTTTGGGCTACCCCTCTATAGTAAATCAACCATTTCCAGTAATCATCCAGTTCATTATCAACAGCTGATCTTTCCGCATGTGCCACTGAAGCCGAGGGCCTTGGCTCCCTCCATTACCTGGGAGGATCCCAGTACAGCCAAGGCAGCAGTCCCTCCTGACGCGGCTGATGCCCCTCCCGCAGCCGAAGCTTATCCTGAAAATAGGCAGCGCACAAAGCGTCGAGTAGAATATGTAGACAAGTGGAGATCATTGCAGGAACCAGCCTTTAACCAACTCCTCTCAAACATGAATGGTCATTGATTGAGTCTGGGCTTGCACATGCACGCCTGTGTAGAGCCGATGCAGAATCGATGGCAATAGCCGGCTGCAACGGCATGTTTCCAGCTGGCCTTTCAGTAATTTGCTTCACTTTGATACAATATTGCATCTTCCAGTGCCTCAGTACCACTTGCAGTGCGGCGTGGCTTCTGTTCGCAAGTCCACTCCAAGGAGATCAGCCTTGCCCAAGTTTTAGAGTCAAGATATGGTGTATATAAACATACATTGATTCACAAGATTCTTTGGTTTAGGAAGAGGACTTGAAGGATCTACAAGGATCTACAATTGATTCCGTGTTTGACCTGTCTCTTTTACAATTGACAGATGTGTCAATGTTGCTGTTGCAACAGCAACGACGAACCAAGGAACCTGTGGAGGCCCTTCCTACCTCAGCGGCTCCTAGTGCCCCTGACGAGGCTTTGGCGTGGAATTGGAGAGCTGAAGTTATGTTTTTTCTACATATATATATATATATATATTGGAAGTATTTAAGGTTCTGTTTGTGGAATAGAAAAAAAACTGAATCATTGACTGGAGAATTTCGAGGGACGGAGCATGAACCCCACCGAGTCGGGGACGTGCTTGAAGAAGTGACCACTCCAAGAGCAATTTTGAGCCAAGTCAGTGGGCCTCTAAGGACAGCTCCTCAGACAGTGACTCTGAGAGTGAAACCTCGAGCAGTTCGAGCAGTTCGGAGTCCTCAGCGACATCGTCGGAAGAGGAGGTGGATCCAGTTGCTTTGGCCAGGGAAAGTGTTGCAGCTGCAAACTTTGAACAACTTCGGCAAAATCAAAACAGCATCAGATAGTTGTTGCAAGGCTGTTGCATCTCTGAGTTTGCCAAGGCTTTGATGGAAGAACTTCCAGAAGATAAGGACAAGGAAACAGAGGCACAAAAAAAGCAACGCCACCTCCAAATCGTGCGCACTGCACAACTCAGGCACACGTGGGACCGGGCAGCGTTTTCTGGGGTGTTTTTTCTGGAAGGTATCGGTCATAGTTATAGTAGACTTTGCCTTGGATTGCTTCACAGTACTGTGCAAAAAACATGATGGACAGAAGAGCTAGTGAAGAGGGCGCTTGATCATCACAAAATCATAATCAATCAGCTTTCAAGGATTTCAGTCCAACGGCACATCAAAGTGGGTTGGATGCCTGCAATTTGGCCACTTCCAGGCCATGAAAAGTTACTGTGGGACCGTAGGATGGTGAGCATCAAGAGGCTGCCACCAGCAACACGTGCGAGATGTATCCAACAGAATCCTCTAAGATCTCGTCACGCATTTTGTCTTGTGAGGAGGAACGAGCTGATGTACCTGCTCTCCGATATTCCTCCAGAGGAACTGGACGGTTTGCTCAAAAATGCCTTTGTGCTCGTGAAGGCGTGGAACTGGTTCTGTCAAGATGTTTGCAACCAAGTCAAGGGAGATACGAAAAATCCACCCCTCTTCGCTGGTGATCTTCTGCCACTGGAAACGCCTTCCGCCTTTCAGACCTCGGAGAACCAAGTGGCTCTTGCAGAAGTGATGGGCGTGGAGCCGTCTGTTGCTTATGAGTGCCGGCATCCCGAGCATTACAAAGAGGCGCGGTCCAGGATTGCTCATGCGAATGCTTCATATGGTGGTTTCTCAAGTGGGGACCCCCCAAATCATCCTTTAACCTATCGTCATAAACCATCCATTTAGGGTTCCGTATGACAGAACACCACCATAGCAGCTTGAATAAAGATTGACAATGGTCGGTTCATGGTTGATGCTTAGCATTGGAAAGCCAGACATGCCAGACCTTTTGGCTCATCTTGCACTACCGGATGGTTAGCATTGGAAAGGCTGACCAAACTGGGCTCATCTCATGGCCGGAGGTGAAGCAATTGGTCCTACAGCTGCGCTGCAAAAGAGGCACAGTGCAACGGTGTCCCAACGGTGCAGTTTCGCTGTCAGTTTGTTGAGTTTGGAATTTCCGAAATCATGCAATGAATGCAACTATGATCAACTATGCAAAGCACCAGTGCACAAGCTTGTGCACAAGTGGAGTGGCTTCTTACTTCTCTTTGCCACTGAAGGCGTATCTGAGAAATTCATCAAGGCGTCGGCGATCAGCAGCGGGACCATTGAGGCACCGTCACTGAGGGAGAGAATACCCTTTTTTCATTGCAGCGTTGGCAATGGCGTCCTGTGGTTTTCTGGTGGATTGGCTTACAGCCTCTCGCCTTCTTTTGTTTCGAACATAGATTGATGCATGCTTTGAGGATGCTCACATAGAGCAGTGGTCGAAAGTGATGCACCGTCAGCGACCCCAGTCATGTGGACATGATTGGAAGGAAGTGTGTGAAACCTGCGAAGTCAAATCCCTGTCTTGCATTCGTCGTTTCAGACTGGCAAAGGGTTGGTTCTCGAACATGACTTCCTGCGTCCGGGTCGCTCATCCGGGTCGCTGCCTGAGGTTGCCGAATCGATCCAGAGATATATCTGGACTCGCTACAAGATAGAGCCGAGCAAGTCTCAAAGACCGACATTGCGCTGCTTTGAAGTGACGGACAGAGATTCTTGTGAGTTTTGGGTGTTCTCATTTTCCGGCCAGGACGAAGTTCGTAGAATACACCGAGGAAGTCGTTGAGCAAATCTTGGCTCGAAAACGGAGCCTTGGGGCCTTGCATTCAGCAAATCGGATTGCCAGTTGCACCTGCCACGATTCCGAAGCTTTGCTGCTTTGCTTTGCCAGTTTGTTCTGTCGTAGCTCTTGTGGTTCTGAGGAAAATTGAATTTGATGCGCAAAAGCAGTCACGAATGGCCTGCAATGTGCAGTGTCCAAGCAGCACTTGATGGCAAATGGATTGGGACCAAGCCTGTGAAAGGAAATCTCGGGTCCAATTAGGTCCTTCCAATGCCTCCCACTCAACTGGCAGTTGCTAAGGATCGGTCTCACTCAGATGGATATCTCGAGCATCAAGGAGTCCGAGATGGCACAGTTGGCAAAGGACCACAAGACTGCTCAAGACCAGCTCCACAAAATGGAGAAGAAGGACTGCAACGGGTCCTCCGCTAAAGAGTTGCTCCTTGCCCCTTGCGGAACTTTAAGTTGCACCATGTTGTACCTTTGGTCTTCAAAGATCTTCAAAGCATCCCAGCCGCTCAGCAAGCTCCAAGCATTTGCAGGAATACGAGGCCCAAGAGCAGTGGTTCGATACTCGCAGGGACCTCTACGGTCCCTTGCCGCAAGACTTCCTTTCAAAATTGGTTCCTTCTCCAATCTTTTCCAATCTTTTCCAATCTTTGCCATTTGTTCTCTTTACCTCTACTTCTCCAAAACTCTTTGTTTTCGGCTTTCAGTTCACCTTGTCTCGCCTCACGAAGCACTCAGAGTTCGATCGCATCGCGTCGCACATTGCGTCGCATCGCCGCGGCCCCAGGCGTCAAAGAGATCAATCGCATGAACATTGAACGCCAGAAACGAGATGACGCGCATGCCTTGAAGTGTCCAGGCTGTGGTTGTGAGGTTGGCTCACAGTTCAAGAAATGGAACCGGGATGAACCAGGGGCCAATAGCAAGGACGATGGGTAGATCATGGGTAGATGATGGGTGGATCATGGGTGGATCATAGGTGGATCATAGGTCCTAGGTAGATGATAGGTAGATGGGCAATTTGGACATTCCGAACAGATCCAAACAGAGTCGAACAGAGTCTAACAGTTTTTGTTTGGCCGCCTGGCAGGGTTGCCACCAACACTGAGAATGAAGCCCTTTCCACCGAGCTTTTCCAAGGTATGCGCTTGAACACGAAGAGCAGGAAGAGCTGAAGATTAATCCTTTCGAACGAAGGCTAGAGATTCTGCAGCTGGATACAGGTGGTGTTCAAGCAAAGTTTTCTGAAGGCTCAAAGGACATTGCAGCAATCATAGGAATGGAATGTCTCAATGTCTAGACTTCCATCTCTTCTCATTCGCCATTCTTCTTTCTGTTGTGCACCTTCTATGATTTTCCATGTTTATTTTTGCCAGCAACCTTGCTTGCTGCGGGCAGGGCCTGTAGACCAGTCTCCGCATGGGACACAAGCTTGACCTATGTGGAGGCACCAATCTCTGTCATCGAAATTATATTATGCAGATGCATCAGCATTACATCAGCAATTCTCTAATAAGACTTTGAAGACATAAGAAGGTAACACATTTAGCAGTAGCTTGCGATGTAGGCAGAGTCCAAAGTGTATGTGCATTCAATCTGAAAGAGCAGTACTTTAGACCATCTGTAAGTCATAGTTCACTGAGTGCAGCTTCTTGCAATGCACATTGAAACAGCAATGTGTAAAGCTCAGGTCTACGTGGTTTGTATAGGTTTGCAAGGGTCTCTCCGAAATTGCAGTGCAATGATTTTTTTGCTTGGAGGAGCTGGAGGAGATGAAGAGGGAGCGTTTGGCCCGCGAAGCCCGCGCAAAGCAGGCCTCCCAAGCCAAGCTTGCGGAGGGCAAAGGGATGGAGCTTGGGGAGGGCAAAGGGATGGAGCTTGCGGAGGACAAAGGGATGGAGCTTGCGGAGGGCAAGGGCATGGAGACTGAAGAGTTGAAGGATTCAAAGGATGTCGGCAAAGCTGAGCCAGATGACATTGGCAAAGCACATGCCGATGAGACCCAAATAGCTCAGAAAGATGCAGCAATGGCAACTTGCAGACTGGGAGAAGCATGTTTTTGGTTGTTTTCTTTTGAAATCTTTTTCCGGCACAGTGTAGGGTAGGGAAGCGATTTTATACGGGTGACTGTAACGGAAGATGATTCCTTAGTGATTCCCCTAAGAAGCACTAGAACTGAGGCAGCTCAGAAGGAGACTGCCCATGATGTGCCGCGAGAACCAGTCGGCCTGGCTTGTTTGATATATATGATGCCTTTCACTTGCATGGCCAGAGCATTTGTCAGCACAGGATCAAACATACCCTGGTGAGATAGCAAACGCTCCCCATCTTCCATCCTTTGCCAACCACCGTCACGTCGCTTTGCTCACGACGAGGTGTTGCTTGAGCAAGACCCCGAGTCTGATGGTGAAGACCGTGAGCCCCAGGCTGGCTGTGGCAATGGACAAGCAGGAACTGTTGAACAATTTTTGATGAAACCAAGCAAAAGGAGAAGCAACAAACATTGCTAAAGATTTTACTTGATGTAGTAGGGTGTTTTTCCCCTTGGGATGTAGATCTTGCTTAGGTCTGCTTCTGCTGCAGTCATACGCATGCCGCATGCTTGTGACAACTCTCCTCACAGTTCAAGAGCCAGGTTCCAGAGTTAACGCAAAAGCAAAAGGAGTTGGAGGCACGGGGGAAGTTCTTGTGAAATTGAGCCGAGCATATCTTCAGTCATGAAATGTCAAGAGTCATGTAGTATTTTTACATATTTGTACACATTTTCTTGCCATTTCTTGCTAATGTTAATACTTGATAACCTTTGGTTGTATGCTGTTAACGTGCTGGAGTGGTTTCCAAGCACCCCAAGTGTCCAGGAAGAGCGCGCCCAGAGTATGGGGATGCTGAAAATGTATCAGGAGCTTCTCCGACAGGCAAAGGGGTTGAACGGCGTGGCCTGAAAAGCGGGCCATAGGTCGTTGAACCTGACGCATCCAACACAGCTGTCTGTAACAGCAGCTGTTTTGCTCGTTTTGCTTTGAGCTGTGGAAGCTCCCTGCAGCAGAAAAAGGCAAGGTGCACGCTGTGCTGCACATTTGTCCCTCCTTGGCTGCAGAAGCGTAACATTGGCCGAACCAAGATGAACCAAGTCAGTCAGACTCTGAACCACTTCGTGGTTCTCAGGTCCTGCCTGGCATCAGTGGAGCAGGGATATCCGCGCCCTAGCCCTGCTGATGGATTTCCGTCGCCAAGCAGAGGCAGGGAGTCAGAGCTGGGTGGATGTCGATGTCGCAGCTGTCGCACACTTCCAGGTGGCACAAGCTGAACTTCCAGGGTTCTGACTTCAGCCGCCGTCTGAATGATCGAGTCCTCCTGAAATGGCTGGCTGAGGTTGCAGCTGGAAATCAGCCGCCCAGACTGTCTCCGTTTCCGTTTTCTCAAGCCTCACGGTGACGAGGTTTTTTGTCTCGTGTCTTGGCAAACCAGCGCAAGATATGCAAGCGACATAAGCCGCAGATGCTACAGCTCTATTGCTCTGCCTTTGCATTCCTACCCTGTTCTAGTTCTTCGGCGCAACCCGTTTTTCTTGGCTCAGTGCAGTAATTGTTTTTTGATGTTTTTTTATTTGTTTCTCTTGCACTAGAATGCTCTCCTAATTCGTGAACCACACATAACAATGACTGGAGAAGCAACTGAACCAAAATAGACCGAAACACACACTATCTGCTGTTTGAGCTGTCAGGAGACACCAAACTCCTTGGCCAAAAGCACCAAATCAAAACTTCTCCGACATATCCTTTGCATTCCTTTGCTGTGGGCAAATCCACAGCATTCATACAGTTTACACATGCTTGCAACTTGCACCAATGTGTTTTCATTGGGTGAGCGAGATACAACGGGCAAACCCATGGCCTATGCAATGCCCTGGCTTCGACACGCGCTTCCGCGAGAATTTTAACGAAGAGAGAAGAGGAAGAGAAGAGGAATCTGAGAAAATCAATGGAGACCTCCTTGGAGGACAAAGCCGAGGGCAAAGTCCAGGAGAACTGAGCTCGCCAGCAGCCTCTCATGAACCATGAAGTTGTGGCTGTCCATGGACGTCCATGGTCCCAGTTGTTGCGCTTCTGGAGGAATTTCTTCCTCCCGGTGCTCCTATGGAGGAGGTGGGTCACAGCATGTCACAGCATTCTGTGCTCAGCTTCAACGATGTCAAAGCTTGCTGTGATCTGATTCATTCGGATTCACCAAAACTCTGTTGATGCAACATCCTGAGGATGTCCTGCAAATTTATGGATTTACAATTTGATTTCATGGTCTCGTTGGCACCTGGATCAGTGTGGATCCTGTCATATCCACTCATGAGTTGTTTGCCACAATCTGGCGCTGGGTCAAATGGGTAGCAATAGCTCCAAACGTCATATCCGTTCATGTGGGGGTTTCTCAGAATAGAGGAACCCTAAATGGTTGTTTTATCAGTATTCATCGTTAATAAACTGGATGATTCGCGGGTACCCCTTTGACTTGAGAAACCACCATATCTGACAGTCGCACAGGCTGCATCTCCTTCCTCTCCGCCGAAATCAAAGCACGTCGGACTCCCACCTGAGCAGTCGCCGCCCGAGCAGACTGAGGCCAGTTTTTGGGGCTTGGAACGTGGACAAGATTCCGAGAAGAGAGATGGAGTTCTGCGAGAGACAATTTGATACTCAATTTCATTATCGATTTGATATACAGTCTGACACTTGATATAGAATTTGTCGATTTTTCTGTATTTTGATTGTGCTAGAATCAATTTCAGTATATCGTATATAATTCAGTATTTGTTGAGTTTAGTATTTTGCATTTCTTGTACCAACTCCTTTCAGTGACATTTCGGAGAGCTTTCGGCATTAAATTGCCAGAAATCATGCAACCCTTCAGAAGCCGCAAAGCAGGGGTTACCTGAAGTCAATATTTTTGCTTTTGCGAAAATGACTTCAACTGCCTCACATGAGCATAAGAAGCAAAATTCTGAATGAAGGCCCACCGAAAAGGAACTGCTCGGATATAAATGATGCCTGTTGTGGGAGTCGGGAGTCGGAGGATCAAAAGTGGAATAAGGGTTTTGTGGAGAGGTTTAGAGAGCGATGACAAGTCAACTGTACGATGCATATCATAGATCTCACAGAAACTTTACAGAGATAGATGCATTTAACCTAGAGAAAACATCAGGTCAGTGTTACTTGCGATTTGTAAGCGACTTTGTGCACATTTCTGCGATGTCAAATGTTAATGTGGGATAAAACATATGCATATCATGCAAAAGGCTCAACACATATTAGCATGTAATTAGGAAGTATCTATATGAATCAAGTATGATATTATATATATATATATATATATACATATTTTATTGTAATACAGTTGTAGACATTATATAGATATTTCATACACATATGTATATATATATATATATATATATATTTAGATAGAATATATAGAATCTTGGTGTATAGACCTGCACCTGCTTCACTGTTGATGCAGGTCACATTGCCAAAGCTGCCAGGGAATGCAGTGCCTTTTAAGGGTCATCATGATGCGAGGAGCTCAGCTATTGCAGTTCGAATCTTGACTCGGCGTGAAAAACGGATGACCATGGCAAGGCGACTCCTCAAAGCCATGCTGCCAAAAGCTTCTGGGGCCTCTTGGCTTTGCCAAATTTCAAAACATCTGCAGTTTTTTTGGATTTCGGATGTTTTCTGGAACGATTTCAGGTGATTGGATCTCCACTTTTACGCAGCACTCCGAAGCCACAGTGGTGGCTGATCTCTATCCAAATGTTTCCTGGCAATGGGAACACAAGACGGGTGACTTGGCAGCACAGATTGTCCAGATTTGTCACAAGCGGATTGATGTACAGAGTATTCTGCCTGCAAAACTTAGTTTCTTTCAGTGCAGTCCACTCTCAGAATTCGATGTAGTGCTTAGGTTGGAGAGACTATAGCAGAAAAGTGAGCACTCGGATTGAGAGTGCGTATCGCAGCGGAGAAACCAAAACCCGTGTACAGACGGGCAAGATACTTTGCAGCGCTCAGGGATTAGGAACAGTTCACTTTTGGACACATCGCGACTGAATTCGCACATTCGTTGTGTAGCCTTTGTGAATGGCCTGCAAAGAAGTAAACATCATATCGCACCTCATAGCAAGTCAATGGATTGCGAAAAGGTATCCGAAAATTCTCCGTCTCAGGAAAGGAGCAGTGCCAATGGAGATTTTCTTTGAGGTTGCTTGGTTGTATAGCAAGCAAAAGGGCAAGTTTTTCTTCCCAACTGAAAAACTGCCATGTTCCCAAGTGTTTTGGATGCAAGGGCAATACTTGAATCAGATTCTGTTCCCAGAAGATGAAGACTCAGGACATGCTACAGCACGATCCTGTCACTGGAAATACTCGAAATGTGCAGAGAAGCGGTCCATGGTCAAGATGCAACTCGGCCACCTCTGAGAAAAACAGGTCACTGTGACCTGCTTCTGAGGAATGTGAAGTTGAAGCAAAAGAGCTTGAGAAGAAATATGGCTATGGGTCAATATCAACCATTAATAGGGGATAATGACCAACCAATAGCAAGAGAAACAATGGTAAATGATAGGGGAACCAAGGGTTCGGGGTTTTGACCCACAGCCATATATAGAATTCATTTGAAGATATGGGAAGATCTGGGAAGCATGGGGAGCGGGAAGGAGTTGTGCGGAACGGTCACGAAATCAAGGATTCTTTGGAGTCCTGTTGCAGCTTGCGTGATCTTTCACTACAACCTTTACTCTTGCTGGTTTGAGGTGCACCCACCCCCTGGACCCCATCATTGAGTGGACCCCATCATTGAGTCTCCATTTGCTCACTCTTCCACTCGCTCCCTCCGTGTCTGCGTGGTTGTGAAACTGAAGACAGTCATAGTGATTTCCAGGATCTGGCCTTCCTCAGAATAGAAGACAAAGTGGTAGGTTGTAGAAAGAGGGTGTGCCCAAATTTGAGAAGTTTTTTCCCAGCTGTGCTTCCTGGTGTGAGACTTTCGCTCAACGCTCTTGCAGTTCCGACAGCTGCGGGCTTTCTTGGTCAGTGATCTTCACACCCCCAACAATCAACAACCAGTCTCGGTACGTGGCCAACCACTAGGGTGACATATATATCATTATGCTGGCATACCAACCAATTACAGTGGTTTCTGACGGACCACCGGACCACCTGATTTCTCTCGGACAGTTTCTTTCTGAGGGCAGAGATCGAAACGATTCTGTGCTGGTGTTGCGAGGCCGGCTAAACAAATCTTGTTGCAATATGCTGCAGGTAGACACTTACGCATCTGGGATTTGGGACATAGATAGCGTTTCAAAAGGGGGAGCACTCGGTCGTGACCTCAGGGCCTTGGAGACTGGCCGTCCGCGCCAGGAGAGCAGCACTGTTGTTTCAAACTGCCATGCCATGCCATCCACCAGTTCCTACGTCAAGTCTGAAATGCAGCAGGAACGCTTTGCCGACTACCAGAAACGCCGTCAAGAACATCACGAAGATATAGAGCCCCAGGCAGGATCAAACGGGGAGATGAACCTGAGGCATCCTAAGGCCAAGAACTCCTTTTCAACACAATCCGCAGAGGTGTATGTTCTGCTGGACGTATCTGGCTTTGGATGATGGGTCATCATGGGTCATCAGGGGTCATCAGGGGTCATCAAGGGTTATCATTGCTGGTGGCTGCTGCTTGCAGCAGGTTTTTGAAGAAGAAGGGCCATATGGAAGGCATTGCTGTGGCCTTGTCGCTACAAGCCCCTTGTTCTTCACATGCACGGCACCCAGACGCCTCAGAGTTGCCTATGCTGTGCTGTCATGTCACTGACCAAGGTACCATGATGGCGGTGATACTCTACACAGTTTGGCTTGGAATCGATGCTGCATCTCGGATGAAACGTGTTTTTTGTTAAGGTTCGCCCAGTGATGCAGATTGATGCAGTATGTTTCACAGCAGAGTCGCGTTGTGTTGGCTGAGGACTGGAATCCGAACCATTCTCTACATGACTCGGCACCTGTCTTCCAGGTGGTGGAAAATGTGTTCTGTGTCGCTTCCTCAGCCTCGCAACAACTCCAACTGCGTTGGCAACTCCAAAGTCCCTCAGGTCTTTTTCACTGCGGAGCTCATCATCCGATTCTGCGGTTTCCAAAGGAAGAGAAGATGCTTTCAGGACCACTGGTTCATTTTTGATTTCGTTCCTTGGTTTAATGTTATGAACTTTTCTTAAAACAAATGTTATTGACTTCTCTTTTCTTAAAGATTAGCAGTTGCTTCCTCTAAAGACAAATCCAAGGTGATCAAGGCTTGGTCAATCGCTTGAGTCAAAGTATCGGATTTTCAGATTGCGACATACTCAGGTTCTTGCCCTCCTAATGATCGTGGAGGTTTGGATTATGCCGATCATATTCATTTTTGCCCCGGATGTAAGTCTGTGCCCAAGCCCGTGTCAAGCAATTTTTGATGCCAGGTTTCTATAAAGCATGGTTGCAGGGGCTGTTTTCAGTTCTGGATTCAATCAAGCACTGTCAGACCCTTGGGTGAAGGATGATGGTTGAGAATAGTTCTTAATCGCTATTTTGGGACCAACTCATTCGCATCCATTCGCTACTTTGACATGGCTCCATGGTTCCGCGGTTCCAATGATATATGCTTCTCTGCTCACTCGAGTGACACTGAGTTTTCTGCTGTCAACAGGCCTCAATGTCACACTGCTATCACTAAGGTGAGTGGTTTAAGCAATTTACGCTGTTGAGAACGCGCGCGTCTCAGAAGTCGTGCAAAATGTTTCGAAGATGGCGTTGAAATGCCATAGTATCAAGGCAGTCTCGGGATACCATTTTGAAACGGAAAAAAAGGAGGCTAAACAGATGCAAACGGACTTCTTTGTATTTCTGGAAAGTATAGAGATACGTGATACGTTGTCATGCTTTTTTGTAAGTGGCAATGCGAAAATCAAGAATATATATGAAACTATATGAATATATGTATAGTTAGATTTTCATCTATTGATAATGAAAAAATGATATATCATACATGTACATTCCGACATCTTCCGCATCGGTGGCCAGTGGGTTCCATGGGTTTCGCTGAGTTCCACTGGCCGTGGCGAGGCTTCGGCTTGCGCGCTTGGCGCGTCTCACGTCCCTCCTTCGGGCCTTCCCGGAAGCCATGATGCTGCTCAAAGGCGCGCCCGTACCATGGGATACCTTGGGATACTTTGGGATGCCTTAGGAGTAATAAACCATGATAAACGGGATACCATGGGATACCTTGGGAGTAATAAACCAACGATTTTGGGATTACTAAAACACACATTTTAACCATCATCCAACAGAGATCCACAATGAATCTGATGGTTTTAGCCCTAAACCAACTGTCTTCGGGCTTCCAATTTTAAGAAACACCCATATTTCAACTCCCAAAATGGCAGAGATCCTTTTGCAAGATTGCAAATATGCATTTGCGTATGCTTATTTCAGGATACGGAATTGCTCCGCAACATCAAGCGGTCTCGGTGTTAGAAGACTGGGGCCTAAGAGCGGAAATCGGCATTTTCAGACAGTCACATTCGCGTATTCCTGTGGAACACCACCCAAACATTGGCAAACCGAAGGACTGCAATGTATTGTGCTTGCAGATGAGGTACTGCTACCACAACGAATCAATAATCTTGTGAGAACGGCCACTTGTAAAAGGAATGCATTAGTTCGATACGCGTGTACACCAAGTTCACCTGAGCTCTGCTTTGAAGAACATGGCCATATGGTTGAAGCTACCCATCATTTTTGGATCCCCATATTGCTATGAAGCAAAACAACTCACCAGATTCGGAACACCGATTGACAACGGCTGCTAGCCGTTGTCACATTTAGCGCCCTGGTTCTTTGAACCACAAACTGCTGTGCACAAGCTCACAGACAAAAGGACAAAGAAAACAACTATAAAATTGAAATGAATTGATTACGTTCTTCACCAGCCTTTGGAGATATTTCGAGAAATTTTGGAGAGTGCCGGCAGGGGTGCTGCTTGTGTGAATGCGCTGAAAGCACACTAGGTAGCCTCTTGCATAATTTTTCCGAAATCCATCATCAAAATCCAACTTGCCCACAGCAAATGATTTTCAATGTTTTTCACAACGATTGGTTCTTTGTCAAGTCTCTTCGAGGATGTGTCATGTGATAATCAAGTCCTCCTTGACAATACACCACCAGCACGCCAAGCGATGTGACTGGACTGTCTGACGGTCAGGCATATACGCAGCGGTGCGTGGTGTGGTGACAACGCTTTGCTTGTATCCTGGACATATTCAGTTTTGCACAACGGCAGAGACTGGCAGTCGCTTCAAGCTGGGCAAACAAGAGACTGCAAGCCATGTGGCTCATGCTCATCAGTGGGTTAGCTCTTTCAACTTGTGAAAAAAAACTGCTTCTTTTCCTAGATTTTTCGGAAACCCACAGAAACCGTGGCACAGCCTATGGCGCTGTTTAAATCCCAGGCTTATCGTGATGCTATTCATCTTCGGCCTCATCTTCAAGTCGCAGGTGCGCATTGTGAAAAAACGAAGTGCATCCAACCATGGTTCGAAGCAGTTTGATGTTCAAGGGATTGGGTTTCATTGTAGTTTCATTGTAGTTTCATTCTAGATTATAGAAGATGGATATTCGTTATGGTTGCAAATCCATTCAAATCCAACGTCCTGGGTGTTTCTCAGCATCGCTCAAGCCACTTCCAATGAATACTCAACGATGCCGGCAGTCTTTAAGTTGAATGTTTGATCTATGTTTGAATGATACACCAAAGCGGGTGCACACAGTTGCAAGATCTGACTCGTTGAAGACCAAGGCGACCGAAAACGAGGCCTTGCAAGACAAGTACTTCTCAAGTCTGCTCCACTCAATGTGGTTACTTGGCAATGCGAAAGCGCTGAAAACATGGTGCCGTTGATGCACTGCTCCGCTGAGGTCGCTTTTCATGTATGCTACCTTGTTGGATGGACCAGCAAATGTTGGATGCCAAGATTTCTGCTGGGGATGTAGACAGTGGTCATAGGATTCTGAAATTTTCTGAAACTTGGCCCTGGCTCAGGTCTATTTGGCTTCTTGACTGCACTGCCTTGGCAAACCAACACCTTTTCCGCAGATGTTTATCAGATTTTCTGCCATCTTCTGCCTTAGTAGGTTTCAGGAGTATGGAAACTTCATTTTCATTCGTTTCAGACGTATTTTTTCCACCATACGTACCTACGGCACGCAAGAAGAAGAGGTTTCAGGAGTTGCACAATATTTATATCTACACAGATGAAACATCGTATGAAATTATGAAACTATAAATGAAGAGCTTTGAGAAGTGTGTGAGTCTAAGGCCATCGAAGCTGGCTTGGGCAGATTCATGGCCTGGTCCTTATTGGCCTGCAAGCTGGAAGTAAATCGCGCCTGGTGCGATTTCACCCTGCGCTTCAGGGTGAACCGCTGCAAAGTATGGCAAAAACATGCATCCACATGCATCCACATGCCATCAAACGACCCTCTCTAGCTCATGACGAGTTGTGACTTTGAGTCGTGACTTAGAGAGGCTGGGCTCTTTGTCCTCTTCATCTTTCTCAGCGCATTCACCGTGCCTTGGTGTCAGCAGTCCCACAGAACTGGATGCAGGTGGAAGTCTTCCCTCTTGACATCGCTTGAAATCTCTTGACATCTCTTGACCTAGGTGATGAATATGCTCATAGGAATTTTGTGCGAGGACGGGCCATCCAATCGATGTCACACGAAGTTTGCGCAGAGCTGTTTGACCAGTGTTCTAAACTTTTCTCCCTTGAACATCTATATATATATATATATATCTACATCAGTTTATATTGAACTCAGCATAAACTTGTGGAACAAAGGAACGCCACACAGAGTTCAAGAGTATCTAGATTCTGGGATCATCTGACTTCCAGCTCTACATGTGCTTGAAAAACATGACTTCCAGCATTGAGAGATTTGAACATACTGGTCGTTACGTTTCGTCGGATTTGATGTCTGCCACTTGGATGCTTCAGTGAATATAATTGACATAAGAAACACGGCGTTCGTGGAACTTGAAATCACCGTTTGGACCTCTGAGCGTGCAAACGGAGAAGCACATGTTTATTTTAGCGGAGAAGCGCATGTCCATTCCGAGTAAAATTGGCATCGGCATTTTTCAGGTGATCAACAAGGTGTCTGACACAGAGAAAGAAGAGGCCGGGCCATGCCGGGCCTAGCTTTTGCAGAGTCTTTTTCAAATGTATTGAGCTGTGCAGTTGAAAGACGTGATGCTAGGCTCAAATCCGGTGGCTGAAACGTCACTTGCAAGATATTTTCGAATGCTATGCCGGAGCCCAAAGAGCACTGGCAGCTTACGTGCTCACAATCAGTGGAGACTGTTTTGAAAGCGCTGCCGACCCGAGGATGTGAACCAGGATAAGAACATAGGTGTCAAGGAATTCGACCTCTTGTTGAAGAATTTGGAATTTCGAGAAACACTTCTTCAGTTCGGTGCAAGACCCAGGCTGCCGCATGCAAGCTTCGGCTGTCAGCTCACAGCACGCCCATAAATCGTACTCCAAAGTTGGTATTTTGACGGTAAAGAATGACCTCAAGCGGGGATGGTTAGGGGTGTAACCATGGTCATAGATGCACCATGATATACCATGATATACCACCATGGCTTGGGATTCTTGGAAGATTCTTTGGCCAAGGAACCGACATTCAAACCTTTGGCGATATTGTGACGGTAGCTTGGCAGATGGATTCGCTTGGCTCATACAATGTGTCTCTTTCCAAAGTTTTCGCTTAGTCGAAGGATTTTTTGGAAGTGGCAAAAGTGGCACCCTTCGTTTTGTGTCGAATGCTCCTTTGTGTGCGAATGTCCCTGCCAGTCCACGAGGCAGAATATTCCGCGAGAACAAGCGCTATGAGCTTTGGAGAGCTTGTCTCCTACGTCTTACGCCTCAAGGCACGAGAAACGAAGGGAAAGCCATGTGGTCAGAAGAATTTTGCGCTTCTTTCGTGGCATAAGGAATCAACTTGCCACTGCTTTTCCATACCACGCGCAA
The DNA here is from genome assembly GCA_009767595.1 of Symbiodinium kawagutii. Classification (NCBI taxonomy): domain Eukaryota; class Dinophyceae; order Suessiales; family Symbiodiniaceae; genus Symbiodinium; species Symbiodinium kawagutii. The sequence continues at coordinate 495,898 of VSDK01017448.1, read as the reverse complement.
AAGTCCATGCAGGGCGGAAACAATGCTCAAGTCACGGACATTGCGGACCTGCGAAAGAACCACAGTTGCAGAAAGCAGGGACACTACAAAAGCAGGGTCACTACATGTCACTCCAGTCTAGACCATTCAAAAGTGGCATACTTGTGAACATTCTTAATTATGGGTATATGATATATATATATATATATGTAAATATCTAAACATGTATATACTTCGCAGAATTTGGTCTTATCTTCAGCGGTGATGTTTTCTCGGGGCGACCCTTTTGCGCCTGAGGTGTGTCAAGCAGCTTGAAGTTCGCCTTGAGAATTCAGGCCTTGATTTTTTGCAGTAACATGGTGGATAGTGATGGTTTGCAGTGGCTGGTAATGACTAGAAATGGCTAGGAATGGCTAGGAATGGCTAGAAATGACTAATACTAACTCAATTGATAATGGTTAGTAATGGCTGGTAATGTCAAACTAATCAACTTAAAACTATCGATATTGGTTTAACATTGGCAACTTAGTTGGCTAACTGACTCTTGGTGGGCTAAACCAATTCCAACTAACTCTTAAACCAATGCAGGAAATCCTGTTGAAGGAGGCCCGGGAGTCCCATCTGGCAGGCATGCTCCATGAGCAACACGCTCCTCCAGCACCCCCGCGAGTTGAATCGATCAAGGCGCGAAGAGACATGTGAAATGTGAGGAATGTGAGTTCCATTGGGTGACCACGTGGTGGTTTCTCAAGTGCTAAGCATCAACCGTGAACTATTGTCAACCTTTATTAAACCTGAAATGGTGGTTTCTGTCATAGGGAACCCCCAAAATGGATGGTTTATAAATGGTTAATATAAAGGATGATTTGGGGGGTCTCCTATTTTGAGAAACATCCATGTGAATAGCCAACCAGTAACCAATGAAAATCCTAGGATCCAATAGGTATAACTGGTACATCCTGGTACTACGTAGACTATACCACCAGTGTCAACGAAGATATGAAATCTATGAAGAGCAACTACCAGAACAACATAGCAACCTTGGTGTGTCAATAGACAACAGATCTGCAAGAAATAATCGGCAGACCTCCGTGTGTTTGGAAAACATGGTCACCGCAAATCGGTATGCATAGGTATACCCGATCAGTGTATATTCGCCATTTTGGTGTGTCAACAGCAGACCTTCCTCAACCATTTCTTTTAATCACTATGCACGTTTTTGTACTGCAGGTTCTGATCCGTCGCGCGAGGGGTCTGAGGAATTCGGACGTGGTGCCTTTGACAGGTGCCAAGTCTTGTCTTGAGTGAGAGGTGACACTTTGTAGAGGTGTGGGATGGCGTGGGATTCATCCGTCCATACCCTGGACAGGCAAATCCGATGTTTATTGCAAGTGCCGTTCACTTAGCGACGAAGTGACGAAGTCAGAGGCAAATCAACAGCTAAAAGCAGACATCAATGGACGCGCGACCATCATCTTGCCGAGGTGTTGTGCTTGGAAAGCCAACCACTGGGGTCAGAACCAAAGTTGTTCAGGCGCACATCTGGGAACAGGTCCTGACGGTGACTATGAATGCTATGGTTAAGTATGTTTCACTATGGTTAATAATGGTTATCCCTATGGTTAATACTGGTTGTCCCTATGGTTAATTCTGGTTAGTAGTGGTTCACTATGGTGGCTCACTATGGCAACTGCCTATTTCAGCGTGCAACTCTCGCTGTGACCATGGTCGCAATTCAGGACAGCATATCGCCAAGCTGGGATGAGGAGCGGATCACCCGATTCTGGGGCATCTTGGGAGGTGGTACCCGTCTGGTTTCAAGTTGGTAGTTGGCTTATAAGCCTCCTGAGGCACCTAAGTATAGTTGGTTACCCTAGTATCTGCTAGAAACTGCTGGTTCCCCAAACGTGAACTGACCCAAGTTTGCGATCCCCAGGTGCCACTCTGTACGCCACTGGGTGTTCCAAAGTTGCCACAGCCAGGAGTTTGTGATGGCTGACTATCAAGCAGGAGAGCACCTGCGTTTCCAGCTCTTCGATGCAGATCTCCCCTTGGTGAAGGCGGGGGAGCAGGTTGGGTCCGTTCCCTCAGGTTCTGCTGTTGCAAAGTATGATAGAGCTTTTAAGAGCATCGTACAATTTCACAGTCATGTAATATATGATATACATAGTCCAATCAAAAACCATCTAATCTCTTTAACTATATATACATGATACTGCATATGATTAATACATAATAAATAAATAGATATATATATATATACACGTATATATCTGAAATGCACTATATGTATACAGGATATGATATGCATACCATAATATCCAATCTAATCTAATCATCTAATCTAATCTAATCGAATCTAATCGAATCTAATCTAATCTGTCTGATATTGCGATGCATGTTCATTTCTGTGTGCAATATGTGGCACAGAGTGTGGCGCACAGACATCGTGGCAGCCGAGCTTCAGGAAGATGACTACCTGGGCTCTGCGGTCCTCCAAAGTAGTAGCTTTTGCCCACAGGTGCCGGCTCAGGGTCCGAATGGGCCGAATTTGATGAGGGTTTCACAGGTTTTCAAGGTTCAGTGGTGGTTTCTCAAAATTGGGGCACTCCTAATCGTCCATTTATACTAAATCGTCCATTTATGGCAATTCTTAGCCCTAAATCACCCTATTTTAATCTATTTTAACCCTTTGAAATGGACCAGCATTTTGAGAAACACCCACATTTCCCGGAGAAATCTTGACTGACTCAGGGCTTTGAAGGAGAGCTGCGATTGACAGGGGGTGGCAGAGGTGACTCGGCGTTCACACAGGATATGACACCTCAATGAATCTCAATCTCACTGCATCTCAGTGCATCTCAATGCTTCAGCTGTGATTGAAAAAGATGAAAGCAGCTGCAATTGTAGAATTGTCGAGTCAAACTTTGGGTTTGCCCCGAAAGCGAGCCATTTGTATGGTGTCAGATGCATTTCAGCTCAGGTGTGGAAGCATATCTGGAAGTCAAGGTGGCCTTGCTCCGCCTCGTTCACCTGGAAACAACCCCATGAAATTCTTGAAACACCAGGAAACTCGTGATGCTTCAGAGAAGACTTCCTCTTTGAACTGAGCAAACGCAGACACCCGCACACTTCAACTGGGCACCATACAATGCGTCGTTGGAGGTGAAAGTAAAGCTGCTTCCAGTGGCCATCTCAATTGTTAGCACCGATGGGGCCCCACTCTTTGAGCGGAGCTTCTGAGTCTTTTTTTGGCATTATATAATTATATAACATGAAAGATTCCCCTAAAAAAATCCCTAAGAAATTCAACCTGTGAGTCTTTGAGCCCCTGTGAAAACATGATGATCTCTGACCAAAATCTGTCGAGGCAGAGGAACCTCCTGGAGACCATCCCAGAGCCTCTGAATCCTTCAACAGCGTTTGCTCTAGCGATGGTGCAGGCGAGCCGTCAACCCATCAATCAATCCATCTATCAACCCATCACCCATCATCTATGCCCATCTATCACCCATCATTTATCCCTAAAAAATCTATAGGAAAGGTATCCCTTAAAAATCTATAGAAAAGGCTATCAATCCAACTCTTCAGTTTGGGCAGTTGGTTAAAAACTGATTGCGTGATAGGCTGGCACGGAGTTGCAAAAAACAGCAATGACTTGGGCCAAGATGGGTATTTCAACGATGCCTGGTACCAGTGTATCGGCACCCATCCTTAGACTTTGATGATTGCTTGTTTTATATTCGGCGCGTAGTCCAAAGTGTCCTGTTGCCGAGCCACACTGCCTATTCCATCGATTTTTGTTGTCCGAGTGTATCTTGTATTTTTGCAGCCCGCCTTGATTGCACAAACAAAATGTTGAATCCTATATGCTTAATACCTGCAATCCAAAATCTTTAGCTTGCAAAAATTACAGAATTTGTTTTTCTTGGGTGCCGTGTTTGTAGCCCTGATGTTAAGTTACAAATGCGTCAGGGAACCCAGCGGTTTGATTTGAAATGATCTGATCTGTCGTGAATGCCAGCAATTGCAAAAGATTTATAGAGTCGTATGGTATGGTTTCTGGCAGGTTTGTCAAACTAGGTTGTTCAAAGGGACCAAGTAGACTAAGTGAAATGAGTATCAGACATGATTTCAATTGAAAACAAGATCCGCTCGAAAACACTGTCTCAAAATTTATTTGATGATACGCAACTTGAAAAATCTGGAAGTTATTCATTAATTTGGAAATAGTTCTGAACATTTAAAAGTATCTCTCACAATCCGAGACTGGTTTAAAAAATGATTCTGAGTACTTCTGAAGTATTTAAGGGATTGCTGTGAGAATTTGAATAACGATTCTGAAATCTGGTTTGAGCCCTCGCAGATAAAAAGGGAAATGCAGGTCAAAAGATATACATGATTTGATGATATAACATGCATTGGATTGAAAACTTTTCAGAGCATGATCCATATCTATTGCAAGCAATCCTGTGCAATCCTTCACTTTTAAGATTTACAAAAGGTTGGTACCTAGCAGACCTCAGGGCAAACTGACAGACCAGAAGTTATGCAACCATAAGATAAGCCCACAATTTTTTCAGCATCTCCAACGTGCGTTGTGGCAAGCGGATTATACTCAGGCAGCTTGCTTACAGCCTATGGCATGTTTCCACAATTCTGTGGAAAAATAGTTGTGGCACGGATTTGTTCGTACCTTTTGATCCCAGTCCTTCACAGCATGTCATTCTCTGCATTGTAAGACGTGTTGCCCACGCTCACGGCGTTGCCTTGTACAGGTTCCTCAAACCTTGCAATGATTCTGGCGAGATTGGATGATGTCTACGCTGTCCAGAAATCTTTGCAAGAGCAGATGAAGCGAAGCTTGACTGTAATCTGGTTGTGGAACTCAAGATGCATAATCGAGTGGCAGTTAGTAGACAAGAGTGGCAGAGGGAAGGGCGAGACTACAAGTAGTACCTTGCAAGATAAATGGGAGTGATACGTGATGATGCGTGCCCCAGTCCAGGTGTCGAAGGAAGGATTGACGTCGTCGAGGGTGCAGTGCCTCGGAATCAGATTGTGCACAAAATTGCGGCAAACTTACCGCTTTGAAACATGTAAACGGATGATCTTCCTCCATTAAACCACTGGATTTGGGGATGTGAGTTTCTATGAGTTTGGTTGAGTTCATCCAAATTTAATCAATTTTCATCCAGTTTCATCCATTTTTCTTACGGATCCCCTGCGCATCAGCTGCGCTGTGTATCCAGCGCACCTGTCTGAGGTCACCAGGAGTCAGAGTCTGGACCAACGGGGCGGCCTCAGCTGAAGGCCATGGTGATCCGCTCAGCGGTAGCGGAACGTCGTTTATTGAGAGCGGTTGCTCGATGAAATCGAGCGCAGCCGCGTTTTTCCATGTTTAGCTTGTAGCAAGTTTGGCCCTTGGATGCCCTTGATGATATTGGTCACAGTTGGTCACACTGATCATAGTCAATAGAAGTTCATACTTAATTTGTAGTTGATACCCGTTGTATCAAGGTTCTACATTCACTGATGACACTGATGGCTGTATAGTGGCAAATATGGTTGACTCTTCCTTCGTGCAAGACCTTCGCGCAATTTTGAAGACAAGGGCTTGGTGGCTCCGCGGAGAATGCAACAGAACTTGCACCCAGGGCGTACTCACAACCAAGTCTGAACCTTTGGTGTTCTCACAGGTTCCTTCCTTGCACTTCTATCTGTTGCTGTTCTGTTGCTGCCTTTGGTTATAGAGACTTGTCCGTGGATTCGTTTTGCTAAGCTTACGAATTCCACAAGTCAGTGCTTCAGTTTGGGTCTGAGTCTTGGCTCAAAGTCACTGGCCTTTTGGACGTAATGTCCGAGGTTCAGTGAAGCTCACGTTCGGAGACATGGTGCTAGATGTAGCCCTGATCTCCCACGTCTCACTGAGAAAAAGTGTCACTCTTTCATTGATTTACTATGATTTGCTGATTGGTTTCAGATTATAATCGCAAGAACGGACAACAAGGGCAGGATTTTATTTGATAATGTGGCCACCTTCCTCCATGGCAATCGCCACCTGTCAAGGTGCCTACACCACTGGACGAGAGGAGCAAAGATGAGGCCAGCGAAACATCACCGCAGACGCCTTTTGAACAGATTGCATCACAGCAAGGACAAGAATATGGTTGACCACAACTGACTTTCTGATGAGACGAAGACTAGGGGTCTTCATGTTATGTATGAAGATGCTTCACGCATGCGCCGTCTCTAGCACTCTTTCGGTTGCAGCAGTGATTCTGACACTTTGACAGGTGGACCTTCCGTGCAGCTTGCAGTGGCTGGACTGGCTTTGCCGAATCCTGCAACCCTGCAGTATCAGTAGCAAAGTCTCATGAAGCTCAGTGCCTTCGGTTTTGACCTATCTTTCTCAAAATGGGGGTTGCCCCCAAATCATCCATTCATTGTCATTACAATCATTTCTACGAATAATAAATCCACCATAAACTTCTAATTTGGTGTCTAATCATGTCTATTCATAAATCATTTGTCATTTCAATCATTTTCAATCCATTTCACCAAACAAATCAACAGTCATTTCTAATCCATTTTCTAATCCTCCATTTCTGGGGTACCCCCTGCCTAAACCACCAGCAGTTGCACCTCGTGCGGCTCGTGGCTCAAGATCTGCCTCTCGAAGCCGGTTGGCGGCGAAACGCCTCCGGTGAGGACCGCACGGTGGTTTTGTCGCACGACGAAACGTGGGCCGCGACGAAGATGTGACGAAGACATGACATGGTCATGGAGTCATGACATGGTCATGAAATTTCTGTGAAGTTTCTGTGAAGTTTTTGTGAAGTTCCTGTGAAGTTCCTTGAGATCACGGAATGAAACGTGTGCCATTGGGTTTGAACATGTTTGAAGTTTCTCTGAAGGACAGACATGGCCCACATAACAATGCAGCTGCTTGACGGAATGTTGTGTTCCGACCACTTTGCAATTCACATGTAAGCTCCAATCGTATGCAAGATTCATTTCAAACCGTGTGTCCATGCCCTGAGGTTCTTTCGGGCACTAGGAAACTTAGCTGCACCTTTACAGGGACCTGTTGCGACTCACATTTGGACTGAGATACAGCACCTCGGTGTGCCAAGGCCTCCTATCTATTGCCTCTTTCCATGCCGCTGCTGCTGCAAAGACGAGCGCAGAGAAAGGAAGTGTCAAGATCTTAGCTCTGTGCCTTCCCTGTGCTTGGTTTAGCCCATGGAAAAGAGAGCCTGCCATGTTGACGAGCAACGACTTCACTGCAAGGCGTTGGCACAAACTTGTTATCCAGCAAGCTCAGATGCTGTTGTGAACCGAACCCAAGCTCACTCAGAGCCCACTTTGAAACCAAACCTGGATATGATTCTCCGTGCGACTTCTGAGATGGACATTGAAAGCCTCGCTGGCGTCACGGTCGAATCTCATTTGAGAAAAACTGTTCTGCCCTCAAAGCCTTGAGATCTCATGTCATCTCATGTCATCTCTTGTCCATGGCTTTCCTATAGGTTTTCTCCTGCAGGTTTCCGATGCTTCTCTCCTCTCCTAAAAGATAAATGCTACGCAGCGTTTCACCGAGCGAGGTGAATGCTTCAGCGGCTGAAGAACCATCTTCCAAGCAACTGAATTCTGTTGCAGGCACTGATGAAAGCTTGAAACCTTGAGATCTGACATGATTCTGTGTCACTTGTGTTGAAATGGCACAGCATGAAGTAGGTATGCTGTACTGTATAGATCTTACTTGCACCGCGCCTAGTTGCACATGTTCAATGCAATGATATGATTTATATATTTACATGCAATTATTGAACACTTATTGAAACAGTAGATATCACGTGATATCACTAGAAGGTTGTGTGAGAGAGGGAACCATCTCAAAGAGCTTCCACGACGAGTTTCCCTGCAAGCTTTTGGAGAATTGGGATGGTGGAAATCAGGCGCCCTGACTCATTTGCTTCACAATGGTGCTGAGGCCTGTTCTCAAAAGTCAGCCAGTGAGTTCATGTTTGTTCAGTACAGACGAGTGAGCAAGAATGCACATGACTGGTCAGCTGCACAATTCCACTTCTGGAGTCTGATTCTACGGATTTTTGCACAGGGATCCAACAAGTCAGCACTCAGATTCCAAACTGCGCAGGGATCTAACAACTCAGCCATCATATCGACTATTTTGGAGTTGGTCAATGTGACCATGCGGGGTAAACTCTTTGCTGCGCATGAGAAGAGCTCCTTGGAGGCAATGAAGAGTTGCATGCAGATGCACTGATGCACGTCAAACACACGCACACACACACACAGAGACTCGTGCATACAAGGATGAGCAATGATACGACATACATACGACATACATATGTCTATGGCTCTCTCTCTCTCTATATATATATATAAATATGTTTATCGAATCTATCTAGTCTATCCAATCGATCTAAGCCATGTGATATCTGTCTATCTGTCTGTCTGTCTGTCTGTCTGTCTATCTACCTATCTATCTATCTATCTGTCCATTCATCTATCTATCTACCTATCTACCTATCTGTCTATCTACCTATCTATCTATCTGTCTATCTGTCTATCTACCTATCTATCTATCTATCTATCGATCTATCTATCTATCTATCTATCTATCTATCTATCTATCTATCTATCTATCTGTATACGCACATACCTGCTAATGTGTAGTTAGATCACACCTTTGACGCCACACAGAGACCTACCCCCCCCCCACACACAAACACTGACAAATGCATACCATGTGTAGAGCGCATAGATGCGCAGACAGGTAAAGAAAGACATGGGAACTAAATTGTTGACGAATTGCGGCAAACACATGATCCAATAGATGAGCAACATTGAAGAACTACAACATCAAAACTCAAAGATCCAAGTGACAGACACAGAGACACATAACTCCCATAACTCATGTACCTATGCGCAATCCAAGCTGCTGGGACAGATTCATCCTTCGTGCAACGACAACGACCATCCTAGATTTCTGATCAGCAGGGACCAGGAAAGCAATCACCGTCAGGAGTGGGGGTGACCCCGCGGTGGCGTATGCACATACATGTGCAATGACACAGATATCATCCGTTGACATTTTGCACATTCAGCACTGGTAGAAAACACGGTGTTTAATGCTCTTGGAAGATACTTGTACTGGATTTGCAAGTTTCGATAGAAGTGAATGCATGTAAAGGCTACTAGGTAGAAGTGAAGCCAGCTGCAAGCCATTGAGGCTTGCAAAAGCTTACAGATGCAGAAGGGCAGTTCGAGAAATGCCTCAGCGAATACAAGGCCAACTCAATTCAGATTTGCTCTGAGCTGGTAGCAGTCGGTCCCTTCCTTCTCATCCTTGTGACAATGTAGGCTGCTGACAAAGTGCGATTTCCTCCTACATCGTTGCTACACTCAGACTTCACCGGTGCTTTTGCTTGGGATTTTTTGTAGCTTTGACATTTGAAGCCTCGACTCCTGCCAAGTACCAAGAAAGAATATGCAAGAATTGGCCTTGTGATGAATGATATGAATGACAAGTCTATGAAAATACCAATCCACTATTCCTGCCAAAGACATAGTCTATGAAATCCTTTGCCAAGGTTCTTGCAGGCCAATAGTACGAACAGTACCCCATGGTACGAGGCTGGAGAAGTCTTGCTGGCAATGACCTGTTGACAGGTCACCCAGATGGTAGGTGTCAATGGTGGAGTGTACCCCAAGACAGCTTGAGATGCCCAGAATGCTTGCGGACAACCTGAGTTAACACGTATCTCGGTGTGTACAAGAAGTATTATGGGAACGTCATTTCTTCATATTTTTTCAAGATATTCGAAGATAGTCAAGGAATCCAAGATATGTGTTAGACTCATCTCATTGGTCTCGTTGGACTTACAAGGGGTTCATTTGTCATCCTTTGGCCGAGGGGCCTGCTTAGGACTACTTTGAGTCCTACCTTTGGTGCAAGAATTACGAGGCAAATCTGTCAGCGCAAACGAACGAGTGTGTTGGGAACCTAGAACAGTGTGCAGTGTGCAATCCAAGTTTTTTTCATTGACTTGGCCAACTGGATCTTCCTTTTTCCCGATGTTTACTATAGAGTTCATGCCACAGCGTTTCATGAAGGCGATTAAAAGAACGATGTTGCGAAAACCCCATTATTGGATCAGTTCAAGACCATGAGTAGTGGTATGCTGCATCAGTTCAGATCCCATGAAATACCCTAAATATCACTGATTCTAAGCATTAATACCCGTTTTTAACGACTACTGACCAGTAATGAATAAACCCTGTTTGATTAATAGGGGGTATCCCCTAAAAGCCTGGGTTTTCCATTAAATTGGTAACCCCCCCAATTAATCAACCCGGGGTTTACTAATCCTGGGTCGCCACTAACTATTGTGAGTGGACAGTCACAGGGCGATGCGCTTAGGATTATTTCTGCCTCCAAGAGACGCAGACAGTGGATCAGAACTGCGTAGCCCTCGATGAGGACGGACCTACGGACCGCTACGTAATGCAACAGCCTGAGGGAAAATCCTTGATGGCTACAAGGTGGGCCCCCTAAGTTAGCTAAGTTGGCTCATAACTAGGGTAACTACTACCTGTGGTAGATATAACCATAGTTAAATGGCTTATTAACCAACTTATAACTAGGGGGGCCCACCTTTGTAGGATTGCCCATGGTTGAACATGATGGGAAATAGCTATCCATGGTCATGATGAATTATCATGGTTGACAGGATTATCCATGTTTGATCATGGTTGATTAGTTATGGTTCATAATGTCTAGAATGGTTGAATGATGGGCTAGTTGATGGAGAATTGATTGATTAATGATGGATGATTCATATTGATTGATGCTTAGAGTCTATTAGAGTCAAATCTGAATCTTGGACAACTCGGGAGAAAATGGAACGTTCCCTTCATGGCAAACTTTCCTTGTATGTTCTCTACCCCATTGTCATGGTCACGGGGTCTCAAGCACATTAAATTTGGAGGTCATGGATGCATTCAACGCAATTAAGGGTTCAGGGTCACACATGCATGCAATCTCGAAATGGAACATCACTCCTGGCCGTGCATGCAACTTCTGCCTCCAGAGAACATATGTCTATATGACTATGAGTATGAGCGCATATATTTCCAGGGAGTTCGAAACAAGAGCCTTCAGAGTTCAGATTTTTGTTGACCAAACCTCCATCTACCTCCCACCCGATCATATTTCCCAGGTAGTGTTCCCATCGGCATGTGCAGCTTTAGCCTGTTGACACATGTTGACTTTGAACTGCAACACGACTCATTTCCGAGGTTTGGAGTGCATGCTTGAATCGCTCCAACATGCGCATGCCTTGCAAGCAACATACAAGTTTGCCTAGTAGGCAAAGGTGTCCAAAAATGCTAGCAGCGAAAGATGAGTGCTCCGAAAGATGAGCAAAGGCTGCCTAGTTAGATCCATGGCTCCACGGCTGCATTTTGGTATCCTTGCCGTCCGCTCAGTAGAACTCAGATATTCCTTCCTTGCAGAATCATGGAATATCATTGATACCGAATGATACTGGATGACACTGGCACTGATAGATATAGTGTTGCGCAGTTGCAGATATATAAATCCAAGAACATAGATGAACTACAACAATAGTAACAACCATCACAGAATGTCATATGTCATGATATTACCTATATGGGTGTTTCTCAAAATAGTGGTACCCCCAACTCATCTAGTTATTAACCATTTTTAGTAATAAACCAGCCATTTTGGGGCTCCCTGTTTTGAGAGACCACCATATGTATAGACTGTTTGTGTATATTACTAATCTACGAGAATCTCATGCGGCATGCCACCACCCTAGCGAAGCGTGCAGGAATG
>VSDK01017448.1:416976-441200 GCA_009767595.1 Symbiodinium kawagutii | reverse complement strand
GGAAAGACAGCATGCACCCTCGTGCAGCGCTGAAAACTATAGGGTCCAGGGTCCTGTCCTTTATCCTGACACGTAGGCTGAAAGGCTTAGAGAGTCTCCAATTCTAAATTGGATCGCATCAATTCGCATGAGGGGTCTGGTCAGTCTGGTCAGGGCTTGTGGCGATCGTTGCGACTGCGACTCTGATCAGTGCCTGCCGCTTTGCAGTCCGCTGTTCCACCTCCCATCGTTGGCGCTCTTGTCCTGCCAGAGCAAACTCAATGGCTATCCAATGAACATCCATGAACTGTTGACATCGATGGACCTTCTGCGTCTTTGTGGTCAAAGGAAATCTTTCAGTGTCAGTGCCAAGGTGCGACCACCCCCATCTCACTTTCAGAATCTCTCGGATTCCAAGTTTCCAACGTATCCAAGTCTCTGCTTCGAAGCGGGCAACACGCAGAAAGCTCTTCTGCGCCTGAACACGCAGCTCAGGAGTTCGTCGAATCTCGAACAGCGAACATCAGAAACCCCTGCAGAAACGAGAAATCCATCCCACATCATCCCACATCAACATGCCAGCCTCGGCTGACATCGTATCCAATGTCAACTCGGCGTTGCCCGCAAAGGTGTTCGGATAGTTCGTCCTTAAACTACACGTGCTTCACAGGCACACGATGGCACACGCTCAACGAACACCACAAGCCATGCGATGCGAGCAGTAATGCGACTAAGCTGCACCGATGGAATGTTCCTCAGGATTCCAGTAGTCACAGGTAGTCATGTAGAGTTTACGTTGAGTTCAGATTGAATTCATGTTCATTCCTTTTTGAGTCACTATAAATGTGCAACATGCAAAGTCGTATTCAAACTCTCCAACCAACCAACCACCTCTCAGAGTACAACATGTCCAATGCCAAGTCGCATCGCAGTGAGCTGCATGGCGCGCTTGACCCTTGGTCAAAATGTGTCTGCAAAGCAAGCAGCTCAGCAAGCATGTAAGTCTTTGGAAAGATGTGGGGTTCATGATGGTTCCTGATGGTTCCTGGTTGGATGTTGAATGTAGTCCAGTTATAGTGCCACAGAAGTCTATAGCAAGTCTTGAGATTTTGGTTCTTTCCTGACCTTGCTTCACAAAACTGTCTCTGCTCTTTTGTTCCATGCTCTACGATGCTCTACGATGTTCGGCACTCACTAGTCCAAGGTGGAGGCAAGAGCCAGCCGTTTTTTGTTAGTTTAAGTGCTCCCAAGCAACTCTTGAGAACTTTTTAAAATCCGAACCATGGACAGCGGCAGCCAAGCAGCTGCTTCTCTGCTCTTTTTCGCAAGGCTTCTTCTGAAAAAGCCTCCTGCAGCATGAGCGAAGCTGATGATCTTTTTAAAATGATCTTTTCATCCTCAGCGACCTATGCCTGAGAAACCTACAACATCGATCAACATCACGTGAATCATGTGCCATAAGCCGATTAGGATCTTCAGCTCCCAAAGTCCCTGATGCCAAGCACAGGCATGCCTCGTCACTCGGTGGCTTGGTTCTTCGATGCCAACGGGGACCTTGGATGGACATTCCAAGGCGTTTCAATTGTCTCATTTTGTCTCTCAAGAGATTACTTCACTTTGGGTGATCTTCACCCTGACAAGTCATCTGATATCATTATCGCTGTTGTTGTCATCATCATTTTTATCATGACATCGTTATTGTTGGAATTATCTGATACTATCTGACCTCCTATCTTCGATTCTGCCTGGCACTGACTTCCGTTACGCCATTTCGTGTTTTGTTCTGGCTGGCATTCTTTCTGAATCTGGTATTTTACCTGGCGCACTTAAACTGCACATATACTCTGGCATTTCAATTGTCAATCTTTCTGAGAGTCTATTTGGCATCCTGTCTGGCATTCCATCTTGGGCATTCTGGCACTCTCTGACACTTCGCCTGGCATTTGTCCTGACACGTTACATGGTCTATCTATGTCTATCTCGCATTGTTTCTGAAACTTCATCTGTTCTATGTGGTCATCTGGCAGTCTTTCTGGCTTGCGATTGAGAGTTTCCATAGAGACGTTGAGCTCGGCGAGTTCGGGAGCTCTAACTCCAGGGTTCGGGTCCGGACCTACAGAAACTGTGCGCCCGCTGTACTGCCCCCCCCCGGAGCAGGCAGAGAACAACTCTGATCTAAAGACTCCTGGCAGGTGGGAAAAAATGAAGAAACCGCCAAGGCAAAAGGCGCGGAATTAAGGCAACTGCAGTATCTGCTCGTGCTATGTCTTGCTTACGTCCATTTTGGCAGGGATTGTGGCGATATGTGGCGATGGTAGAGGCGCAGGGCCAGCCAATCTTGGCCAGGGGATGCTACCCGTCAACTACCCATGACCTACTTGCGCATACCTCCAGCCAACACCACAAGGAGGATGCTACAGGGAGACAAGGAAGACACGTCCTCCTACATCAAATGCTCCGTTGAATCTAAAACATACTAAACGCCCTAAAGCCATGACCAAATGATCATGAATCTGGACATTAAATGACCCTCCTGCACCTTGACCGCATTCAAACCTCAAACAATTCCGGTTTTGTCAAACTTTCTTCTCTTCTTTTATTGCTTCCATATGCTTCCATCGAGTTTTCGGTGCAGAAGTATGCCGGGGCACTAGGTCTCCGCAGTGTTGACCGCGAAGTATCATCAAATGAAGACAATCTTTCTGGAACTCCCTTCGGGCTCACACAGAATCGACCAGCAAAAAGTGTTGCACTGTTGCACCATGTTGCACCCAACAATCGAATGCATGTTGCTAAATCACAACTCGGATCAACCGGCAGCATCTTAACCGGAGAACACCCGCATTGAGACTATATTCCGCACCAGTTTCCATGGCTCATGAACTTGTGTCCAATTCAATGGCTGTGCCTGCTAACCATGTTGTAATGACCAATGATTCGGAGTGACTTGTGACAAACCCCTAATGATCCTCTAGCGGCAAACGCCTATAGCTAATGAACTTGACCCAACTTGCAGAATTTTTTGTCGCTTTGAAAGGCTGTGGACTCCACCTCTTCTTTGTCCTCGACCAATGCCACGGCAGTTTCTGAAGCGGCCGCGCTATTTTTTGAAGCCTTGGTTCAATGACACGAGTTCAATCTGGAAGGGCAAGGCATTTGGCAACATATGGTAGTTTCTCTAACTAGAGGCACCCAATCATCTAATGTTTACCATTTATAGCAATAAACCAACCATTTTGGGAAGGCTGCTCCGGTACCGATGCTGACCTTGTTTGGCTCGTCTTCATTCTGCTCCTCATCTTCATCTTCAAACTCATCCGCCTTGCAGACATGTCTATGGTGCTAGATGAGCCAGCCTACAGTAGTCACAGGAGGACATGCTACAGTAGTAGTAAATCAGGACTTCAAAAGGGTGAAAATGACTATATAAAGCTAAAGCATTATTATACACATGTATCACTTAAATGGTCACAGAAGTGAATGAACAGATTTATATATTTTCCTTATCAGTCTAGAAAGGCCCGTCGTTGGCCACCTCGGACTCCTGAAAATGCACAAGCCCCTGCTGTCACCCACATGCCTCCAAAGGGCCCGCCCCGAACGAGAACCACAACTCTATGATCAAGCGAGCAGTACCCCCTAGCATCAAGGTGAGAGCACATTGTTTTCCTGGGATGTCCTGGGATATAACCTTTATAATAGCCTGCTACATAGTTGCCCCTCTGGTCAAAGATGTTCAAAATAAACTTCTGCTACATAACCTTCATGATCAACACGGAGATGCCCTGTCCTCACAACTTGAATTTCTAGACCGCAACTTTAGTCGCTTTGTTGCCCAGAATTGACATTCTGTGCCTCAACTCTCTTGGCATGATGTCAGTATTTGTGCTTTTCCTGGGGCATGACCATGAATATTTGAGATTCCCCCTCCACTCCAAACCAGCCACAACTCAAATCCTGGCATAGAACCTTTCAAGTGTGCACCTCATTTCCCCAGATCTGACAGCAGTGGGGTCCAGGCCTATCTGTGTAAAAACATGTGCCCGCCCGTACGAACCCCCGTTGAGACATGGCTGGGCGGCCTGATCACTGTAGCCTTCATCAGGCGCATCTCCAGGACTTCCTGCTTGCACTCGAACCGCCTGTTTCATGGCCGGTCACATGGAGTAACTCCAAGATTTGCGATCGAACGAAAGCAAAAACTCTGAAGATGTTGGAAGGACAAGCGGAATAAGAACGCAAAGTGTTGACAATGTAGAAAGAGACCAAATGAGATGGATGTGGATAACTTGCTGGCAAGGAGAAACAAAAACCACGAGAAAATGCGCCCTCGGAGTAACATGTGCACAAAAACAGGAAATACCAGTTAAAGGAATGTCGCCGAGGGAATCAACGCACATATAGATGACAAACATCAAACAACTCCCAACTGTCCTCTTCATCAGCTTCTACATGGCTTTCTCTGACTTCCTCCACTCCTTCTTCCTGTGCTGCCGGTGCATTGTCCTCTTCAGCTTGCCTTGCGGGAGCTTCTTCCTCTGCTCTCCCCTGCTCAACACCTTGTTGAGCTTCTGCATCGGCTGTGCTCTCTTGCGCCTGTCTTTCTTCCTCTGCTGCAGGTGCACTGTCCTCTCCTGCTTGCCTTGTGGGAGCTTGTTCTTCCGCATGGACTGTGCTCTCCTGCACCTGTCTTTCTTCCTCTGCTGCGGGTGCATTGTCCTCTTCAGCCTGATTTGCAGGAGCTTGTTCTTCCGCTCTTGCCCTATCAAGGTCTTGAGCTTCTGCGTGGGCTGTGCTCTCTTGCACCTGTCTTTCTTCCTCTGCTGCGGGTGCATTGTCCTCTTCAGCCTGATTTGCAGGAGCTTGTTCTTCCGCTCTTGCCCTATCAAGGTCTTGAGCTTCTGCGTGGGCTGTGCTCTCTTGCACCTGTCTTTCTTCCTCTGCTGCGGGTGCATTGTCCTCTTCAGCCTGATTTGCAGGAGCTTGTTCTTCCGCTCTTGCCCTATCAAGGTCTTGAGCTTCTGCGTGGGCTGTGCTCTCTTGCACCTGTCTTTCTTCCTCTGCTGCGGGTGCATTGTCCTCTTCAGCCTGATTTGCAGGAGCTTGTTCTTCCGCTCTTGCCCTATCAAGGTCTTGAGCTTCTGCGTGGGCTGTGCTCTCTTGCACCTGTCTTTCTTCCTCTGCTGCGGGTGCATTGTCCTCTTCAGCCTGATTTGCAGGAGCTTGTTCTTCCGCTCTTGCCCTATCAAGGTCTTGAGCTTCTGCGTGGGCTGTGCTCTCTTGCACCTGTCTTTCTTCCTCTGCTGCGGGTGCATTGTCCTCTTCAGCCTGATTTGCAGGAGCTTGTTCTTCCGCTCTTGCCCTATCAAGGTCTTGAGCTTCTGCGTGGGCTGTGCTCTCTTGCACCTGTCTTTCTTCCTCTGCTGCGGGTGCATTGTCCTCTTCAGCCTGATTTGCAGGAGCTTGTTCTTCCGCTCTTGCCCTATCAAGGTCTTGAGCTTCTGCGTGGGCTGTGCTCTCTTGCACCTGTCTTTCTTCCTCTGCTGCGGGTGCATTGTCCTCTTCAGCCTGATTTGCAGGAGCTTGTTCTTCCGCTCTTGCCCTATCAAGGTCTTGAGCTTCTGCGTGGGCTGTGCTCTCTTGCACCTGTCTTTCTTCCTCTGCTGCGGGTGCATTGTCCTCTTCAGCCTGATTTGCAGGAGCTTGTTCTTCCGCTCTTGCCCTATCAAGGTCTTGAGCTTCTGCGTGGGCTGTGCTCTCTTGCACCTGTCTTTCTTCCTCTGCTGCGGGTGCATTGTCCTCTTCAGCCTGATTTGCAGGAGCTTGTTCTTCCGCTCTTGCCCTATCAAGGTCTTGAGCTTCTGCGTGGGCTGTGCTCTCTTGCACCTGTCTTTCTTCCTCTGCTGCGGGTGCATTGTCCTCTTCAGCCTGATTTGCAGGAGCTTGTTCTTCCGCTCTTGCCCTATCAAGGTCTTGAGCTTCTGCGTGGGCTGTGCTCTCTTGCACCTGTCTTTCTTCCTCTGCTGCGGGTGCATTGTCCTCTTCAGCCTGATTTGCAGGAGCTTGTTCTTCCGCTCTTGCCCTATCAAGGTCTTGAGCTTCTGCGTGGGCTGTGCTCTCTTGCACCTGTCTTTCTTCCTGTGCTGTTCTTGCATTGTCTTCTTCAGCTGGCTTTAATTGAGCCTGGCAGGAACTTCGCGGGGGGTATGAGTGGTTGATCTGCGGGAAGCTTGGTCTTTTTTGTGCACAAGCAGACTGAATGAGCCCTATGCATATACATGTACATATACAGCACAAACCAGTCAGCACATTCATAGATCTGCGCACTCATGTGGTGATCTGCATTTTACTGCCTGTGCATTTAGAACCGTAGTTTTCTTTGTAAGCAATTTTGGGCAGCCTTCGCAATCTAAGGATTTGTCTCAGTCTGATCTTTCGCAACTCATTCACCAACAGGCTGCTGCATATGCTTTGTCAGAAGCGAAGAAACATCCAACACCAGCATGAATATATAAACATGATATACATTGATATCACTGTCTTTTCCAGGTCCGCACTTTGCGCTATCAAAGAACAAATCACTTCAGAATTTCCAACATGTACTCAATACCAAAGAGCAAAGAAAACAGTCTATGTGAAGAGCAGGAGCGTGCCACCTTTTGTCTGTATGATGGCCCTCACTTGTGAGGCTTCGTACTCATTCCAAGCATGGACAGCATTGGACAGCGACATAACGTGCAAAGCCATAGGGGCGCACGCAAACTTGTGATTCTCTGTCTTCAGCTGATTGTCTTTGTGTCTCTGCGGCTGCATTTCTCCGGTGATTTCTCACTGATTTCCGAAATTTTGCGAACGTGTCTCTGCGTGGCATCGTGTCTTGTCCCTTGCTTTGCCTCCAGCTGCATGTCTCAGTGCCGAGTAAAAACGGGTTGTTGCATCGTTCAGTAGCATCTACAGGCATCCTGTTTTGGTCATGCACAGTTTTCAAGTTAAATGCAGTGACCACTCGTTTAAAGCTGCAGTATTGTGCGACTATGTGACTATGCGTTTCATGCCTGATAAGCAAGCACCAAAATACTCAACAGAAATATTTTGGGGCATCAGGTCACCCGTGTGCAACTGCAAGCGGCACGATGCGGCACGCATCACGCATCCTTTGATCCGCATCTTCGAAGCGGATCTGTTCCACTTTTGGCTCAGGTGGCACTCCCCTCTGGCCATGGTGACCATCAGGGGCTGAAGAAAACATACCTAAAGGATCCTAAAGGCGTTGCCGCATCCAACTGACATTTCTGTGGTCAATCACTTCTGCTCCGTTTCCGCAGGAAGCTGCTCACTCTCAGGTTTCTTCTTCTTTTTCTTAAACCATGGAGGGGGATCATCGTCCGGCTCCATGAACTCCTGGACCAGGACATGTTAAGATTTCGAAAGGACTGCAGCAGGATGCAAGGCTTCTGTGGGGATCCTGCTCTGATCCTGGATTTTTCTCTTGAGAATCTTTACAGCTGAGGCCAAGGGGAAGAAAATCAAAAACTTGAGGATGAATCATCCCCCCTCCTGCCTCCACTCGGGAGGATAAACGTCTCAAACCGAGGCCTTTGCCTTCGCGTTTTCGAAGGCGTGACATCTTTTTTCCTTAGAATGCCGCAATTCCCGCTGTGACGAGTACAGCTCTGAAACCAGTAGAAGCATGTACAAGAGACTAAGAGGCTGCAAAGCTGACAGCCAAAGCACTGACCAACTCCCCATAACTCACGCAATGACGAGCATCTTGACCACACTTTTGCCACCGCTGCATCCTGCTTAATGAAGTCCACCTGCAACCAATGCTACACCGCTACCGCTGGCATCACATGAATCCTTTGGCCAGGCCTCGTCCTCTTGAGCTTGTTGCCATTGAGGAGGAGCAGCTGCCTGGCACCAGTGATACTCATAGTCTCCCGGTGATAAGCTATGCAATTCGATGCACCTGATGCATGTCCGGCACCCTGACATGCCTCATGTATCTAGTCATATCTGACCATCCTAGAGTTCTTCAATGTTCTTCCAGCTGTTTCTTTCCGGCATTTTTCTTTTCTGATTTCGGCCTGGTATGCATCCCAGCTGTCGTAATCGTTCAGTTTACCGTCCGAGATCTCGAGGACACGGGTGGCGAACTCCCGGAGAAAGAAACGGTCATGGCTCACGACCAGTGCAGCTCCTGGGGGACGGCCATGGATGGTATGTGGGCTTGCTCGGGTACATCAGCATGTGTCAAATCCATTCATTCAAATCCCTTCTTCTCATTTCTTGTCTTCTCATGTCTTCTCTACTTTTTCCATGTGTCAAATCCCTTCTTCTCATTCGAATTTTTCCTCCCTACAAAAATGAAGGAACCCAAACAGGGTAAACCATATAGTGAAAGGCATTGAAAGGCACTCCTCTGCAAGCACAGCAACAGACTGGACCCCGAAAAAGGATGTCTCTGCGTGCAGGAGCCGGATATGGCTAGAAACGAGTAGAATACGGGTGAACATGTTGAGCAACATTCCATCACATGCCATCAAGTGGTCAAATTTCAGGGCTTGTCTTTAAATAAACTCAAGTGCTTTCCCCAACAGCATGACAGTTTGCAGCGTTAAGCCCATGTACTTCTTCTTGGTTTCATTCATATCTGACCTGGCCTGCACTTTTGTGGTCAGCTGAGGATACCCATCCTGCGGAAAAAGAAGTGGCCTCTCCCTTCTTGCACCTAGCACCTGTCATTCCCACCAAACTGAAACATCTCTTTCATTGAGCCCAATCTAGATGCTGCACTGGAACTTTCCGGAACCGGACGTGGATGCTGCACCCGGATGCTGAGGCAGAACCTGCTAGAACCTTCCAGAACCTAACGTGGATTTGCACTGAACCTTGCAGAACCCGAGGTGGATGCTGCGTATATAAACATATAAATATATATATATATATTATATCTATTTATACTTATATTTATTCCTTTATTCATTTATTTATCTATTTATCTATTTAAATTGATGTGTACCGCATATATGATGTGCATATGGCATATGATGTGTGCACATGTGCATATTTGATATATTATGTAAATATGTTGATGATATATGAATATATATAATATGATTGATTATGATTGTATATATGTATCATGAGCGTTCCAAATGTTCCAGTCCTTCGAATGCTTTCAAGGCATCCTCCAGGAGCTCACGCGTGGGAATGTCCAAATGGTTCGTGGGCTCGTCCAGAACCAGCAAGGCCACAGGTTTCAATAAGAACTGGGCGAACGCAACTCGTGCCTGTGATGAAGACAGCGGTTTCAATACATTTCAATGCAACATGGACATAGGATGACATAGGCATACATTGGCAAGAATGCCCAAGATCAGGAAACTGCACGCAGCCTCTGCTGCTTAGACCCTTTCACTGCGTGATTCTTAAGTTGTCAATTTATGGATGTTTGTGCCGCAGTTCCTCGACTATAGTGATGTTGCAATTCATTTCCGAAGCTTCCTATCAAACTCTTGAGTATTCTATGAAACTCGCTCCTCTGCATTTCATTAGGCAATAAATTTGAAACATACAACACCAAAGAGGGCGGTGATTGGGCATTGCAAGGCATCTTCTGCCCCATGCAAAGGTCGGCAGCAGTTTCCAGTGCGAAATGATGGTGAGAGCAGTGCCGCCCGCAGCAGGGAACGCACTACTCACAGCAAGAAAAACATGAGACAATTGATTGAAAAAAAGGAATGAAGAAACTGATGCTGCAGTAAACGCGACACCAGTGATACGTTGGGCCAGGCCAAAAGGTGGGCAGCACTTTATGGGGGTTTTATATCCAGTGTGGCAATCTTTTGCAAAACCGTCCAATTTGTTGGCATGAGGATGCCAAGGCAGAGTCTTTTCTTCCGGAAGTTGCTTGCCTGTTGTTTTCTCAAAGTGCCGCAGTTCCAAAACGCAATCCCTGACCAATTATATATAACATGATATAATACGAGGCGAAGAGTTCAGTCATGGCTCATTGCGCCGTCGCTGCTACGTCTCTTCACTATTACCACCGCTACCAGTACCACTGCCAGGCCATACAGCCACAGAATGCCACATCCACACGAATTCCTTTAAGGACCATGTGAAGCTGCTGGAACAATCCGTGCAATTTGCTTTGTGATGTAAAAGGCATGGCATACACGCAGGTTGAACGCATGCGCACACAAAAACGATCAAAAACGAGCCTATTTTTTTTGCATATTTTTGCATAAAATCAGAGTGATGTCGCTGTTTTCGCCAGTTGCTTATGTCATTATTGAATTGGCATTTTGTGGTTCCTGTTGATTTTTGTTTGCATGTGTACAGTCTGAGTGCTTGGATATCCATTATTATCCATTTGCCTCTCATTATTTGCTGCTGTTGCTGATGTAGTCTCCGATTTTTGGGGCAATAGTGTTTTCATTAAACATCGTTTTGCTGTGGGTTTGCTGCAGTATGTGGGTGAGTGTCTGTTCATCTTTCTTTTTCTTCTCCTTCTTCTTCTGCTTCTTCTTCTTCTTCTTCTTCATGTTCATCTTCTTTTTCATTCCTTCCTTCCTCTCTTTCTTTCTTGCTTTCTTTCTTTATTCCATTCTTTCTTTCTGTCTCTCTCTCTCTCTGAATACCTCTTAAATCATTCACTCACATTCTCACCCTCACTCTCTGAAGAGTCAGGGCGAGGGTGTCTCACTCTCCCCCTCTCAACCCCTCTCTCTCGCTCTGAGATTTTTCGCCCTTTCAAGCCTTCTCACCGCCACTCAGGCTGGAAACAGGCTGTTCCCCTGTTACTCCATCCAGGCGCAAACGGTCCAATACAGCTGCGATACCACCGGCCCTGTCAATGTCACTGGGCGAGCCTCAACGATTTGCAGAGCTGCTAATAGAATGCGAATGGCTGAGCTTGGCTGAACATGTCTACTCTCTGGGTCATGACCTGCCTTGACCACTTCCATGTAAAATGAGCCAAGCTGCAAGACATGTACAAAGCATCTTTCACGGATCCTTCTTCCGAATTGAAGGCTTCGGCAAGTCCTCAAGTCAATTGGATTCACCAACACCCTGGATCTCAGTCTTGATCTCAGCCAAGGCCCCATCAGGCCAGTTGAATTGACAATGCTTTACAGCAGTCTTTGAGTCTCCTGGGCCATCCTGGACAAATGTCTTCGTAACACCTAGTCTACACCACTTTTCCGACGGATTGGTCCCGGAAGAAAATGAAATACTGCTGACGAACACGCCCTGCACCACCCAACATTGCTGCCTTACCAACCCCGGGAAAAAATCTGGTATTGGATGGCAGTCATGCTTGTCCACAAGCTTGCATGATCACATCGCCTTTGGAAGATTGCAAGTTTCAGTTGCTTCATGTTGCTTCGCTGAGCCATGGTGTTTTGACAGTCGGGTGTCTCCCAAGTTGGCCAAGCTTCTTTGGGGAAAGTACGCTGCCCCCGCTGATGTGATGGCAGCATCTCCTTCAATGGTGGCACTCTTGTCCAAGTCTTTAACGAGTGCACGGACGAGGGTACTCTTTCCACAGCCGTTTGGGCCAACGATGGCGACTTTCTCGCCCTGCCGGAGAAGGAAACTGATTTTCTGTAACACAACCTCAGTGGTGCGGGAGTTTCGAGCACCTGCCCATAACGGAAACCGAGAACTATCAGGAACTGGTAGTCTCTCTGGTTATGTAATTTATGTATTATCTTTGTTCCAAGTAGGTGTTCGCGAACAGTGCCAAAGCATGGTACGGTCGATGGGTACGCATGCATGGTACGCATGGCTGGTACATGGTACGCATGCATGGTACGCATGGCTGGTACATGGTACGCATGGTTGGTACATGGTACGCATGCATGGCACGCATGGTTGGTACATGGTACGCATGCATGGTACGCATGGCTGGTACACGGTACGCATGCATGGCGCGCATGACTGGTACATGGTGCGCATGCATGGCACGCATGCATGGTACGCATGGTTGGTACAGGGTGCATGTGTTTGGTACATATGCATATTGAATGGTGCATATGCTTTGCAGGCGTGCACGGTACATGGTGCAGGCGTTTGGCAGGCATAGGCATCGAAGCGCATGGCATAGTACGTGAGTTTGTAAGCTCCAGCGTGCTAATTTTTCCAAGCCAGTACGGCTACAAAACTAAGAAGTGTAGACAAGCACTGTCGGACTGCCAGTTGGTCGACTTCGCCTAAGGTTGCAAGAGTCTTGACAGGATGGGGCCCAATGTTTGGGCACAATACTGCCAAAAGGCCAATGATGCCTTTTTGGCAAGTTTCAGTGGGCGTACTCTTCAAAATAAGGTCAAAGGACATGAGCCAGAGATAAGGTGTTTGGTGTCCGGCGTTGGTCATTCAAGTGCTCACTGCAAGACTTCACTGGACTGGACCGTCTCATCTCATCACACCCAACCCGACCGCCCACATCTCTTGTGTTTTGATAATTGTTGTAGGGTGCATGTAAATGTGTTATTCACAACCTTGATGGTCCCATTACGCATATGAATTGCGCATCTTTTGTGACATATTATATTACATTCCGTCAACTTGTTTGCATAAACTTTGCCTTGACGAACATGCAGCAAACAAACAATCCACTTACCGGCGCATCCTTTTCACTATATCGTCCCAAGACTCAGTGTACAAGTGATTTACTAACTAGATTATCAAAATTTGGAATTTACAATGTGTAAAAAATCTGAACCATAGACCATCAGTTGTTCCACCTGGAGCGCACTGCGTGTATCAATTGTACCAAGTACCATACCTCTCATCTTTGCACAAACCGTACCATCACTTCCGTACCCACTGTGCCAGCCCTAGCGTATACCAACCGTGCCAATGTGGCGAACCTACCGTACCAATGTACCGCACCTACCGTACCAATGTACCGTACCCACCTGAAGCCCCCCCCCAAGGCCCCCCGGGCTGCAGCAGTTGGTACAAGGGAGGGTACTGTTGGTACATGTTGGTAGGTTTTGGCTGGTACTGTTGAGGCGGTGTGGTTGGTATGGCTGGTACGGTTTGTGACAATGGTACAATGCATGTGGCGCGGTTGCTGTGGGGTTTGCTTTTCCTGGGCCAATATGGGTGGACCACCCGCAGCCATAAAGCGAATGCAATTGCCTGAGCCCTTGTGGTTAATTTTATTGAAATTCTTGGAACTTGAACACAAATCAAACTTAAGAGCTCTCAACGCTCTATATACACCCTGGAGGGACCTGAGGGGTTCTTCGTAGAACTCAGCGTGTTTGGCATGACAATCACGGGTTGCATGCAACCAAAACCCAGGTGCTTACCACAAATAGATAGATGGGAAGTGGATTCAAGGAGCGCCCTTGCTGTTAATTTGCCTTGATATACCTTGACCTCCGGAAAAATCAAAAGACCATAAACTCAATATAGAATAAATCGAAAAATATAGGCCCTCAAATTATATCTTTGCACCTCTGCCTGTGTCACACTATATGTTTGAGCATTTTTTGTTTGGTTATCAGCTTAAACGTTTCATTTTGTTGAGATCAACGCGTTCGATGCTTAAAAGTTTCTGATTTATGATTCTACAGCAATATACTGCCTAGCTATCATTGATCATACTTCGTCAAATCTTTTCAGCATTACTGTTACAATGACTAACCACCTCACTTTCTGCAGCCACATGTGTTGCAGTCCTGTGGCTGGCAGGAGCGCTGTCGATTTTGGTTCAGCTAATAGGCTAAAACTGAATCATTTTGGCGGGGTCTAGCAGCGATGACCAACCGATGTGGTTTGAAAACTCATCGTGGGACATCGTACAAGGAAGGATGGCACAGCGTATCAGGAAAGATGGCGCAGCGTACCAGAAAGGATGGCACAGCGTGCCAGGAAAGATGGCGCAGCGTACCAGAAAGGATGGCACAGCATACCAGGAAGAACACGTACCAGAAAGGATGGCACAGCATACCAGGAAGAATAGTACAGCGTACCAGGAAACATGGTACATCGTACCAGGAAACATGGTACATCGTACCAGGAAACATGGTACATCATACCAGGAAACATGGTACATCGTACCAGGAAGCATGGTACATCGTACCAGGAAACATGGTACATCGTACCACAAAACGTACCTTCCGTACCAGGCTATCGTACCAACCACTCGTACACCCCCCCGTACCTGACAAGTAGCTTCAAGTCAAAAGCTTCCAAACACCTACTTTGAACAAAGATAATTTATGTATATCATGTTCTATCTGGTTGCCCCTGAGCTCAGGCACATTTGTGTCGAAGCGAACTCCCAGATTCTCGACTTCAAGAAGGACTGGAGACTGAGCTGCTTCCTGATCCTCCCAAAGGTCGTCCAAATCTTCTTCCTGGCGCAAGCACTATCATCTCCCCGCCAGGCGAGCCTAAGAATCTGCATGATCTGCACCATGTATCTCTGTAACTTGGCACAGTTCACCATCGGCCTCGTCTGCCTCACTTGAAGGCAAGGAGCAAGGAAAGCGGAAGTTCTTCACCACTTTGACCTGCAAAACATGTCAAGATGTCAGCGATATTCAAGATATGCAAGCCACGTTTAAATTCGCATTACTAGTACCCTGAGTCAGGAGTACGCAGTCAGTACGGGTCAACCTGGGCCAACCCGCAGTCAGGTTTCAATGGTTTCAAGCGAGGCCCCCGATTTCTCTCTCTTCCAATGTCCTGAACCCTCAAGTCTCACGATGTCTCGCGCCTCAGGCTTTGGCGGAGCCCTTGCTTCCAACCTCTCCAAATCCTGCAGCGATCGCCATTGCAAAACATGAATTCAAAAGCGCACACTCTCGGTGAAGAACAAACGTGGCCAGTCCTTCACCTTCTGCGCCAAAGTGTCCAAGAGAAAGCGTTCTTGCAATTTTGCGATCCTCTTCTTGAGCCTTTTTACCTCGTCCCTGTGGAAGTTGTATTTTTTCCACTGTGTCGCAAATGCAGCGTCTCGAGCCTCCAGATAGGCGACGTAGTTTCCAAAGTAGGTCTTGGCAAATCCGTCCGAAATTTCAACGATTCGGTTGCACACCTGGTTCAAGAAATATCGATCATGCGAAACGACCACCATTGCAACTTCCTGCTGTCTCAACAGGTTTTCCATGAACTCCACGGTCTCCAAGTCGACATGATTGGTGGGCTCGTCTAGCAAAATCAGGTCAGGTCGCGACAAAAGAATCTTTCCAAGAGCCACTCTCATTTGCCATCCGCCCGATAGTTCGCGCACCAAAGTGTCTCGATAGGCTTCCTCCCACACACTGACTTTAGATTCGAATGTCCAAGATGCAACATCTGGAGCACATGCCTTTCTTTTTTATCAATTATCAATAAAAAACAATGCAATTGTTTGAGAAAACAGGCAATGGCAGCAACAAGGCGAAACCAATGGCAATACAAACTAGGGACATCTAGGGACATGGTTGCAAGGGGTTTGCTTGAGTCAAGCGGCCAATCCGAGTTTGGAGACCATATTTTCGACTTCGGCCAGGTGGTCTTCTGCCCTACTTCGTTCTTCAATGTATGCTGACAAATCATTGAGCTGTTCATCTGAAGAGCCGGCATCAATGTCAGCATCAATTTCAGCCAACGTCCGATCCCCGAAAGTTGCCAACAGCTCCTTCAAAGGAAAGAAAACGGACGGCTCAGCACCCCAGAAGGCATCACCAAATGGCAACATGTCTGTGGATGCAGTGTGAAATCAGAACGTGCTTTGGCCGAGTGCCACTTGCAAGTCTCTACATCCTGATTGATCTGACATGCTCCGAACCTCCCTCTGTAAACTATGCGCTGTCTGCTTGGTCCTCCATGGCAGTTTTCGTATTATCGAGGTCTGCCTCTTGTTGCATATAGGCCATTTTCATGTCAGGCGGATATTTCAAGATCCTTGGTGCTGCAAAGCTACAGCTCCGTTGCAACTGGAGCACTGATTGAATCGGTTGACTTGACTGGAACAAATGATAACAAATGCATCAGCGTTGGCAACGCGTTCGCAACGATCGAAACTCAGAACAGGGAGCACCCAGCCAAGGAGCCGCCCACCGTTGGGCTCAACTTGGTTCATCAGCATCAACAGTTGGGTGCTCTTCCCACAGCCGTTGGGCCCAATCAAACCGACCTGGCAGGCAAGGTTCGGGACATGCTGAGAGCTGGCGCAATGGACTGTGCACACCTCCCCCCTCTCGGAGGAAATTTATGGACATAAATTAATAAACATGAGCAAAGAAGTGCATATATAAAAACCAGATGCATAAATTAGTCAATGAAAACATATCTAAACAAATAGAGGTCAAGGTCAATCTCAAATGGGACCTTCTTTCGCGACCTTGAACTTGATGGGAAAGCTTTGGTTGATATATTTCTGCCTGTTCAGTACCGTTCCTTTACCAAAGCGAATCAGGATCTTGTGGATCTCTGAAAGGGTACATGATCAGTGGAAAAGTAAATGTTTGACCTAACAAAATTAACGAAGAATTGTTAAAGAAGTGATGCCACGCTTTAGGGGTGCCAAAGAGCAGACCATTTTGCCACTTTTTGCATCGCCAAGGAGGCGAAGCTGCTTGCGATGAGAGTGTTTTGGTCATTGCCAGGATGCTCCCCAGGACTTTGCAACGTGGCCCTGCGTCCCAAAGAGTCTGTGGTCCATGTCTCATGCTACTAACTATTGCTATCTATTGCTATCGTAAGTGCTATGTCAGATACCTATAGCAATGGCAAAGCTTAGCATGCAATAGCAACTATGACAATAGCTATCGGTAGCAATAGTTAGCTGTCTGAGTGCTAGCTTAAGTGTTGCCAAATGTTTGCTCCCTGATCTCTTTGGGGGCACGCGCTCGCTGCACAGGTCGCACCTTCTGTCCCTGATGAACGCTCCAGTTGATCTTCTCAAGAACCTCCCGTTTGAGGCTTGAAACATCTTGAAACTATTGGGAGTCCCCGCCATGGCGCACCATCTCATGTCACATTTCTCCGTTCCGTGAGGCTCCGTGTGTGCTTGTTTTCAGCTGTAGTAGCTACTTGAATGCTACTTGGCACTGAAGTTTATCTATGCCATGATGCCTCTTTCACAGCGCTTCTCCCTTTCTCACCCGCACCCTTCACTGCTGGCGTCCATCGGACCTTAGACTCTTTCGAGGAGCAAGTCTTAGCCACTCAATGTGGCTTGGGCTGAAGCTTTCAACGGGCCAAACTCCCCGAATCACTTCGGCTACGGTTGCATGTCAAGAAGCTTTGTCAACAATCACGGCTGGTGTGATTTCAGGTACCTCCTGCAATGCAGCTTCGGTTTTGCCAAATGGCATCAAGCGAAGGGAGATCCAGGGAGAATCAAAACACACCCATGAAGCCAAGGAAGCATAAACAATCATAAATAAACATCAACATTCACGAGAACATAGCCAATTCCCAACCAAAATGAAATCAATTCAATCACACTTGAGGCCAAATCTCAGAACCAGAACCTGCATTTACTGCATTCTACTGCACTCAAATCTGCCATTTGCCCGTCCTTGGGATTCAGTTCTGGTCTCCGCAAGGCTCTGGGATTTCTTTTCGGCGGGGGAGGTGGGTTCAAGGCTCCTCTCAGCAAGGGATGCCAGCGAGCTTTGGAAGCCCAAAGTTGCTGTCAAAAGGTGATCACTTCGCCCTTCGATGTTGAGAAGATTTGGCAGGTTATGTAGGTTTAGACACTGGTGTACCAACGCCCGCTGTCTCTCATTGTCTTCCATGTTTCCCCGAAGAGACTTTCAACAAGTTCCCAGGACCAGCTTAGTCCGTGGATCAATCGTGCCCCTTCCTGGTGGAATTTGTTTTGAATATTTTTGAATGACTTGTTTCAACGCGCAGCTCCTTCCAGCTCGTCCAGTAGCTCCTCGTCTGTCGCAGTCTTCATGTCCGTGAACACTTCTTCGGGCTTGGGCGCTTTGACAGGCACCTGACGGGTCCGCAACTTCCACCTTGAGATGCCCTGACCTGCTATCATCTGCTATCCAACCTGTGATGCTTCCGGCAGCTCCAAAGAGAATGAATTGTTATGACTGCAATGTCTCAGCTTCATCTTGGCCAAGGATTGGTTCAGAACTTGATCAAAATGGGACTCCTGTCTTCACGACTTTTTGACCAACGGCCTCACAAATAAGTCAAAAGCCGGATTAGACAACTGGATCAGTCACAAACAGATTTAGATCGCGAACAAGTACAACGATGAGAAGCATTCAGGCAAACAACAAATCATAAGCAAACAACTTTTGCAAACTTTCTCTTTGTTTAAAATGAGTCCCTGCGCATGGAGAGGTTCTTTGCTGGCCGGAAAGTGCACTCAGTTTTCAGTGGCGTGTTTGGACGCTGGGGATCAAATTTCTGCAGGAAGAGTGCGCAAAACAGACCATGGTGAAAGAGCGCATGCACAAAAATAGGTCGATGGATACACAGGTAGGATGGGTAGATGATGGCAAATGAATGGATAGATGCCCCGTGCTCAAGGTGCACCTCCGGCTCCGGCTTTGGCTCCACAACTGTTCTCGAACGTCGATCCTTCCCTCTTCGACCTTGTCGTGCTATGTAGCTGGTGCTGCCGCAGCATTTCCGTGCGAATGGAACTGCCACAAGGAGGCCCACTGCCACATACTTTTTCAAGTTGCTCTGGGAAGGCCTCAGCGAGTTCACAATCTAACCATTTCAATCGCACTTCGTAACACTTCAAAGTTCAAAGAATTTCAACCATCTTGCTACTCTTAGAATCTCTTAGACTTGAGGCTGCTTGCTCTTTCCCCTCTCGCGTGCTTTCTTTGCCCCTTGGGTTTTATGACGAACCGACGATAAAAGAAAGGGCTCAACAGCAGGTCCAAGCAGCCCAAGAGATGCGTGGCTAACCGCCAGCTTGGCTCTGGGCAAACAAAGCTTCGACGGGCTCGAGCGCCCAGGCGCCGGGATCGAGGGGCATGGCTCCATGGCCGCCCATTCAAAAGGACGGCAAATCCCAGGCGTGACAGTCATAGCTGTTACAGCTAGTGGTGTCAACACATTTGGCACACCTGGGCCCCTGGGATCCCCTGGGTAACTTCGATAAACTTCGTACTCCTGGAAGCCCCGTCGTTTTGAGCTGCAAATGCTTCTTTGCTCCCGGGTCAGTTCTAGAGTTTCATTTGGCGTCGAAAACATGGTGGACTCACTTGCACCTACAATGCACGCAACCGTGTTGCAAAGGGCAAAAGCTGCAAAGAACGAGCAATAAAAGAAGTTGGCAGCATCAACAATGTGCAAGGCCAAACGTGGACATGTGCACACACACACACAACTTGCCCCTTCTCGTGTGTCATGCCACTCTGGCTTGGACAAAATACCACCTGCTGAGGCACATAGAGACCGTTGGAACCGCCTCGGCGGCGTGCACTGGCTCCGCTTCCATCTGCTCCTCGGAATTGCACGTTGCATCTCAATGGATCTCCATGCTCAGTCACATCTACATCTTGCAAAGGGGCGCTTGCGCATGCAAGCCAAAACCTGCTGAGTACTGGAGATGCCCACGCATGCTGCATTGCAATTCATACAGGTGGTCTGAGTGATCGTTCCCTCTTAGTCTTGTTGGTAACACGTTGGAAGGTAGCACAAAAAACTTCAGTGATGTCAATCTGATGATAGTCTTCAATGACAAAAAATCACACTTTCAGCTGAACTCGACCTTGGGCACCGCGCTGTGTGAGAGGCTTCAGGTGCTTGCCTGGCTCCTTCCTGAAAGCTGCGGGGCGGTGGATTCGGTGGATTGAGTCTTCGTATTTGTATGCTTTTCTCATCCTGTACGAAGTTGTTCGTATCTCAGTCTGCCTGTTTGCACATCTATCGTCTATCTAACTATACCTATCTGCCTACTGTAGGAGTATTCAATCCATCTGATCAGCTATCCATCCATCAATCTACCCATCGATCTACATATCTATCCTTCCCCCGATCCACCTATCCATCAATCCGTCAGTCCATCGGTCTAGTTGGGGGTTGGAAGTCTCTGGCTATGATTGTCAAGAATTTCTTGGCAACAAATCGCGAAATTCAATTGCTATCTGGGGTCTATGCCGGCGTAATTTATTTGTGTGGTCATCTGTCTCATCTGCAGTCGTTGATGATTTTTGATGTTTTGTTTTGAAGCCTTTTATATTGGTGGTTTGTTGATGACCATCTTCCGGAGATTTATGGAGCTATGAGTTCTCTACCGTCCAGGCGACTCGATTAGCTTAGTGATGTCCTTGGCGTGCCAAGACTAACTTCGAGATACTTCAAGAACTGGCCTCCAGAGTTGAGGGTGCTGGTGTGGTTGATGGCTGACCAGTGGTTACCTGGCAACCGAAGCGACAAACAGACTTAAGAATTGAACATTGATGAAGAATAAATCTGCCCACATCGCCGCGGCCATTGGGGTGCTATATCGCCTTTAGCTGGGCGGGAGGGTCCTTCTTTTGCCTTGCACAGGAGCATTTTGGAATGCCTTTTTTGGTGGCTGCTATTTTCGGAGGTTTTCAATTTACTTTGTTGTTTCAGTTGTCATGTCTTCTTGAAGGCAGTATTGTCTGACACGTGTTGATGTACTGGCGGTTTGAAGCGAATGTTCTGGGCCCGCTTCGGATGATATTTTTTGCTCTGTTGTGGGGGTTTGTTGGCCTAACTTCGCGCAACTTTGGCCCATTGGCTCCTCTTGGGGGCCCTATTTGGCTTGAAGTGCGGGCTAGATTGGTGTCAAAAGGGGTTGCTATGTAGATCTTCTTTGAACCGCCCCAACTTGGTATGCTCATTTTCCACTTGCCTGCGTGACAGCCGAAAAAACTCGCAATGCTACCCCACGCGACAGGGGTGAATGGAATTAAACAGAGCAAGGCAGGCATGATGAATCAGGAATGTTTTTGGGATAGTTGAAGTTTGGCCGGTTAGGTTGTCTCCTGAATGTGACTTTCAATTTCGCGTGTTCCTGTTGCTCTTTTCTGGCCACCAGTGAAACATGCCGCTTTGTCATAATGCTGATGTGAACACCTTCTTGGATTGGAGCATCTCCCGATCTCCCAATGGCACAGCAGTTTGCCAAAACGAACCCTATAACTTGCTGGTCTTTGATATTTATGAAGACACAAGAATTTGAAAGACGGTAAGTCGGTAAGTGTATGCCAGGCTGTTTTGACATGTTTTTTCCTCAGATAGCTGACAAGCTATAAGGGGTTCTTACTTCTCTATGGTAGGGCCTCGGATCGGCGCTTTTGTTTGCCGCTGCTTTGCCGCTGCTCGTGCTTGTCTCCCTTTGTCTCCCCTTTGTCTCCCTTGTGGCTGTGGATCGGCGCTTTCTTTGCCGCTGCTCTGCCGCTGCTCATGCTTGTCTCCCTTTGTCTCCCTTTGTCTCCCCTTTGTCTCCCTTGTGGCTCTGGATCGGCGCTTTGTTGGCCGCTGCTCTGCCACTACTCATGCTTGTTTCCCCTTGTCTCCCCTTTGTCTCCCTTGTGGCTCTGGACTGGCGCTTTCTTTGCCGCTGCTCTGCCGCTGCTCATGCTTGTCTCCCTTTGTCTCCCCTCTGTTTCCCCTTTGTTTCCCCTTTGTCTCCCCTTTGTCTCCCTTGTGGCTCTGGATCGGCGCTTTGTTTGCTGCTCTGCCGCTGCTTATGCTTCTCTCCCTTTGTCTCCCCTTTGTCTCCTTGTGTCCTTTTGTCTCCCCTGTGGCTCTGGATCGGCGCTTTCTTTGCCGCTGCTCTGCCGCTGCTCATGCTTGTCTCCCTTTGTTTCGCCTTTGTCTCGCCTTTGTCTCCCCTTTGTCTCGCCTTTGTCTCCCTTTTGTCTCTCCTTTGTCTCCTGTCTCCCTTGTGGCTCTGGATCGGCGCTTTCTTTGCCGCTGCTCTGCCACTGCTCATGCTTGTCTCCCTTTGTCTCCCCTTTGTTTCCCCTTTGTCTCCCCTTTGTTTTTGCTTTGTCTCCCTTGTGGCTCTGGATCGGCGCTTTCTTTGCCGCTGCTCTGCCGCTGCTCATGCCTGTCTCCCTTTGTTTCGCCTTTGTCTCGCCTTTGTCTGCCCTTTGTCTTTCCGATCTATGAGACATAGTGTGCAGGGCGTGAACAAATACACAACCTAAGATCTATGAATATATTTTTGTAAACAAACCATGCAATCCAAAACGCAGGTTTATGGTACACACCCTGGAAGTCCTTGTGCGCAATGCGTCCGCTATCTGGGGTCTATGCTGGTGTAATTCATATTTCATGACCTGTGCCACCTTCCAAATGCATCCAAGTAATTAAGGCAAGAAGGTTTTCAGCGACCGAGGACCGACAGGATCCAACTCATTGACTTCTTCACTGCTGACACCTTCTCCAACTCCAGCAGCACACGTGGTTGCGAAGCTTCGGTCAGGAAGTGCTCGACTTCCTTGCGGCGCACACAGTGGCACGATACAAACATGGATTCTCTGCACGGATGGGCACCATCGGGCACCTCGTTGTCGCTTTCTAAGGATTCTTCTTCGAATGGATCTATCTGGGCCTCATCCTGGCAGAATGAACAAACCAGAAAACATGGCGCAGAATCTAATGCACTTCAGCGGGAAAAATGGAATGATATTACAATTATCTTACGATGTATATATCAGATTGTACGAATTCTGAACAGGCATCACTCAGAGGTCATAATGTACCGATGGGAACTGGCATATCAAAAATGGTGCTTGTACAAATCTATCTATCGATCTTATTCTCTATCTAGTAATCAATACATCTATCTATCTACCTATCTGTCTGTCTATCTATCGGATTTCGCCTCGAGGTAAAAGACTTCCACTGTAGCTGTTGCACCGGGCCGATTATCCTGTCGTCAAAAAGCTTTCGACAAAAGCGCATGCAATCATGCATCCCATGCATCGCACAGCACCAAATCCTAACATCCAGAGCCGAACTTGCCTCCAGGACTATGGAAGTCGTCGGCTCCGGCCTTGCCTGATGGAACAATCATGGACCTTTGGATCATGTTTTTCCGTGACCGAGGCTGCAGGTTACCTAAGTGACCTTTGATCAGCCATGGGGGCCATCAGAATGAGGATGATGATGATGATGATGATGATGATGATGATGATGATGATGATGTTTGCATGTCTTCTTTGAATGTGATGATTTCTACAACTGATAATCAATGATGATGTTTGAGAACGTTTTCAGCCATTTATTGTGACGATGAAATAGACGGAGAACGTGGAAGAATGCGGGTGATTGCAGGTTTGTCTTTAAGGGTAGGACAAGTGAGACAACATTGTCGCCCCAATTTGCTTGTGACATCTCTTGACCAAACACCTGCATTGTCGATTGATTTCACCTCTGGTGCAAGACAAATAGATGGGGACATACAAATCGTTCTGGAAAACCATGTGTATAGATCGAATACAAAACCTTTACGTATCTCTGAAATCTTTGAGCAGTAACGCCGCATGGAGCCATATACCGTCATATACCATGTACATCCACGTGCCCTTGTTGGAAAGTTCCTTTTCAACATCGCAACAAACCAGCTACCGTTGATCTTACCGGAGGCGGTCAGCCATGCCTCTGCAGCAGGCTGCTCCATTGCCGACCTATCGATTTTGAACGTGCAGCCAACTGAGAGGTGGCATCCATGAGAACGATTTTTCTTTAAGGCTGAGCACCAGTATATGAGGTAAAGCTTAGCAGGAACAGAAATTGCGATGCTTTCAAGAAAACCAACACCAGTCTTACAGCATGCCACTGCTTACGCACGGAGGCAGTGGAGACGCAGCGGTGGCTCAAGGGAAGAAATCAACTTACTGAGACATGCCCACGTAAACGCGAAGAAAAGGGGTGTATGAACTTGCCCTGGTCAACTCCCCGAAGATATCGAGGCCAGAAACCTTTGTAATCATGAAACCGATGAGAAGAACCTTTCCGAAACGAAACACGAACACACTTCGGACTCCAAAAGGTGCAAAATAGTCCAGCATGAAGAATACAAAATCAATGCTGTTTGCGTGCAAGTGGTGGACCTGCAGATCATCGACGAAGCGCGTGTGTCACCGTCATCAATTCTGACATGAGCATACATGGGCCACGTTTCTGGACTATTGCGCATAGTATGCAACACCCCTCCCGCAAAAATGGTTCCAAGATTTGTGGCATGTCGCACGAATTCAGACTGGTTGATGCAGCCAAGCTGCTTTAGCTGTTCCTTTTCCTGCAGTCAAAATGAATGCCGA
>VSDK01017448.1:378385-409347 GCA_009767595.1 Symbiodinium kawagutii | reverse complement strand
CAGGAATGATGAACAAACAAAAAGATGCAAACAGCACAGTAGGACCGGACAGCTGGCGTCAGCTGGCTGCTTTGCGTGAATGCATCGCTTCTCAAACAGCGCAGGCGCAGCTTGTCGTACCAAGCATCCAGGTGTGCAATCTTATCAAGCTCCTGGCATCGACATCGAAAGCGTTCCCAGAACTGCAAAAGTTTTCGTCAGCTTCCTACTGTCCCGAACGGGAGACTGATGCAACGCGGAAAAAGGGATCCAAGTAAGTAGTGGACGGAACCGACAGGCTGTAAACAGGCTGCGAATGCCTAATTACGCAAATTTACGCACGGTGTGGGCAATTCATGGATGAGTAGCAGGTTTGAGGATGATTCATTATGACAAGGACTCGTTGGGCCTTTTTGGATGATTGCAAGATTTGGAGATGCCGTATGGATGGTTTATGGCTGGGCTTATGCAAATCACGCGTTGATGATGTGCATCTGCTGTGCTGGAATTTGTGGTCAGTTTCATAGGAAAATGCCGTATTGTGATGTATATATCGTATACATTATCTTTTGCAGGATTGATGGAGAACTCTGCAGGATTTGATGACGACATGCAGCTTGTCCGATTGGTTCATGCGTTGTGGATAACTTATGGGCAGGATCTATGGGTGACCGTTCAAGATTGGAGCGCATGATTCATTCCAACAATCTGCAGGAATTTTGAATGACTGATGTAACATTTTTGGGGTTCAAATGACTTATTCTGATGTAGGATTTATTGTTGACCTACCCAGGGTGATCCACGATGGACAGCTGGTCAATGGAAAGCAAAGGGGAACTTCCCGGTTCTTCTCAAGCCGATTCTCCCATCTGAGGTGAGGAATCCGCGGATAAAATTCTGAAGGGGATTGTGGCCTGCGCGCCATAAGTAAACCACGTAGCAAACGACGGGTGAAATGCGATAAATTGTAAGTCACCGTGGCTGTGTACCATGCATATAGTCTGCACTTGCAACCCTGCAAAATTGGGGGATTTAAAGGGCCTTAAAAAAAATGCTCAATGTCAGGTTTGCAGTTGAAAGGCAAAGAAACTTGAATTCCTTTCTTTAATCTTCGATCCCAACACGGAGCCCTACCGGTGACAAGAAATCACTGGTCATCCTTGGTCTGATTGTTTTGGAGGCTTCCAAGGGACGGCATGAACACTTCTGTGAAGCTCCTCTACCGGTACCACATACAAGTACAAGATCATTGGCATGGAGATGCATGGAGCACTGCGGCATTGATGGGTTTCACGGGTTTTCAAGTTCTTTTCCATAGCTTAGAGGCAGCGGTGAAACTGAAACAGCGAACAATCCTTCGCTCCAACGGGAAAAGGGCCGAGGCTGGACATTGGAAAGGAAATGAAAAAGGAGATGAACAGCCGATAGATGAAAGAGGAGACAGCACGCAACGCATGATGCAACGCATGATGCAACGCATGATGCAACGCATGATGCAACGCATGATGCAACGCATGATGCAACGCATGATGCAACGCATGATGCAACACATGACAGTCTCCAGTGTGCCCATGTCGGCTCTGGCCTCCTCTTGAACCGGTGCTTGAGGCCAGGGTGCGGTTGGGGCAGTCGATCCTCCGAATCTCTTGATCGAATCCTGCAGATTCGTTGATGGAATCTCGAGTGATGACACGAGTGATGACCTCTTTGAGAAGCATTGAAAGTGTCATGAATCATGCTCAAGAGGGCCACGAAGCACATCCTTCCGCGTGATTCCGCATGTCGATATCAATGAATTGAAACTCGAATGCTGCAACAATGAACCTTCACCCTAAGGGCCTCCGTCACCAAATGCTCGTTTGAAGGCTCCAATACTTGTATACCGCCGGCAAGCCCAACCTGATTTTGGACTTAATGAGAAAACATGTGGCTTTCACTAGTGAAGCTGCCGACAAAGTTCTTGCCGCCAAGTAGCGTCGCCCTCATTGAACTCCATAGGTTCGTCCTTAACTTGCACTCCATGGCACTCCCAAAGCTTTGAGGCGTCTTCCCTCATCTTCCCACAGAAATTCTCAAGTTGTTTCTAATTTGGTTGGACAAGGGCCCTGACCTGGCAGCCCTCATATGTCGTCACTAAATCTAAATCAAATCTTCTTCATAGTCGGGTCATATTCAGATATTCATATACAGTTTTTCTCACTCAAACCTATGTTCTCCCATTTCAAATTGTCATTGATTTGGCAGTGGGTCAAAACCCTGTACCCCTGGTTCCCCATCATTAACCATTGTTTTCCCTATAGCTTTGTTGGGGATTATCCCCCGTTCGTTCTCTTGTTAACTGCTTGACCCATGGCCATTTGTCCGAGCTCATTTTTTCCGAGCTGCAAATGCCATGCTCTGGAGGAAGTGGGTCCATCTCTTGCGGGACACGTTCGAGATTGTGATAGCTGTGACGCTGGCGCGGTTTAACCGTGCATAGCCCTGCACGGTTGGGGCGGTGAACGAAGGTGAGCCAACCAGAACCATCCATAACCAACCGTCCAATTGAAAGAATCACACTCATCAGCCAGCTGCTGGCAACCTTTGCCCCCCGATCCCCAGCCTGCATGTTGGAAAATGCATCATGGTACGACTGAGTCAGTTGAGCCACTAGCAGGTTCATCAAGAAAATGGTGACCAAGAACAGGAAAATGCAAATGGGCACTGTTATGATGGTAGACGTTGACACAAGTATCTCGTACTTCTCCTGCGGATACATCCTCAAAGGCACAGTCAGCAGGTGTGTCATCAACAAAATGACAACAGTGGTAATATATGGTAATATGCTCAAAGAGCCATTTTTTTGCTCCTGTTTGCCACAGGTCTCTGCACATGCCAAATGAAAAAACATGAAACAACGCAGCAGTGGAGCGGCCATGAGCAGCAGTCACAGTCCTCAAACTCATTGATGTCAACTCTTCGAGCCAAACAAATGCGCCGGCCTTCGATGGCATCTGCAAGTACAGCGCGCTGATGGCAGTGCTAAACCTTAGTCCGCTGGCTCAACATCACAAATAGAATGCAACTATGCAACTAATATAACTAATCCTGAAAGAGTATTTCTATGTATTTCTCATCATTTATCTACTTCCCCATCTGTCCTTACATTCTATGCTTCTCCCAGGAGGCAACTGAGACAACTCCACAAATCTGAGCAACGAATTCTGCCAAGGCACGCCAGGAGCAGAAGGAGTAGTGCCGAAAGAAATAGGGCGATTTCTCCAGTGACCCGGCCGCAAACCAAGACATAGGCAGAAATTCGCATGGAGAAAATTGCCAAGTCCACCAGCAAACACCAGTACAGAATCATGGCCAAAAAGGCGCAAACCGAGTAGAAATCCTTTCTGACCTGGTGATCCACGAGATCCAACGGTGTCTTAACTTGACCGTCAAGAAGCATCAACATCCGAGAACCATCAACGAAACTGGAATTGCACACTATCCTTTCTATCATTACTATCATTTCTACGTCTATGCAACTTGGAGGATCCTGTCACCTGCACGGCAATTTGCTTACCATCGAATTGCAAATCAACTTGCTTGCGTATCTTTACGTAAATGCAAATACCTAGGAACTTCAACATCCAAACAAAAATCGTCCAAGTTCATTTCTATTTGGGAAGTGGACGTTTCATAGGAAAGTGGACGTTGTGAAATTCATCAATTTGGGGAATGTAACAATGACCATGTGCCCACACTTCAAAGCTGCTTGGCTCTCAACTGAAACCATTTTGTTCACTCGTTTGCCGCGTGAAAATTGGCAATTCCATGCATTTCCATGCATGTATAGACATTCACCATGATTTACAAGATTGATCAAGGTTGTACTGTTCCAAACACCGGGCCCAACGGCACTACGTGTATCTACTTGTTGCTTCAAGTGGGCTCTTGGGATTGAGCGAGGCAAAGCATGGCAAACCCCTTTGCAGCATTTGAAAATAGGCGTAATTGGGTTTACTTTTGACATCCTTTGAAGGATGGTAATTACAGACGAACCTAAATAGGCTACGGCTAATCTAATTTTGGCTTATGTCGCCAAAAGATGATGATTCTCGAATGCTTTTGACTATTTTTCTGAAAGGCCGTATAAACAGAACAAAGGGACTCTGAGAACCGATCACGTGAACACACCACCAATGTCTCAAGATGGTTGGCAGTTTGCAACCTGGCCTCTCCTTCTTCGCACGTTTGAGTGAGCCCCCTGCCGTCGCTCAAACACCAAAAGAAGGGTTCCTGTCACGGTTGCCGCGGCAAGCGAATGACATCGGCTAAGGCTTTCACATGCTTTCACATGCTTTCGGCCTCGCACCTCTGAGGTGCCCCTGCCTGCATGGCCATGATGACAAGCAACCACATCAAGCAACAGCTCGCGGCGTCTTGAGCATTGAACAAATATGCTGGTACCGGTATTCCGCAAAGAGGGCGGTAGTCTCTGTTGCGAAGGTCGGTGAAAAATTTGCGCAATTGGCCTCATTTTGAGCTTACGCTTCTGTTCTTGGATGTTTCCCAAAAAAGGCCGGTCCGAATAACAGACCAGGATGTAGGTATATAGACCTCTACATATTTACATATTATATACACGTACGAAATACATATATGCAAATAATTATAGACTCATTTTTATATATATATATATATAAATATCATATATCCATGTAATTACACATGCTGTCACATAAGCGAACATCAGACTTGCGGAAACTTGCAGCTAGTCTGCGAGATCAAAGATGCGAGTGCGTGATAGTTTTGCTCGGCAAAGTGGCAGGTTCAGAGGCCAGTTTATGTGTCCAAGAATCGTTACAATCTGACGGGTCTGGGGACGCTTTTGGATGTTCCAAGAGAGACAGAGCAAAATCATCACCAAATCATCAATATGGTGGTTTCTCAAAATAGGGGGCCCAAAAAATAGCTGGTTTATTACTATGATTTGGGGGTACCCCTATTTTGAGAAACCATCAATATCAAGTCATTTTTTTGCCAGGGCTTCTGAAAGCTTTGCCCTACGCTCGGTCCGTAGCTGAGCTCCGGACCGGACAATTACCAATCATGAATCATGAATCGTCATCATCACCATCCATTCAATCGTCAAAAATGACCAACCGTCATCAAAAGCATCATCTCGGAAACAACACCAGCGAATCAAAGGAAAGCCAGCAGAGAAAAACAACAGCACAAAAATAACAATAAAGAAGAACACCAGGAAACAAAGACAGAGAAAAACACAGCGGCAAAAACAAATGCTGGAGAAACACCAGCAGAAAAAAAAACGAAGAAAAACACACACACAACTAGCAAAGAAAAACAGCAGCAAAGAGACAACACCAAAGAAAAAACAGCACAAAAAACACTGTAGAGAAAAAAACGCCAACACAGTTGAAAAAACACCAAAGAAAAATGACAACCGGAAAAAACACAAGGAAAGAAACATTGCCAGAGAAAAAACAGCAGCACAAAAAGCGCAAAAGAAAAAACATCAGCACAACAAAAACAATCACCAGCCACAAAAAGCAAAACAAAGAAAAAGCAAGAAAAAACAACACACCAGCAGCAACAAAAACACCAGAGAGAGAGGGAGAGAGAGAGTACATAAGAGACAGATGCAAATGGACACAAACAAACAAACGGTCACAGCAACGGACATGCAGAAATCGGACCGAAACAATCACAGGAAATATTCCGCACGCCTCCTTCTTCAGTGAATCGCTCTCCAATCCTTTCAGCCAACCTCTTTTCCTGTGGGCTACCTCTGGAAAATTTTGCCACCGCCTTGTGCGGTCCATGTGTTACACAATGTGAGCTGAACGCGTGCTTCATTTCACAAAGCCATCCTTTCCACCAATGATCCAGTGACCCCGGATACTGAAGAATCTGAGAGGCAAATTGAAGTAACCTGCAAGGAAAACGAATACTATCGAATACTAATTAGAGGGAATCAGAAGAAACAGTATCGGTATGACATGGGATAAGGAAAACACCTAGCAATTCCGGACCAAATATCATAGTCCCACACGGAAATTGAAACCCGTTCCGAATCTCCTCCCCAAACTTTCCCAAACAAAAATGACCAAACCCTATTTGAATCCCACATCTATTACATGTGACTGAACGTGAGTTCTCCTCTCGGACACACCCATCCTGCTTTGAGCCAAGCATCTCACTACGAGCTTGGTTATGCTGCCCAGGTAGTTGACCATGCGGCAGGCAAACATCACGTATTCTTCTGTTTCTCGTTGACTTGAACTATCATGGTTGAGCAAAACTGCTTGCCCAAAAATGAAGACAATCAGGATGAAAACGGAGAATAGCTTGGAGATCACGAACTTGAAACTTGCGACCCTGTGCCACAAGATGTCCGCAAAAAGGATCACTGTGGGATGTCTTATCGTATTCGGGTCTCCGTGAGCCACCAGCCATTCCAAGTTGGAACTGAAATTGCCGTCCAGATCCTGCAAATACGAGGAAGCTAGTGTGCAAAATGTGGACGCACTGATCACGCAGTCAGCGGAAGGACAAAGCAGGTACAGTCCTGAATCAAGTGTTTCACGTAGTAGTTTACCCTTCGCATGCCTGCCGCGCAACAGAAACAGAACT
The DNA here is from genome assembly GCA_009767595.1 of Symbiodinium kawagutii. Lineage (NCBI taxonomy): Eukaryota > Dinophyceae > Suessiales > Symbiodiniaceae > Symbiodinium > Symbiodinium kawagutii. Next base: position 402,738 of record VSDK01017448.1, on the reverse strand, counting down.
CCGTCCATCATCATCCTTCCCGGGAATCTCTTTGCAAAACAGGCATTTTGAAGAATCCAAACGTTCACATGTTGCCAACTAGCATGTAGATGCGCACGTTTTCGTACGCGCGCCCCCCGACGTATGGAAAAAGAGATTTATCTATACATCTACTTGTTCAATATGCAAGCATCGGTAAATATAATATAAATGTATGGGTTGGCACAGCCACCTAACAATCGAGATATGCATATGTCAGCATCTACACTCAAACAATAAAACATCACGCAGCTATAATAACTATAATAACCTATGCCTATGCCACAAATAGAAATTCTGACTCCGCATCAGTAGCTGCTGGTGGCTTTTGAATTGATCTGGAGTCTTCTGTTTCTGTTCCATAGTGGCGTCTGGAGCCAAGCGCAGACCGCAAATTGGATCAAATTGGCAGCCAGGCAATTCGCGCCAACACAAAGAAAAGAAAAGGATAGAAAAGGTATCAAGGACAAGCGTTTCATGACGTTTCTGCATGCAACCACTTCGAATCACTTCATTCTTCATTGCATCTCCTTGCCTTCATTTGTCTGTCGTGACCGCCACACCAAGCCGTCCAGGAAAGTTGGAAGCAACGATGGGGCGCTTGTGCAAATCCGTTTGATCACTTCAGGGTGACGTGTGAAGAGGTTATCGCAACCGTAGTAGTAAACATCGCCTTGAAAGTGGCAGCGCTACTACGTAGCCAGCTTGCAGCAGTAAAAGCATATAGAAAACATAGAACGAAGTCCTAACAATTCCCAACATTCTCAATAGGAAAAATGAAATTCAAAATGCAAATGATTCTAATTTTTTTGAATTTTTTCGCCAAGGTAAAGAAGGAACTGCATAGTAGCGGTTCGACCTCTGAGGTTGGAACGGTCTGCACGGATGGTCAGCAAGTCTTCAAGAATCGTTTGTGCACAAATCAAGGCTCCTCAGTTGAGAAGCTTGAGCGTAGAGAAGCACGACAAAACGTAGCGACGTAAACTGATTTACCAGATTTGACCTGGCAAGCCGACGGTTTGTTACTATAGGTATTACTCTAAATGACTAATATTGGATGATTTTGCATGATTTTGGGGGGATACCGTGGTTTGACAGCCCGATACGACTGTGCTTGATATCAGTACCCCCATGGTGTCGCAAGCTGGAGGAACTCGACACCTTGCCCCCGCTGCCGTGCAGGGAGCCACTGTCGATTGACCAATAGAATGGCGAGATGGACTGGGTGCCGACGGTGATGCTAAGCAAGTCATTAGCGCGTTGACCTGCGAACGGCAGCAGCTCACAAATGCTCACATGCTCCACCCATCTGTCATCTGTCCCTTGCAGACCCACCTCTTGCAGATACATCCATGGCCTGTCATCAGCACTCAGTGAACAGCAAAATACCGAGACATTTGCCATGTAAATTAAAATCCGTTGAGCGCTTTCTACAATCTTCTTCGAATTGTCCGCCACATTGGCATTGTGGGGCTTTCTGATTGCTTCACTGGTGAAACACACTCTCAAATGCTAAAAAGCACGTTTCAGTAGCCCGTTCAATCTGCACAACCCACAAGGAACCCCGTCACAAGCCGATGCTGACCATGCTGGGATACAAAATAAATGATGCTGATGCAAATAAAGTTTGGATCAAGTGGACAAGTGCCTCATACGTTCAGTGGTTAGAGGCGCAAGGGGATGACTGCATCACGTTGTTTTGACGCGTGGACATTCAGCTTGGATCTTTTTTCTCCCCCTACAATTCTGCAGGGCACGTCTGGGTCCCCGAGCAATTCAACAGAGAAACTTGTAAGATTTGTAAGCACAATCTTTCAGCATCTTTTAGTGAACAATCTACCGCTAAATGCGCAAAGCCAATTGATCGTGTGCCAAATGTGTCTCTCAACATTGAGCAAGAACATTGGTATACCATGCCAACACCTGCCTCCATATAATGAAACAAAAGCTGATAAGTCAAAGCAAGTTGCACCTTTCCAAAGGTCTCTGAGGCACAAAGTCGGAAAGCGTTGAATTCTAAGCCCCGCTACGTTAGGATTGAAAACAATGAGGTCCCGATAGGTCCCAAATCCACGTTTTCCAGTCGACAGCAGGGTGAATTGAAGGCTCTAAAGGCTCGGCTATACCAGCATTGAACCTTCCAAGCTTGAAATGGCCTGAATTCAGTTTAAGGTTGCCATCTAAAAACGGTACTGAATCTGTTGCAAATATTTACCAATCACAATCATTGCTTTTAGTTTCCTTGGCAAGTTCGTGGCTGCATCCTATGGTCACGAGCTTTTCCACCCATATCGCTCCTTTATATATCCTGGGCCTTCCTCAGGCCGTTTTTTCAGCTCGAATCCATTCAGGCTGAAATTTCAGCCCGGATCACATACCCGCCGCCCGAGTTCAGAATTTCCGCCCGAACGAGTTTTCGGGACTTTTGATGGATAGTATGGCACACAGGTTGGAAATTACACAGGAACCGTTGTTGGAGTTTTAAAGGATATGTGTAAAAGTTTGGAAAACACCATCCGCCCGAATTGTGGCAATTTCCGCCCGTTGTGTGGCAATTTCCGCCCGAATGAGTTTTCGAAAATAATTTCCACGAGATGTCTAGGGCTTTTTAAAGGAATCAAGGATGCATGATGTTGCACTACGTAAACATCATGTTAAAACCAGGAAATCAGCCCGGATTCTAATTCAGCCTGAGTTCAAGATTTCAGCCCGAAAACTGTTCAGGCTGATTTTCAGCTTCAGGCCGTCTTTTCAGCCTTTTGGAAGATCCAGGTATATGTGTCCTGCTGCCTAAGCTATCACATTCACCTTCTTAATGATAGGCAATTTTCCCATTGTTGCTAAATTTGTTGCGTGTAGCCTCAGCAGTCCCGTCTCATCAAATCACATATCTGTGCCCGTGGGCAATTGCCACCCCACACTTTCAAGACTGCTACAATGGTATACGATACTCGGGAGTCTTTCACCGAACACCCTACTGCCCACCTTCAGCGTAGCATGACTTGCTGTTTTCATAAATTTCTGATTCTGATCTATGACTTGACCGGCCCCAGATTTCCATTGCACCTCTTTACCAATCCATGAAATGGATTGAAACATTGAAGGAAGCGCTTTAAATTTTTGCGTTTTGGTGTGGAGGTTCTATGACTGCCATGGCCCCTCATTTCAATCTTCAATGACCTTCAATCTGTTTGTCATTGATGAGTTCATTGTCCAGCTTGGACCTCGACATATCTTGAAGCAACCATGTTGGTAGATGTTGATGTTTGGGTGGAAAATCTATCTGAAAAAGGGACAACATCAAGATGCCTTCGTCAGGGTGAGCTTGTTGTTGGTGTTGATTGCCTTCATCACCTGCGATAAAGCTTGGGAGCATCTTGGGAGCATCAGGCTGCAGCAAGCGTGAAGTTTTTCAATTGGACCAAAGGCTGAACTTTCGATGAGTAGGCATAGCGCGGGAAGAAAACAAATCGAAGCGGAATGTTACATCACATTTCATCCCCAGAGTGAAGGGGGTTGCACTGTATAGCGGTTCTGCCAAGCTGAACGCAATGGAAATTAGCAAAAGCGGAAAGAAACAACAAGAGACTTGAAGGTCATTTGAAGTCCCTTTCCTGAGTGTTTTGATCCTCCAGTTGCTATCAAAAAAGTAATGTCTAGTGAGTCTAGTGCTGAGTGGCCAAGGTGGATCCTTCGGTGATGCTCCTCACGAGAATCTTGGCCACCAAGGCCAAAGACCATCGAAAGGCCTCGACGACCAGCCTTGGGATGTGCCAAGGGTAAGCCTCCAACAATTCTTCCCACATCCAATGCTGACCTTTTGGTGCCTGTTCAAGTTCTTCATATTCCTTATTCCCTGGTGATTCTGTTTGATTTGTTTGCTCTGCATGATTTTTTGTACAATCTTGGGTCCAATTGAGGCATTCAATTTTCTAGGCTCAAACGCTGCAACAGGATCCGGAGTGAACCCTGGGAGGAGGGTACCAAACATAAAAAATTCAAAAAATGCAGGGTGCACCCTTGAAAGGGGAATGGTTTCCTTCCAACTTCTGTGGCGATTGAGGAGTCATGGCGCCCCATGAAACATTTTTTCGGAGATTCAACGACTTTTTTCTGATGGTGGGTACAGCCCAAATTTCGGTGTTGTGTGCTGATTAGTGGGGTAATCCTGAATAATGCCAGTTCTACTCGTGTTCAGAGCAGCCAGCCAGGGTAGGGGTAGTGCTGAAGCATGGAATTTGGGGTGATTTCTTTGGTAGAGTTGGGAATGGTTTTTGTTTGGGTGGATGTTCTTGTTTTTCAAGTGCTCTGAACAATGGCTTTGCCTCGTCGATTTTTCGAACAATCTGACAAATGTGCTGGATGTTTTCCACATGAACTTGGTCAATACCGCCTTGCTGGGGTAGCTGCAACAATTCATCCATATCAAAATATGTTGAATAAGTAAGGTTTGCTCTTGATGGTTTGACGAGCTGATTAACATTATAGAATCAGAATCAGTATTGTTCCCAATACAGCCAAGGATCGCAAATGGTTTCAATGATGATGGATAATGAACATGTTTCGGGTGCTTTTTGCTTTGTTGGTTTTAAAATGCTTTAAACATGCTCAAACACTCCGGCAAATGTTTTCTGTTTTTTTGATCATGCACAAGCAGCTCACACAATTGTAACTTAGCTACGAGCAATCTACCTTAGCTTCTCAATGATAACAAGCGGTTGCCGTAGTGCAAAATTTTGCACAGCTGTCTTTGGGGTGGCGAACGCTCCGCTGATCTGTCTTTAGCCTGTTGGATGGCTGCTACTAGCTCCAAAAACGAGCACCGCACGAGAAAACGCAGAACCGGAGGAGAGCTCTAAACCCTGGCCTTTCCACCACCGAAGGCTAACCCCTTAGCGGGGGCCCCGCACTATTTGGGGATTCAAGTCAGACAGTGATAACTGGAATCAAGGTTCTCATCAGTAGTGTGGCGTTGAAGGAGCGCCACCGCTGCCGAAACGAAAGGTGGAAACCTCGGCTGCTTGTGTCCTTGGAAGCCTTGTGAGTGGTCGCATGCCAGTCATGTGATGAACTCAAGGGCAGCCAAACAGAATCATGCCATACCTTGCCATACTAAGATATGCTAAGCTGCTAAGCCAAGCGACTACATTGAACACGCAAACTTACCACATTTCTGATGCGCAAACTGTTATAAGCAACGTGACAGAGACACAAGGAGATCCCAGACTCTGACCGCCCATCCATGGCCATCCATGCAGCCACCCGTCACCAAGCAGTCACAAGTGCTTCCAAGTGGTGCTACCAAGGCACATTTCTGTGGGCACTGCGTAGCCCACATGTCGTAAGCCCAAGGCAGAAATTGCTTCAACCATGTGCCGGGGCGTGCGGTACATCTCAAGGGTCATTCCAACCACCTTGTCCCCAATGAAGTTGATTCGTGTGGCGGACTGCTTCAAGAAATCCTAGCAAGATGAGCGACGCCTTTCTCAAGGCCAAAACCTAAAAAAGGAAACTTCGTATCATCTCCGATGCATGCAAAAACATGCAACAACTATTTCCTCCATGTCCGACAGTGAGCACCGAATAACACAAATATCATGAATCGGTGAGATTGGGATCATGGTGGGATCAGTTCCTGCCCAGCTGGAGCAAGATCGAAGAATGCCGGGAAAAGACTCGACCCAATCTTCCGCAGCTCCTAGCAAAGCCCAACGCTGCCTCTCATGACTCGTCTAAGAACTAGCGAATGGATGTAATGCTGCCAACACTTGCACAATGAAAAACTCAATCATGCAAGCTCAAACGTACCACTGCCACTAAGCAAGTTTTTACAAGAGAACTGCTGTAAGAGTATCTTCGTGAGCACCAGACCATATGCACATCAAATCACTACATTGCCGAAAGGTCCTCCTCGCTTAAGTGGGATATAAAGCGTTCCAGGGCTCTTTCTTGCAGTGCCGGCTTGCCTGCCGCTGCGAAAATGGCATGCTGCGACAAGGAAGTGCAGTGCCACAGTGCTACCATGAGCTACCGGGCCTAGCATTCCGCTCAAGAGTCCTTCGATGTTTTCCCAAAGCCAACCCCAAGCAACCTCATGCTCAGAGTCCCAATCCTTGCGAGCGAGAACAAATCCTTACAGTGCTCAAAGTAAACAACTACTACAACATCTATAAATGGACAATGTTCATGGCTCTACAGGTCCTGGGGCAGTAGCGATCGCAAAGAAGCCAGGGTGACTGCTTTGAACTCGTTCAACAAAATCTTACCCTTATACTTCGCGAGCACCAGCGACATCACATCGCTCTCCTCTTGCAAACGCGTGAAGTTGGCAACATTCCTCACCATGTCGTCGAACTGAACCAGCACGATACTCATCCATGTGCTTGCACCATAGCCCATCACCGATGCATTGAAGAGAAGCATCTCATTGAAAGTTGTCGGGACCTTCATCTCCTTTTCATCAGGCAAAACTTCTTCATCCTCAGGGGATGTGCCGGTCACCGTCTTCGGAGAACTTGGTTCCTTCGCTTCCTTCGATTCCTTCGGTTCCTTGGGTTCCTTGGGTTCCTTCTGTTCCTTTGCCTCGCCGCTTTCATCTTCATCGGCATCCTCTGTTTCCTGGTCCAACGAATCGGCGTCTAATTCATATAAATCAAGCACACTAGGCACACTAGGCACATCTAATCATTCCAAAAATTCCCCGGGTCCTCCTGCTGGGCTGCCTGGCGGAAGTGCAGCAAGGTCTGAAACTTCCACAACTTTCCACGGTCGTCATCATCATCATCATCATCATCATCATCATCATCATCAGGAGCAGGAGCAGGAGCAGGAGCAGGAGCAGGAGCAGGAGCCATCACCATCACCATCACCATCACCATCACCATCACCGTCGTCGTCGTCGTCGGCGGCGTCGTCGTCGTCGTCATCGTCAGCATCGTCAGTATCATCAGCATCATCAGCGCATCATCAGCATCATCAGCATCATCATCGTCAGCGGCATCGCCTTCGCCGTCGTCAGCGTCAGCGTCATCATCATCGTCATCGTAATCGTCATCAGCGTCGTCATCATCATCATCACCATCATTATACCGTCACGGTGAACGGTGAACGGATAGCGTGATCGTGTGGAGAGTGTGGACGGCCATTGGAAAGCCCCAGTACGTGGTTAAAGCCTGGCGTGTTGGTTCACAAAACACGCCTCTGTTGCGGACTTCTGGACCACATTCCAAGAGCGCAAAATGGTATTGATGCGCCCGGCATACTCCCTTCGGATGTAGCAGAACGCACTCCCTGCCAAGCGACAAAGGCAGTTTGACATACCAAAGTTCATCCAAGTTCCCGCTAATGAACCAGAATGAAACAGGTGTCTGAGGGTGCCAGTGCACTTGGACATGTGCCTGCGTAGTTCAGCAAAGCATGCAACCCCGCTCTCGCCAATAATGGGACGTCTTCTGCACTGACTTGATCATCAATAGTATCCATCAAAGCTTCTCTGAAAAAGGTAGCCCTGATACCTGGACAGAAAGACATCAATGGAGTCGGCAAACTGATAAGATCTGATAGGGCAAGCACAGAAACAAGCCTAGACCTTCAGCTCGGTACCCAGTTGATGGGGTTCTTCCCAGGCGCTGTCACAGCACGGTGTTGGCAATCTTTTTGATTCTATGACACTTCTCTAATGACACTTCTCCAAATCTTTGCGTTTGCCAAGCAACTTGTGACTTCAATGTCCAGGTGCCGAAAACCAAGTGCTTCCACTTCTTTGAAGAGCGCAGTAGAATTGCCCATGGAGTTCACCAAAGCAGTCAGTCCTTCCATAAAGCGCATTGCCTCAGCTTGGGAGCGAATCCTCTCCGGTCGTCTCTCTCTATCTCTCTGTGGTTCCTCTTCTTTTTATTGTTGGGGTCTTGTCGGTCTTGCATGATTTTAGCCCTTCCAACTCACAACATCATGAAAACACAGAAACAAATGGAGATGGCATTGCGGTACACCTACTTTTCTGCAGTCCCGGCGGTGAAAATTCCTCGAAGGTCATGTGAGGTATGCGATCGTGGCCTGCTTATGTTTACAGCTTGCGGGCCAGTTGCTGTCACGGCCTTGGGACTTTTAAACATCAGCTGAAGACTTGGAGCAGCATCGAAAAGTGCCGTGTAGAAGGCCTCCCCGCTCGCCTCTTTAGATCCAATCTCTGAGGTCCAGGAGCCCCACAGTGCTTGCACCTCATGCCACTGTTTTTCAATGCCAGGCCGGGGGTTGGAGCTTGTGGCTATTTTAATTCACCAGAAGCTAAGGGAATGAGTTGAAGGCATCATTCCTGTTGAAGCATGACAGAAGTCCCCGAGATCTTTAGAAAACCACACATGTCACATCAATGCCGTCAATGACAGGATTTCTCAAGCTTCTGGAAAAGAAGGAGGATATCAAAAAAATGAAACATGATGCTTTCCCAGCAGTGCAAAACACCAAGTAGCCGCTTTCACAATGTCTTTGGGGAACTGTACCTTCTCAAACTTGCTAACGTCTAGATCCAAATAGCGCTCCTCATGGGTCAGGGGCCGCAGACCGATGTGGACGGGCTAATGGCTCGGGCTGCTTGGGATTCTGGCAGGATTTCGTAGGACATGGTAGGATGGTCATGGCCAAAGAACAAAAGACGAGCTGAATGAAACAGAAGCAACGCAGTACGCCCAGCGAATCCAAGTGAGTTTATGCCACTTGAATTCCCAAAGCAACATGTCAGCAAAAATAGCCGAAGGCTGAAATATCTTCTCCCGAAGCTGTCAAAAGTCATGGAGTCAAGCAAAAACTCAATTATGGATTAATGATGATTGACTGATGAATTATTTCGATGTGATTAGATATTAGCACGCCAGGATAAGCAGAACGTGTCAATTCATCGTTGGATCGTCATGATCTTCTGGCCCCAGAATTGGGTGGGAGATGGTGCGAGCGTTAACGGGTGCAAACGGTCACAGCTTTCGTGCTTCCTGAGCAAGCATTGAACATTACATTGGCATGGGTAATACGCAAAAAAAGGCTGGAGGCTGACCTCGTCCCTTCCACTTTCACCGTTTCTATAGTTCAAGACGGATGGTAAGCAGAGATTTTTCTGCTTACAGCGTCCCCAAAAACCAACTTTTGGCCTGTTTTCAGCAAATCTGGCGTGCAGTAAGCAGAACCTGATTACGTGATTTATCACATATAAATTTGGGGCTTGCTGGTTCTGCTTAATTACAGCACCCCCCTCAAACATAAACAGCATTCGAGTGTTGGGCAATACCACCAATACCTGGTTATATAGATAATTTAGCTGCCAAATAATGGTTAAGCAAAGATCATTGTGCAACCAAGGGCTGGTCATGATTCCATTGTTAGGTAATATTAGTGGCATATTGAGCACAATCGTTTACCATTATTAACTAAATAGTTGATGGCTGCTTGTTGGTATATATTGTTTGCCATTATTACTTCCTATCGTACAGGGCTAGAAGGTTGGGTTGTATGTATTGCTTTCATGTGTTTATGTAAACATTGCATTATTACACATGTACATAAACGTGAAGGAGCTGGCCTCATCTCACCCCCCAGCAAGCAGAATTTAATCAGTTGTATGCATGTTCCAGGGAGGGGGCAGTAAGCAGAATCTATACAAATTTGTACCCCAAAAAGTGATCTGCTTATCTGCCGGCAGGGGACTGTTTTTGCTTACTGGTCCTCTGAAACTACATCCGTTTCGGATTTTTGTTTTAGATTTTTTGCAGCCGTTCGTACTCTTGCAGCAAGAATGTCCAAAGGCATGTGCAACCACCGGCTGCCAAGGCTCCAGTTTGTAAGACTCGAGCACAGTCTGCACGGTCTGTTCTTCCCCATCATTGACATCATTACCGTCATTACCTTCATCTCCTCGATCTTCTTGTGAACCCTCATCCCACACCTCAAGCTTTGCGTCAGGAGCAGGAACTTGAGACCATGAGATACTACCATTCGTATCATGTCTATCATTGTCTATCCATATCCCATCTTGGAAATGCATGGAACTGCCACAGCTCCAAGCGGTACCTAGGTGCACCATGGTGCACCTACAAGCTCCACACCAAGCTAGTTCCAAGCCGTTCCTGCCTCATTGCTTTGGCGACTGCTGCTTTGGCTACTGCCAACACTCGGCTCAGACATTGGGACTTCGGTGAAACAAAAATAGGGCGACAACTCGGTGACTTCTACGAATCGAGCAATGGGAACCTGACAGTACTCTTGCCCCTGCGGGTTTAAGCCAAATGTAAGCAGAAATGGCATGGAACATCATGGAACATCATGGAACATCATGGAACATCGTGGAACATCGTGGAACATCGTGGAAGTGGCAGTTCGACATTGATGCCTGTGGCAGAATCTGCCAATGCTGGGTCTGTAAATCAGTCCTCCGAAAGCTTACTCGAACACACTTCCTCACAGTATCTCTCTGCTCAGCAAACCCAATCTTGAAGTCCTGAACCAACCAGGAGACCTCGTTGCAGAAAGCAAACCTCTGGTCTTTTTGCAAGCAAAGGTAGTTAGCCAAGGTTGGCCAATTTCCGAAAAGGTCATGAAGTCTCTCAGTCTGACGACCTGCCATGCTCACGCTGATGTTGAAGCAATTCAGATCTGTAGCACTCTGAGCCTCTGAGTTACCTGTTGCAAGTCTCTTTCTCCCTCTCTCACTCACTCTCACTCTCACTCTCACTCTCACTCTCTCTCTCTCTCTCTCCCTCTCTCTCTAGCACATGCAGCACTCAAGACTGGAAAGTAGATGAACACGCTGCTTGTGCTGCAGTCCATTCTTGGTAAATTCCGACCACCTGTGGGTCGGTTTGAGCTGAAGAATCCGAGCGCTTTTTCTGCGATCTTCGGCAGTTTCTTATGAGTCAATCAGGTCGATCTGAGGGCGAATCCTCTCTTCGACTCTGGTCCACCAAGCACTGCCGCTGCTGCATGTTGCTGTACATCAACTGATCTCATTAGATCTCTGAATCATGGGGTCTCATGGGGTCCCACTCTGCCACTCAGGATATAAGCAACAGTATTCAATACGCAACATATAAGAACACATATATACACATCACAACACGTCACAACACATCACAACACATCACAACACGTCACAACACCATGATCAGATCATCCATAATTCTTCCCTGTAGCTCGGACAGCCCCATGGTCTCCGCTTTTGAATCCCTACAACTGGTCGTCCTCACTGGTGCAACTGCGGGCCATCTCTCGGCCGATGCGACGCGCGTGGCAATCTCGGCCCCACCAGTTCTGCAACATGCTCTGGATTGCAGGTAGGTCACCTGCCTGGCACCGCTTCGAGAGCGTCATAGGTGGCGCTGTTCCCTGATCAGCAACCCTCATCTTTCCCTTGTCATGAGTGTCAGTGCTGGAACTTGTGACTATTATATACACTATATTATCACCTATACATACTGTAAGCAAATAGGTAATACAGTAATCGACAACTGTAGTAGATATAAGTATGTTGGGTGCAGTCGTAGGTAACTCCCAACAAGGCTAAGACCTAGGCAAAATCAAGTTCAAGATTCAAAATACGGCACGATTCTGCTTTATCAATATGGTATTTTTTTGCAAAAACATGTTGGTCTTTCAGGGGGTGAGTCCCAAAGTTGGGAATTAACGGGGAATGAGGGAATGAAATGAAGAGGGAATGAATAGGGAATTGGTAGGACTTAAGGTAGTAACATAGCAAAGCAAAGATAAAACTGATAGATCATATCCTTTGATGTGGTAAATATGAAGCATATCTAGTAAGGGCAAAACCAGAAATACCAGGGAAAACAAAGGAATGATGGATCGGTAGAAATTTCCTGGTTCTCTGGGCAGGACTACCTTTACCTACTTGTTGCAAACAAAGAAATGGTGGGGAAAACACGCCGTAATTTATGACGGCCCAGGGCTGTATACAGATTGGATCTTCTCTTCCAAAGCTGAGATGGGGGGTGGAAAAGTTGCCAGGCATTTGCGAGGGATTGGGGAGGGATTTGCCAGGGATTTTTCAGGGATTTAGAAGGGATTTAAGGCTGTGAAGACTACCCCTGATGAAGTGTACTCCCATGTTAAGTTGCTGTATGACCAAACCAATTCCTCTTAGCCACTTAATCTCGATGCGAGCAACGCCACATTTGTTGAGCTTAGATTTCTACCAATTGACAGCCCTCAATCATCCTCAATCCAGCTCAAGTCTCGCCTGGGCCACGCACTGCAGCACCTTGCACAGGATGATAGAAACTGATTGATCTGACTGTAACATACTGTAACCAGTTCAAGGACACGATTTCACCTGCTCTTGACCTCATTTTCATGCCCAAAAAGCCACCAACACCTGTCGCCTCCAGTGCTTGCTCACGAACCGCTGCATCATGGTGGCCAGCACACCAGCATGCAGCCGCCAAAGCCCTTGAGTTACTCTTACCTCAGTCCGCTGTCTTCCAGCGATCCCCATGTTGAAATGAACCACTTTGATTCCGACATCTTATCTGTTTTCACCCCATAAGGTGCTACATTCCAAGAATATACGCTGAGCTCATTCCATTTCAGCTAAGCAATATTCTGATGCATTATCCCAACCACATTATCTCACAAGCTTTGACATGCATTCTGACAAGTATATGTGTGGTAATTCTTCTTTCTCACATGGCGCTTGTTGCACATGTGTCACATTTTCTTAAACAGCTTTCTTTTCGCCAACCAATATTCCGACGCGCACTTAACCTGACGCACATTCCATTCAAAATCGACAATGATATCTGCCGGACAGGACAAACATTATCGAAATAGCCTCAGCTGTGTTTTGATTCTCTTCCAGCGTGTTGTTATCTGCGCGTTTTCTTCTCACACATGTCAGAAGACATTGCCCCACATTGCGGTAAAACACTTCATATGAAATATTTTCGGACAATCTGACTATTCTCGGCCACATTCCCCGCCGTTTTTGCCTGATGCCTGCGCACCCTCGCTGCTTTCACAGATCCCATCCGATCAGAATGCAATAACTTTGGCATCTGCATGTTTTCCCACGGGGACTGGCGCACGACACTTCGTCCGCACGTTGGAAAAAAGGGATGGGGCCCAGTGCGCACCACCAGAATGGGTGTAAGGATGGAGTAGCGCGATAGAACCATGCTATATCACAGGATATCTAAGGTCTCGGGAACTCGCCTGACACATGCAAGAAAGACTTGAATAGGGAGAGGTCACATGTGGTGCAAATAATTGCGAAGGAAGGCCAAACATGGCCTAGCCCCCAACAAATAGCATGGCTGTGTTCCTTTTTCCAGTCATTTGCACCATTGCCTTCTTGATACATTCAAATATTATTGAAATTGTATGTAGTTCATACTCCCTACGGACTACAGTTGCAGGTTTTCCAGGAATCTAAAAAACCACCGTGGCTGCCGTGGCTAGGTAGAATCCTGCGCTCTCTTGCCGCAACTGGAAAAACAAAAACTTACTGTACTGTAAAACACAACATGACACATGGATTCTTCAGTGGATTCTTCCAAATTTTGCCCTCCCCAAGCACTTCCCCAAGTGTCTTTGAAGCGCCCCAAGTGTATCAAGTGATGCCGGGAAACCGGATAAGCGAGCAGCACATTCCAAGGCCATGCGAGTGTACTCAGCAGGTAATTTTGGATGCTCAGCGATCCCACAAAAAACATCTGCATCTGACATATCCTTGTTTTCCGGAAATAAGCCCAAAGGTGACAAACGGACCTTGGCACAATGGAAAGGCCATGGAGCAAGGCATCAAACACAGTAATTACGAATTATGACCCATGTATGACCCATACAGCAATAAATCACACGACAGCTAAATGGACACCGTGAAGAGCATGTGGGACTGATGCGGCGATATGCCGATCAAATAGTTTTTGTTGTCAGATACTCCAAAACATTCCGGTTGGGTCTTGGTCTAGCTGGACCATATCAGAAAGGTGACGTGCTTCGCTCATGAATACCATTCAAGCCAGGACCACTCATTGACATACTTAGAACATCCACTAAGTTTCACAAAGTAATAAAGCATATAATAAAGCTATTACAACCTCTGGGTTCCAACGGCACTGCAGAAAGTTGATTGCATAGACGCGCTTGTGGCACCGTCGGCACATGGCTCAGTGCTTGGGGAGCATCTTGGTGCCACCGGGGCCCCCTGTGCTTCTGCCCAATTCATCCGCAGGTCCAACCCAGTCACTAAGGCATCCGCTGAGGTCCAGGTCCATATCTGAATTCTATCTGAAGCATCCCGCCATGGACACCGTGCAGGTTGAACAAGGGAGTTTGCGTTTCAATGGGTGCATAAGAGCAAATTTTAAACGACAATTACAATGTTGTTGAGGTCCCGGATGAATGCAGCCTATGCCTGCTGCAAATTGGAGAAGTAAAAACCAGCACCCTTTTTTGTCGAACGGCCTTAATGCCAGAAAAAGTGTACTTGTGCCTGGTCAGCTTGCACTGCGCTTTCCACAATGCTGGTGCTTGGGCGTGGCCCTTTCCACCGCATTTGGCTTGCTGGGGGCCATGCTTCGTATGCGTTTTGGGCATTCTTGGGCCATGCTTTTGCATCCATTGCTTCCAGGACAGTTGTGCTTCATCCGAAGCTCCAGGAGCGTCTGGGTGTTCCACAGATCTAAGTTCCAGGATGTTCCCTATGTTTCGCATCAGCCTACCAGTATCCTGGCACGAGATCCTGTGCAGCGTCGTACCGAATCGTTAGGAGCTGGCTGATGATGGCTGTTGCTTGTTGTGGGCCGATGGCCAACAAGTGATCAATACTTTAATCCCCAAACTGCCTAAATCATGCGCCTCTGCCTTCCACTCATGAAAAACAAACTAAGGTTCAACAGGGGAGATGTAGGATTGATGACACGCTTCCATACTCTTACAGTGGATACGGAGAAATCGAACAGTCTTGGAAAAGTACAGGGTATCTAAGATTTTGGCGAGCGACCACAGCAAAAGTCTCGGCCGAATCCGAAATGATGAGCCACGTGAGCTTCTCGGTCATTGAGGACATCTTCTTGCGTAGCCTTAGCATGGTTGCAGCCCGCCGTGCTTCATTTTGGATGTGTACTGCAAGATTGAAGTCCCCAGCAATTGGGGTAACCGTCTGGTAGTGCCAATTTGCCGGCAGAGATCGGCCGAAATCCATGTACTTTTCCAAGTATTCTCGACCTACTTCGACCGGATCACGTAGTCTCAGCTGTATTTGAGGTCCTGTGTAGGACAAAGGCCGCTGTGGGAATCTGACTTGTTTCAGGTGCTGGAAGAGCCGATGCGCAAACTCAGAACCGGAAAAACATCCAGAGATCAGAGCTTCGCTACAAGCTGATTCCAAGCATTCTGTACTCTCCATGCTTTCATGGAATAGCCGCGCAAACTCAACGGCCGCCTGATGCTGCAATTCTGACGAGGACGCTACCACGGCATGCACGAGAAGTTGGCACGCAGACTGCAGTGGAAGCGTTCGAGCAAGTAGCTTAAAGGATATGGTCTGTTCCTCTCTAGCCCGTTCGGAGTTGAAGCCCAAATTGTAGGCAGCAACGCAAGATGAAGCATAATCATCTCTCTGTGCATCTTCTAGCAGGCAAAGTGTGGCACCATGCGCATCCTCGCCGCAAGCCGCTTCGACGAAGAAATCTCGGAATTTGAATACTTGCAACTGAATCTCCAGCCGCTGGAGCTGCTTTCCAGAGTAAGCTGACATCTTCTGGCTATTGTCCAGCTCAAGCCCGTCGCCTGCAGCGAGGAAAACTATGGAAAAAAAATAACATGCATGCCAAATCGGGGATGAACAAAGGAGATAACAGGAGCAAACAGCATGCCCAGCACTGTGGATGAGGTGGCAAACATGTTAGGCCACGAAACTCTTATTTTCGACATGACGCATCTTCTCAGAGCGTTGCTCTGTGTTGTTCTCTGGCTGGTCATGAAAACATGTGAAAACCATACAGTACTCGTTCAGCTGACCAAAATTGATACTGAAGTCAGTCGAGCTGGCATTTGCCGGTTGGAATCACGGTGTTTGCAGATCGCAAGGAATCACCCATTTCAATGTTATATCGGCAACTTATGTTTGAAAACTGATCTCCCAAAACCAGCGGAAAGCGCATTTGAAACCCATCTTTGGAAACTGACAAATGCGCATTTGAAGCTAGTGAGTGTCATCACCGCCCCACCCGCCCCACAAATGGACAGAATGCGCGTTGTGTGCAGCTCCGCTCCAAGGTGGATGTGCAGCACGAACATCATTGAACATCATCTCCCCCACCCAAAGCCACTCGAGACACGTGGCTTGTGCTGTGCTATCCGTTTCCTAATCACTCACAGCAAATGCAACGGTACAAACCTGCACAAGTCGGCCTACAATGTAACGAGCCAGCAGTATTGGGAGGAGCAGTTTTGAAACAGCCAGCACGCAAAAAGTATACATATTCAAGCACACAGAAAGTATACATAGACCTTACTGTAGCATGTATACGCCCTGTGTTTTGTTTTTAATAGTTGCTTTGGACCTCTTAAGCCTTTTCAGCATTCTTCAGCAACCCTCAGCCAAACACTCACACACACACAACTGTTCTCATTAAAAGCGGCAGGGAAGCATGAAAGCATGACAATTATGGAAACAAGAGGCAAAAAAATGCAAAAAGTCCTACAGTAGGAGGCGTGCCAGGCCTAGCAAAAGGACTTGCCAACCAACCTTGACACCAGTGTCTGCTTGCAACCTCTGCTTCAACTCTGCCACTGTCATCTCCGAATCAACGGCGCCACGGAAGGCTGAGGCTCCTCGAATGCAACGAGGAAACAAGAAATGCACTCTGTTCCAAGGGAATGTTCCAAGGATTCCAACTCGATCGAACTCGAAGAAAAACCCGCTTTGAATTGGCGCTCCTGACATCAAGTTCACCTGAACATCAATTTCCCCAGATTCCCGTTCACCTTGATCATAAATAGCACATTTTCTGGTCAGGCCTCAGCAGGGCAACAAACCATGCTATGAAGCAAAGGTTAGTTATATACAAACAAAAACAAACATCCACACTGCTCCCCGACAATGAAGCAGCATTGTCATTCATGGATTCATGGATGTGTCAAAGTCAACAGCCCAATAATGTTGGGAAATGGCCAAGTGAAAGCGAGATCGTTAATTGTAAACTCACAGGGGTGATTCCATTCTATCCGTTGTGCAAATTCTATGTTGGGGACGCCACAAGAATTTGCCGACGGAAACCATATCTTGTTTGCTGAACACAAAGGAGCATCGAAGCATATCCAAGCTGCGTACTGTTCTGGGTGCTTTGGCGCAAGGGAAAATGAAAGTTGCAAAACATTTTGATGGATTTTTGTAGATATTCTGTGTGTTCAACTACAACGTTGCCGGTGGTACCAACCGGGGGGAAGTTTCGCTGGGATGGGAAGGGAATGGAAGTGTTGATATGGGTTGGCTGCTCCAGATTGGAAGCCCATCTGCTATGCATGTCGTCACCATTAGCGAAAAATCGCCGGCAAAAACAAACACAGAGACAAAAAAACACCAGCAAAGGAAAAACACCAGCAGCAAGGAAAAAAACACTAGTAAAGAAAAAAGTCGGAGAAAAAACACTAGAGAGGAGAGAAAAACATTGGCAAAGAAAAAACACCAACACATACCAACACAGAAAAAACTCCATCATCATCATTATTATCATCATCATCATCATCATCATCATCATCATCATCATCATCATCATCATCATCATCATCATCCATATTTTGAACCATCATTCGCACCATCACTTCATCTCAAACAACACTCTCTTCATATAGGGTTCTTATCCTAGAAACTTCCGCCACATCCGCCACTGCCCATTGAGGTTACTACTTACCTGAAGCATTTGCAGCTGATGGATGTGCAAGCAAACATCGAAGTTGCATACAGCAGCACTTTGCGCATGTTCAAGTTGAATGGACTTATGGTACCCTTCGACGTCTTCCATCCACCCTGTATTTTCCGAAGGATGACTGCCACGTACGAGTGCAAGAGATGCACCATGATGCACATAGGAGTCTGACTTGGATAAACTAAGAGCACGTTGAATACCATTAGTGTAGCAGAGTGTGACCATGATTCTCACAGTTCCAAGTGGCGGGAGATAAACTCTGCCACCTCCTGGTGTGACAAAACGGATTCCACGATCTCTCTCCGACTTTGGGTTCTTTCGGTCTCGTGTTGATGAGCTTCGGCCCAAGTTGATGCCTCGGCGATGGCAGCGTTCAAGGCACAGAACTGGCAGTTTCAAAGTGTGGGCCTCCATCACCGCGTGCTTCAGGAGGAAGGGCTCCTGCGCAGGACTTCATTATATACAATTGTCATCAAAGGATATGAAAGGATAATTATATTGTATATAAATAAATCAAAGGATGTTCATGATAATCAAAGGATATCAAAGGAATTGCACATAATGCACATATAATGCATACCATATCATACAATTCTAATCAAAGGATACCACAGGCAAGTGAATGCAAGCGATTGCAAGTGACATGAAACCTTATCAAACAACCCTTCTTCAATCGGCCCTTCATGGCCCTTCCTCTCTTTGGTCAACTGGCAACGAACTCGCTGGAAGCTTCTCTTGCGGCGTTTCCTTGAGAAAAGTCGACTCTTGGAAGGCTGCAAAAATGATTCAGCAAAATTGCAGTAGCAAAGCAATAGCTAAATTGGCTAAAAATGCTCAAATGCCAAGCAAGATTGAAGCAAAGAACAACATTGCAGGAGCAGTTGAGTTTTGTTTCTCATGTTCCAGGTTCCGCGAAAGCTTTTTCCCCAGCTTCTGCCGTTTACATCATTGCTTCCACGAGACAAGTTTCCGCTTTGAGCCTCCCCCGAGCTTTGACGAATTAGGAGGATTTTTACCGTAGAGGCGTGCTTCCGATGATGACAACATCTGATGTTTCGTTCAAAGCTTCCGTGGCCTTTGGCCCTAGAACCACCTGATTGCACATAATGATGTCATCGCGAATATGTGCTGCAATGCTAGGAGTAGGATGTAGCAGGCACCCAACTGAAAAAGATCGAAGCTCAATTGTCGAGCTCGGCCAAGAGTCATCACCAGGTGTGAGAACTTTCGGCCACCGCTTCGGCATCGCAGAGCATTTGCCCTGTCCTCCTCGTTGTCCTCCCTTGGCCATAGCACAAGGATCTTTCTATCCGCAGGGCTAGCTGCACTCAGCCTTTGAATTCGCAAATGCTCACGGACACATGCTTTACAGCCATGCAACTTGTGAAGACTGATCACATCAAAATATATCAAAATCAGCCTGGCAAGAGATCCCAAAGAGTCGATGGGCGCACAACGCACATGTCGAATCTCGATTACGAGTGGTGCAAAACCCTCTGCAAGAGCACTGTATCAGATCGTGTGAGAGGACTTGGGCACGATCCCTTGACAAGATCTGGCTATGGGTCGAAACCCTGTGTCTCTCCTACCCCTCCTGTTCCGGACGTCTTGGACGTGCCCCAGACCTCTGGAACGACATCTTGTTAAGCACCCTTTTCGATCCCTTTCGTACTTGGTTCTGCTTAGTGGGCATGCGCATACGTGTAAAACACAAATGAGTTTCGATCAGCATGCTATCTGTGGATAACAGCTTGAAGCGCGTGAGCGGTGTGATTAAAGCTTCTTGTTTACTATCGCACAAGTCTCAGGAATCTTCTAGGCATCTCTCATCCCACTGAAAAATCTCTTGCAAATCTCCTCCTTGACTTCTTCCCCTTCCTTTCCTCAAATCATAAACGCGAATTCATCTTCAAACGCGTTGCAGCTGCCAAGAAAAAGTGATCCTGAGGCACACAAAGTGCCGCACCATGCTGCATGTGTCACGGAAAACACATGTCAGAGCGTTGCAAAACATGCATTGAAGTCTTCAAGAGCCTTCAGGAGCACGGAATACAATTTGTGATTTTGTGCGACGTTCGCAGCGTTTTGTGCAATGTCCCAAAAGCGCAAGCAATTCCACCTTTTGCAAAATCTCCGCAATCCCTTCGCCTGCCACATATCCCCATACCCAGCGTGAGCCTGCCACGCATGTAGCTCCAAAATCGAGTATGGCATGCAGGGAAATGAGCTCTCTGGGCCCACGTTTCATGCAAGACTTCCGTCAAAAACACTGGACTTATGTTTAGTGCGAAAGGTAGCGCTTTTCCATCTGACGCCCCTTAGCGAACCGTGATCCAACCCAGACCTTTCCTCCTACTGTACCCCTTTGTGTGGCCACATGGTTTCGGCTTGGATGCCTCGCATCCGCACTCAAACAAATGTCAAGAGCAAGCACGTCTGAATGCCTGTGGTATCCGGTAATAATATATAGATTTTCTTGCCTGCAAAAATGATCCTGGGCCAACCTAAAACGCTCTTGTCAATCTGGTTGTGTATGGAAGCATGGCGCCACATGGTGCCGCATGACTTTTCTCTCCTTCGCAGTTGAACCTCTCTAAGGCCTTTGGTTACCAAGCGTGATACTCCGAAAGGACATGCGGTGGCATTTTGCACGGCACGTGCTGCCAACCACAATCGTAAACGCAGCTCTGGCTTTGCTGGTCTGCGCGTGGATGCACCACACAGGTGCAGTGCCAGAAGATTGCCTCACAAATCAGACCACGCTTGCCACGCTTGCATCTCCATGCTTGCACCTCTGCACACCGAAAAAAATCACACGTGAGTTCACACGTGTTGCATGCACCTCGGCGCCAAGGAACCGGATCCTTCAGCTTGAATTGCAAAGGACAAACAATCCCCTTGGCTACTCAAAGCCTGCCAAGTGCCGTTGCCAGGTGGGAACATGGAGAGTTTTTGTTCCTCTAGACTCTAGGGCTGTTGAAATGTATGAAAATGTATTGAATTGTGCTGAATGATCATTCTCAGTGCTTTTTTCTTGAACTTCGGCCGTTCAAGCGAATCAAGCAATCAAGCAGCGTTTTTTTTGGCACAATGGGGGTTCATCCATGATCCATCTCCAAGATTGAGACTGGTGGCTTGCCTCGGCTTGACGCATCAGCACTGGCGCCAAATCCGTTCCGGGCAGAAAGTTCGTCACCAAAACGCTTCGGCTGGAAAGCAAACCGGAGGCCAACGCCTGAAGTTGTGGTCCATACAGTTTAGTGGACTACCAACGAGTTACAGTATCTACAGTAATTAGCACGTTGCTATCGGATGTCATCTGCTACAATGTTTACCAAATGATGTCACTAGACAAGGGCAGTGCTAAACAAAGGACCGATGCGACATCGATTTGACAGATCCATGGGGAGCACTCCCTTGGCGATTTTTGTTCAAAGTGATTTCATGTCGACTCCACTGTGGTCGTCGATTCCTCAATGAATCACCGAGTATTGCTACCAGCTTATGCTTTGCTTGGTACAGCACACTTGATTTCATGCATATGCATATACAGTGCAAAATGTTTCCCTGGCAGGCACCCAAAAGAACCGTGCAATGAAGATGGGAGCGGATTTCTTCAACTCTGCCGTCACTTGCTATATCTTGCCATCATTTGCAATCTAGTATTTTGACTAACTTAAGCTGTAGCTGTAATAATCTTGCCATCTTTGACCGAAACTGTTCTTTTTACACTCCTTTTCAGACTTCTAGCTACGAGCAGGACTGAGCCTGTGCAAATCCTGCTTGGACTCACTACTGATCGACCATGATTTGTATAAATGAAGACAAGTTGTGGATACACATGGTCACACAGATTAGCACCACCTACACCACCTAAGCGTTCCACACAGCAGGAGTCAGGAGATAGATAACCAGGCCCGTGCTGACGGTTGCTAGTGATCTGGTGGCTGTTCAAAATCCTGGACCTGTACTATCCAGTACCCAATACTTCTGGCCGCGGGGCATATAGCATCAGCATAAAATGCTTACACATGCGTACACTATCTCATCTATATATCTCTACGATTTGTACGTTGCACAGGCTGTGCTGCACAAAGAACAATGCTACACCACCATGCAACCCTTGCCAACACACCATCAGGACAGCATGACACTCCAAGCCTCGAAGAAGGCGCTGGATTCGGTCGTAAAGGAGCTTGGGACGTTTCCATCTGCATCATAGGCATCAATAATCACAGCATCATAAATCCCAGATTTATCTCTGGTGGCGTTGACCGCATCAAGAGCGAAGGCAGCCCCATCTTGCACAATAACCTGGATGCGATGATCCTCCTGAAATCCTGCATCTGATGAGGCTTGGATGACTGCAGGCTCCAACTCCACCACATCCACATGGCATTTTGGTAGCATCTCTGCAAAAAACGATGGAACGCTGCCACCACCAAATCCAACACAGAGAATCCTCAGCGGCCGACCTTCAGATTTGTCCTTGCCTCCATCTTCATCGAAGACAGGGGCGCGAACCATGACCAACCCGGTAAGGACAGCGCTGACAATGGATTTTGTGTAGGGCATCAAGAGGCAGTTCCTACATTGCTCGAGCTTGCCATCGGCGTGAATGGAGACTTTGTTGATGGCCTAGGCTGTGTGGCAATGGGCAGGAGACACTCAAATCAAAATCCTCGCCCCATCCACAGATGAATCAATCTGTTGTGAGAGCTTGGGTCTGACAACTGTCTGCCCTCTTGACATCAACAAATCACACATTCCACAACGGTGTCTGGAACTCTCTGGGTTCTTTGTTTGGGTCGTCCCCGTCATTGCCTGAGCTGAAATGGGTTCCCCCAGCCTGAATCAGATTGGAGCTGGACCTTTCAGGAACAAATCGCAGCACACGCCATTCCTGCGATGCCCCAGGAGGCAGCAATTGAGTCGATGTTGCCTTGTGCGCAGTGACCTGGGCCCCAGACCCCCAAACACATTTGGATACAGCACAGCTCAGCATAACTGACGACCTGCCATCCATCACACGCTAGTCACCTCATGAGCTGCTTGAACTTGCACTGCTTGGGCTACTGCAAAACTGCTGAACGGATCTTAACGGGCTCGCTATGGTTCGCTCAATCCCTTTTTTTAGAAATTGAATGAAGGCCCATATTGATGCCCAATCAAAAGGTGCCCCAAAAAGCAGCGGTTATAACGGGGCCAGAGTTGCTACTGGCATTTTCTAAGCGGAGTGAAACCGTAGGCTGGAAGGTCTGGAGCACTCAAAAACAACACCTAGGAATTTCGAAAAAGGCACATCTTCTACACCCTCGGCTTCCAAAGATTAGTTTGACTGTCTGGACTTGGGGAAGAACCATTGCAGCATTGTTGCGCATCTACTTGCCGTGTGAATTTTGCGTTTTTGCTTAGTCAGCTACCCACGAACTGCAGTCAACTGCTGCGCCGAGAAACTTGAAGCTCTCCTCCCCACTGCAAACGCTGACGCCGCAGTTCACGCCCGGGCATCCAAATCTCCCAAGTCAGTGCCTGGACCCGAAACTCAATGGCAAGCAACTGCAATGCTACTGTGACTTGTCACATTTACTTTTCTCGAGCATTGAAAGCCGCTGAAAAGCGCAGAAAAGTCTGACTGCATCAGCAAAGTCTGTAATTCAGTTGGCACAAGTGGCTGGTTTTTGGTCAGAAATCAATGTCCGCATGATTAGCATCTCCTAAAGCCCTGAGCCTGCGTACACCAAAGCATGCGCAAAAACATTCGAGCGGTGGTCAAAATTCTGACCAAAAGTGTTATAATCTGGCTTGCTTTCGCCATGGCTTTCGACTTTTGCGCTCCTTTCGCTACCACAGTTTTTGCTTTCGCGGAGCACTTTTTCAGGTTTTTCACTTTCGCGGCACTTTCGCAGAACTCTTGTCTGCAAAGCATTGTTTGCCAAAAGTGAACTGGAGGCATGTCACGTGATGAAACAGGAAAAACATGAACGCGGCAACCTGGACGTTGCTCCGCGCTTGCAACGTGTGGGGCGCACGACCAGCAAAGTACATGCACGTATGCGGATATACCGGAGATTTGATATGTTCAGTCGTGCATGCAGAGGCCAGAGGGGGTGGGAGATTTGATATGTTCAGTAGTGCATGCAGAGGCCAGAGGGGGTGGGAGATTTGATATGTTCAGTCGTGCATGCAAAGGACAGAGGGGGTCGGAGATTTGATATGTTCAGTCGTGCAGAGGCCAGAGGGGGTGGGAGATTTGATATGTTCAGTAGTGCATGCAGAGGCCAGAGGGGGTGGGAGATTTGATATGTTCAGTAGTGCATGCAGAGGCCAGAGGGGGTGGGAGATTTGATATGTTCAGTAGTGCATGCAGAGGCCAGAGGGGGTGGGAGATTTGATATGTTCAGT
>VSDK01017448.1:352653-378202 GCA_009767595.1 Symbiodinium kawagutii | reverse complement strand
TGACCCGGGTTGCAAGTTAAACTTGGCAGCGGCAGCCTTCCATGGCTTCAAGTCCTGAGCACTGAGTCCTGTTTGACTCCAGAACCAGAGGTACTCCACTGCGTGGACTTGGGCCATCGTTGCTCTGGCTGTCGCAGGATGATATACCCATGATATACCCCCTGTCAGGTGTGGAGCAACGTTGGGGTTGGAGCGAACATGAAAAACGTGAAAAAGTTGGATTCTGACAAAAGCTTGTGCGGAGCTTTCGCGGAAGGAACGTTAACCAGAACTGTCGCGATAGCTTGCGCGCGTGAAGTGTTACTTTCGCGGGGCTCACCCAGATTAACTTTTGTGCAAAAACAATCATCAGACTTTTGAACGCTGCTCATTTGTAAGATGGACATTTCCAAAATCCAAATCACACCGAAGCACACCATATGACCCACACCGTTGCCTTTTTAAAATCAATGAGCGCTTCGACACAATGCTGCCAGCTTTGACTCTCCTCAAAAGAACCATCAGGTGCCGCGCCACACTCTTGGGTCCACCCCGGTGCGAGGATCGTCGCGAAGCGGCGCAAATATATCTTTACGGGGGAAAACCTATCGCAAAATACATATCAAATCATCGACATGTTTCCGAAGCTGGCTTCAATTGCCAAACAATATGTTAAGAAATGTTTTCTTACATTTACTTGCTAATGATATCTGATTGCTTTATGTTTATGCAAGCACTACTAGCACTTTTACAAACATCATCAAACATCTACTTACTGACGATATTTGTGTTAAGTAATTTGTGTTAACATGTCCAAATTAACATGCTGGCAAATTTAGCTCCATTTGCAACTTACTAGGAGCTCCTGAGAATTTGCAACAATCAATTTAGCTCCATGGTCCTGAATTTAGGAGATCGTAGGAGCTAAAAGTGGAGCTAAATTGATTGTTGCAGCTGTTGCAGTCTGCTGTGTCACGCCTCATGTCCTGGATCACGAGTTGCGCACAGCGACGGCACCGCGGCCAATGCTGCTCGGGGGCGAAGGCGACGCCATCCATGGCGAACCATGGCGGCAAGGGGAGCACCATATCCAGTGATCCAGTCCCAAACTTCAGATGTTCCCATCATATCAACAGAGAAGTTTCATACATTTTCATACCAAGTGTGTGCAGTTTCCTATCCTCATAGAATATGATAATATGATCATATACCGTTAAAAAGAACCCTGGCTGTGCCATGTCTTGGAAATGATGAGGGAATGTGGGGGTGAGGCATGAAATGGTAAGAAGACCCGCCATGTTCTGGTTTTTTTCTTTTTGCCTGTCCCATGTCAAAGACTGTGGATGTTCTATGCTTGCTTGACCCTCGGCTTTTCCAGAACGGCGCCTAGCAAGTGATAGATAGATAGATCGATAGATAGAATGGTCAGGTAGATCCTATAGATCGATATCTGATATCTATCTGAAAAAAGTGGAAGCAATCAAAAGACAATTCGCTCTTCAACTCGTCAGCCTCAGCGAGAAACTCTGGGGCTCTTGCAGTCACAGCGAGCTGGTCAAGTGAGGCTGGCTCTAACCTCAGGTCTGTTCCCCCTTAAGGGAGGGCTTCAGGGGGTAGGGAACGGAAGGGAATCAGAGAACCTGCTGAAGAAATTGAAGGAATCTCAGCTCATTGTTTCCAATCTGATCAAAGCTCAACAGTTGACCACGCAACTGTCAAGCACCGTCTGTCTTGAACGCATTTTCCACCCAGGGCAGGGTCAGGCTAGCACTGGGCAATCTTCAGCATGAGTCCTAAGCAGGACATACCCTGATGCTGTTTTACAGAATCGGGCCTATGTCACGCGGACACAGTTTCGCAATCCAAAGTGTCACGTCTGGTTTTACAAGGGTTGGGCTTCGTAGGAGTGATGATTTCATGAATCTCGGTGTTTGCAAATCCTTACTGGCGTGGCCGTCGCCTGTTTCTACGTTGCCTCATATTGCCTTGTATGCGCCATTGCCTCCCATGCATACCAGGCAGAGACCGTCTTGTCATCTCTTGCCATATTCTTTGGTTGTGCCTCGCTTTCCACCGGCTCTGCTTTTTCATGTTTGTTCTGCTTCCTGACGCCCAACCCCTGCATCCCTAAATTGTCTTCAAAGCTAAATTGGAACTAGGATGAACTAGGCTATATGCTTTGTATATGCTTCTAGCAATCTGGAAAAGGTTGATGGAAACCACATGGGAAACTCATGGGAACTCATGTTGAGGAGGCACACTGCTGTGGCTCCACAGGCCTTCACCACTTGCAGCTGCCCGCAGGTAGACGCACTGATGAGCTCTCCACATCCACAGATGCAACCCCAGATCCACCGTCCAAGTGTACAGCTGTGAAGCCTGCAAGATCCACTAAAGGACCACAGCATCCTCCACCGCCACCTGTCAAAATGTCTATGCAAACGCCCGACTTGTCTTTCTGGTTGCAAACTTGAGTGTGTTCATGCCCATAGGCGCAAAGCACTTTCACTTTGCCTTTACGGCTTGGTGGGAGTGAAGCTTCAAAAGTCTGTCGTGGACATTTGTCAGGGTAGTGCTGGAGGAGCAAAACAGTGCCTGCTGCGTTCTTCTGGGCACGCTCCACAATAAGACTATCACCTGATTCGGCCAACTTGGACAAAAAATCTTGAGTTGTTGCCTGCCCGGTGCAGTTTGTATCTGCATCATTCCGTCCACCGGCGTCACCACCAATGATGTCTGGATCGACTTTTCCGTTGGTGTCAACCACCTCAGAGCTAGGGCAAGATATAGCAAGTCACTCCTCAACGAAATGCACTTTGTCAATGAACAACTCATGCCATGCAGAATCGGATAGTAAAAAAACATTCCAAGCATGGCTCTGCAAACAACAAAGGTACCACGAAAGCAACTATACAACCATTAAGAGACCAATCACACATATAATATGCAAAAACACTAGCTAACTAGCCAGATCTGTCCTCCCTCCATTCAGCCACAGTTGATGGCACATGATGGCTTATGAAAACTACTAGTATTAAGCGCAAAGGGGCAATGATTTCAAGATCTGCTTCCGGAATTTCATAGTGATAGTTGTAGTCTGGAAGCCAATACTTGTCAGTGAAGTGTGGTCTGTCAGGAAACTTGTCCCTGTTCAGTTGATGGCTGGAGTACGGCTGTCCATGCACCACCTCGCGTGGGTACAGGTGAGGGCAAAATGCATGCGGATCATTGTTGCCGAAGTCGTGGTTGCCATACCTGAAAGTGACACGGAACAAACGATGGAAGGCGATGAGAAAAAGCGATATATAGAATGATATAGAACGTGATAGAGTTATAGAGATATATTCGCGTCATTTCATACCACTTTTCACTGATATTGCCCACATTTGTCCACAATTCGTAAACTCAAAAAATGCCCAGTGAATCAAGAGCGAAGGCACAGAGACAGCCATGGGATTTGGTAGACTGGCGAGTTGGGGTCATGGACGCCATAGGGTTGCGACCAGGTTCGTTCCCAGGCTTCCGGTGTAGCCCCGGTCCAATAGAAGTTGTCCCCTACGGAAGCGATAAAAAGCAGCTGCTTTCCGGCCAGGCTCTGCTGAGTGACGTATGCTCTGAGCAAAGTTGCCACTGCCAGTTGGCAGCTGCCTGGACCACCAGCTTTTCCCCAATCACCCAGAATCAAGAAGTAGTTGTCTTCACGATTTTCTTTCACCTCAATTTTTAAGGGATTTGCAGGATCATAGTTGTTGATGTACTGTGTGATTGCCGGAACCTGGGGATAGAAGCGAGCTGTGGTGGTCGTGGTCGCTGCAATCTCCTGATCCCAAGCATCTGCATTGCTGCTAGCGCCCCAAGCATCTCCATAGCCATGGCCCTGCGGTCCCTGCGGTCCCTGCGGTCCCTGCGGTCCCTGCGGTCCCTGGGTCCAGTCATCTTCCCAGGAGCCGGGATTCTCATCTCTCTCTGACTCCGAAACTCCCCAGTCGCTTGCACTTTCCTCAGGGGGAGCATTGTCATCGTTCGGAGCCTCGCCATTCGTGGCGTTTGAGGCAAACCCTTTGCCAAAGCCGTCGGGATGTGCTTCATATCCGAGCTCGGTGGGTTCCAAGGAACCAAAGCCACCATCATTATCCGTACCATTCATGCCGTCATCTAGATCATACACGCCACCACCATCGTCTCCATGATGATATTCATCATCTCCATCACTTCCGTAATCTCCAGCATCTGCGTAATCTGTGTCACCATCATCTGCATCTTGATCTCCGATGTCATAACTCCAGTTTGGCTCGTCAAAGAATTTAGTGATGCCGCGAGGCACAATGGACTCTTTTGGAGCATAGTGCACCACATGCGCCACAACCCCCCCAGCCATGAAGGCCACAGCTGCTCCGACGAATCCAAGCTTTGCACACCGCTTTGTGAAATGCCGCTCGGAGCTGTCTAAGTAGCGCCCGTTCGTTCCATCCACCACGGAATCCTCACCAACCAGTGGTTCCACGTCGTCCTCGAACGACATACCAAAAAGGCTCATGAGCTCTGCTTGATTGGCTGGACACCAGGATATGTGTCCAAAAACCATGAAGCCATATGAAACATTATTTTTTTGCTAGGGATGATATGAAACATTTTGAAACCATAAATACATATACATAAGCACACAATAGCACACACACATGTAACTAAAATAGTTATATGTAACTAAAAGAACTCTTAGAGTCTCTTAGCAAATTCTGCCACTGCTTGTTGTGCACTGCCTGCCGTGAAATTTGCAAAACCTTGCGCACTGCGGAGCCTAGAGCCTCAACTGCTTCAGTTCCTCGGTGGTTCTCTATGCTTCGTGTTACTTGTGGTATCGAATTAAGAAAATCAGAAAATATTTCGAATATAGTTGGAATCTAGTTGGAATGTAGCGGTATCCGGTACTGTATATAAAATAGTGCGTATGTGTTTGTGTATGTGTGTGTGATAGAACGTTTAAGTCTTCAAATATCTTTAAACATCCAGCTTGAAAATACATGTTTACAATCATTTTCATAGCAAATAACCTTGGGTATCTTTGGCTTAGATTCATTTAGCTTTTATTTTCATCTTTTTTCAAAAGTGTCTGCAAATTTCCGTCCTGACTAGTCATGCCTGCAGTGCCCCATGTTCGATGATGTATAGTAATTATGTTATGTGATGTTAAATGAGTTAACTCCCAAGTGTTCGTTTTGTTGTTGTTGTTGTTGTTGTTGTTGTTGCAACATGCAAACTGGGGCAAAGCCTCCCGCCCAGAACCAACAAAAAACACACGCCGGAAGCAACATAAATTGACCATTTTGGGCCTCCAGGTGCCCAAATCACCCAAGGATTTTGGATGACTTCACAAGATACTAGTTACTACAAATGGTGGGACAGCAGCCACACACAGGTACACAGGCTGCGTGCCAAACCATCGTCGAAGTCTTCACACCTGAATCAGGAAACCATGGACTTTCACCTTTGGGCCTGAAACTGATTCATGAACTCATGGCATCTCATTGCATCTCATGGCACTCGTGCACAAATCACATTCACAAGAGTGGAATGGCTGAAGATGTAGGCACCAAATTCGGTTGCCTGGGTGCTAATCCTCGCTGGAAGACTCGGAAAACCCATTAGATCATTGGAAGACCCAACATGACAAAAGTATACAGAAGTCTTGAGTTGAAACCCAAGTTGAAACCCACAGAAGAATACCAGCTACATCCAGCTACCAGCTTTTGCACAGAGATACGGCACTACCGGAAGGTTTGAGGTCAAGTTTCGTGAACACCCCTCCTAAAGTTGCAAGCAAAACGTGTGTAAGGAGGAGCCCTTGCAAGCAAAGCCATGCTTAACAGACTGCGGCGTTCATTTTCCATCGTTTTCCCATCCCTCCCCCTACCTCAAGCAAGCAAAGCTGGCATTGGATGGCAACAGGAAAGAATTGACCAAAATACCAAACTTGTTGAGACATGTTGAGACTGCTTGAACGCCTTCGGGAAGGAATTGCATGGTGTGCTGTGCACGTTGCTTCAAAGCAGTAGCTCACCGTTCCTGACTCCTCTGAATTGACATGCATTTGTTCCAGCTCACCTGAGACGCCCCCGGCTCTTGAGAGAGACCGGCCAAGCAGTGCGGAAATCTGCCACTTTCAAATTTGAAGTGCCATCACACTGATCCGCAAGATCCCTAGCAGTGGTGAGGTCGGCTTTTTCTCTGCTTGGTGAAGCAATCATGAATTGAACTCGCAGGACTCAGGTATCTGGACCTCTACTTGCACAGAATTGAGCGGGCCAAATAGGACCTACTGGCAAATGATTCTTCCCGAGTAATAAAACAATTACTCACAGGCATGCACACTGACTTGCCAGAACAAATCTTCAAGGTTCATTGATATTTCTCAAGTCACCGTAGGCACCGGCCCGAATTGGCAAATCTACAAAGCGTGCAGACATGCAGCAGCCCTCACCAGGGAAGCCATCCCATCAATCTTCTGCGTTTGGCCTCCGAGCAGCGGTCGCAAAGCTGTGCCATGAACAAAGGAAAATTTCGACGTCCCAAGTCGAACCAAAGGAAAACTCCACATCCTCTCCCTCTCTCCCCAAGCACCCCCAAGCACCCCCAAACATCCATCCACATCCCCAAACATCCCCAACCCCCTTGAAGATTCAAAGAATTGGTCACTCCAAAGGGACGTTTTGTCTAACTGCTGAGCTGGCACCACGTTTTATGGCACCAGCGTGCTATGGTCCTACAGCATCCTACGGCATCATTCTATGGCATCATCCTACGGCATCCTACGACCCTCTTCTTCTGCAAGTGAACACTGTGCCACAGTGCCCTAACGGCATACTGGGCAAAGATCGGCTATTTTTTCAACCATTTTCGCTGCTCAGCATCTCCAAGATCATCTCCAAGCTAGCAATATCCTGGAAGGAAAAGCATTGGAAAACGTAAGAAAACCGTAGAACACATACGAAAACCATGGAAAACTCATGCATGTTGAAGAGTGAGGTTTCAGTCTGTGTTCAAATGATCTGCCAAGAATTCCCCCACTCGCCTCTTCACCATCGCCACCTCCAATTCGCCATTCTTTGACCCTGCCGTGGTCTAGCTCCGTGAACTCATACTGACCCTTGCGAAGTAGCTCGCTTGGCTTTTAAAACATCGCAATCAAACATCAATAGTCCAAAACAAACGCCTGTAAGAATTCAATGTGAGGTTCAGGACGGTTCAGGTCAGCCTCTGGCAGACAATGTCTTTGGCTGTGCCTGTCAAGTTTGCGAAGCCAAGAGCATTGAGCACTGATGGAAACATGGCAAGGACACGGAGGACACATCGCGTATTGGACCATGCTGAACATGGACAAAAAATGAGCAGGGCCTCCAGTGCATTCCGCATTTGCACTTGCGCGAGCGTCCAACAAGAGCCTGACGACCACCATGAGTATCCACTGCCCAGCCCATGAGAAGAACACAGGTAGATCATGTCCAGTCAATGGAGAAAGTGCAACATGGTAATACCAGCGCATGTGCTGCCTCAACATGCGCATCATATGCAGCAAAATGCAGCGCAGTGCGGTTCCCAGCATCTTCAGCAGAAAGATTGGGGTTGGCACCTCAGCAGGCACAGGAGGGCCGGATGAAGTCAAGCTGGGACAAGCGACGCAATGGCATTGGGGTTGAACAAACTGCGCGCAAAGCGAGCCAGACTTGCACAACCCATGCATCCATGAACACATATGAAAGCAGCACCGAAAGACACAAACATACAAGATGTTCTATCCCTCTCTCTCTCTCTTGTGAAACTAATTCTCCTCAGTAGCTGCCTCTAGCTCACTAGCAGCTGGCTCTGTCCTCGTACTATCACCCGCTACATCTTCCAATCATCTTCTCATTAGCTCTTCCGAGACTTTGGACCAGTGCCAGGTAAAGACTCCTCCCCATAGATCGACGACTCCAAGATTTCACCTCAAGGCTCTTGTGCAAGGCACGGTTTGCCAGCAACATTGCCACGCAGTCGCAGTGGCCACCCGCTGCGGCCAGTGCAAGTGGAGCCAAGTCTGTTTCTGGATCCTGTGACCGTGTGCTGGCCCAAAGTCCATGTGATTGATGGTGCTTGGCATCATCCATCACCAGCACACACAGACTACATAAGATCTTCGTGCACTCATGCGTACTGAAATGTCATTGCACTGAGAGGAAAAGCAACCACTCGGTTTAGTTTGAAACATTTTGGAAATATATGGAAATATAAATATAAACAAATATATATATATATATATATATTTTTTTAATCACCAGCATGGGAAAGAATTTCTGATTGTTTCGAAGCATATCCGAAATGGCCACTGGAATAGTTCATGCATTGAGAATTTAGCCTGCCTTTTCTTTGCTAGGGCCTGCCTGGATCAATCAATCATCCAACAAAAGAAAGGCTGACGCCTTGATCCTTTGGAATCCATAATGATTTCAGAAGAAATCCCCAAGGAAGGATCTGATCTGTCCGGGCCCCCAATCTGACCAAGCTGGACTTGCTTTGGCCTCGCTACCGGTGAGCAATTCTATTCCAAGCTGAGCTCTAGAATGCTCTAGATGTACGGTGGAGGAGTGCAAGAAAACGGGGTGTCGCTTTGGGACGGACCTACCCAGTCACATTTACAAATTGAATGATCGCACCAAAACAACGGTCGGATGCTCATGTGCAGTGTAGACGGGCATTGCAAAACAAATATATACAAATATATAAATTACAACAAATTCTACCAACACAGTGGGGAACCCATCATGAAGCCATGCAGCAAAAACTTGCCGAGTTTTCGAATCTCTTCACTGAGTAAAAACGGGACTTCGGCCCCTCAATCCCTGCTGGCACACAAAGGAAAGGCCTGTTCATCGATCTTCTTGAAGCTCGCACCTGCTCCCTCCTGCACAAAGAACAAACCTCCCTCTGAATATGCGTTCATGCGGGGTCAGAACAGTAGGACATCTTTCAGCTAAAGTGGAACAAGTTGGAGTTAGATCATTATCTTAAAATGCTTTGCAAAATGATGAAGTCATCTCTGTCATCGGAGATGGGCTATGCATGGCTATGCCGCCTTCAAAAGCTTTTGCAGCTCGATACTGTTGCCTTTCTCTGCAGCACTTCGAATGGCCGCCATTGCTCAGCAAAAGTTCTCAATGTCACGGCACCACTTGCTGGCACTGTGGGCTCTCCTGCCCTGGCACCTTAAAACACATGCTCACATGCTGAATAAGGATGGGGACATGACACGGGACATGACACGGGACATGACACGGGACATGACATGGGGCATGATGGGGCCCCAATGTCGAATTGTCGAAGCATGGCTGCAGCGGATGGGCTCAAAATTCAGAGCGCCAGGCGCGGCAATGTGGCTGCAGCCAATGGCTCGACGGTGGGAAATCAAAGCGAGTGATCTTCAACTGAGATCAAGGGATATCAAGGGGAAGTTTTCAGGTGAAATTGCACGATGTTTAGCATTTAAAACTTCGGCATTGTACGATGGTGATCATCGAAACTGGAGGCATGCGTAACATTGGAGTGACGAAGATTAATCCGCAAGATGTCGAAACACTCACTGGCATTGTTAGCCTGCTTGCAATACATGGTACATTGTTGAACCATTGTTGCTGTTGTGGTAAGCACCCTTGCTCCTGTCAAAGGCCACTAGTATCACGACAAGTGTTTGACAATCATCAGCATGACAATAACCATTAGCATCATTGGCTTACATATTGCGGAGATGCATACACACAGGCACGTATTGATATACCTGTATGATCACATGCGTATGCCAGTGCGCATTCATGTATGTAAAGCAAGGTGATGTAATGCGATGCAACGCAATATGAGTGTATGTATGACATATCCACTGGACGCCTTAGTTTGTGCCCTGCCCACAACAGCCTCAGGTGGGCTTTGAAGCAGCTCGTCCTTGGCAAATCTGAAGCAAGACCATTGCTTAGATCACCAAGTGCTGTTGGGAATTCGCCAGGGCCCAAGCCATCTCATCATCCTCCATGATGCTTTCCTTCACAACTTGAACACTTTCAAAATCATGCAAGCCACCAGCCACCGAGTGACTCTCTGAAACACAAAATTAGCCTCCCTCTCGGAGGCACATCGATCTTAATAATGTATCGTTGTGTCCACTTCGTGTTTGACCTAGCATGCTGTTTTCTGGTCACAGCCTCTTCGCAGTCTTCCAGATAGTCCTGGGCAAATGTCTGAGAGCACTTCTGCTGCAGTTTCTGCTCTTAGATCTCTTGCTGAGAAGTCGGAAGACATCAAACACATTGCGCAGTGCAAGGTCAGACATGCCCCAAGGACTCCTCCTCCTCCTGGCGGAAAAATCCTCCAAAAGGGACCTTGCGAGACATATTGGGACAAACCGCTCTAGGCTGAGATCTGTTGCCAATCATCCCATTGCCTGACAGCAATCACTAATACACTAGACCGAAAAAGCTGTAGATATCTGATGAACTCAATAGATCTAGATCAAGGTCAATGTGCAATCTCACGCGAACAAGACAATGCCTGGCTTAGCTTCCCGCCAACCAAGACAGCAAACTCCGCCGCGTTTCTGTTTGAGGCTTTGCTTTTGGCACAACCTGGTGGGACACTACCGTGAATGCCAATCTAATGAATGCTGACCCTACATGGGTAGGCAACATGATGGACTCACACAGAAACAAACTGAGTTTGAAATACTGAGAGGCAATGAGGTGAAATGAACTCTGAGCTTGTTTCTGAATGTTCGTTTGTCTTGCAGACTGCGGTAGCCGTGCAAAACCTTAATTAAGTTAGGTGTCGGCGTGCTAGATTTGTACTTTTGTAAATGTTTGCCGCTTAGCCCAGTTTCCAAACGGCACTCTGAACTGCACAACAGCTAAACATACAACTATAGTTTAATTGTACCATCTGTGATAATGTCGGTATTCAGGTACGTACTCATTCCAGCCTTCCAGAATCGTATCAGTGATGAATGCAGCCCTCTTAATTCGGCTATCAGCTGCAAACACGAGCTTGCCAAGGCTTACCCCTGTGACATGTGAAAGCGCAATTCCCGGAGCAACAGGAATTCCCAGAAGCACACACATCCGCCCCGACACAAAGCCATGCACGTACCTTGTGCAGGTACTACCTTCGCTGACTATGCATGCTACCAGCAATGCAAACAAAGAGCAGCAGCTCATTCACGGGCGGCTACGTGGCGAGGATCTCCCTCTTCCTCTGGTGCACTTGGTTGCAACCACATTGTTCTTTTACGCATGCCGACGAACATGCCAGAAAAAAAACAACAACTGAACAAGTAATGCCACATAATATCGAGCAATTGAAGGCTTATAGTATGAGATTATGACACTATGAATGCTCTCTGCAGGTGAGGCGATTTTGCCATGAACATCCTAACTTCTTTGAGCAATTCTTGCCACGCTCGTGTGATTGCAGTGGTGTGGAGATGGTTTACCCGATGGAGGAGCGAACTGCAACCGTTCCTCTAAGATTCTCTGAGCAAGCACATCCTTATGCAATCTTGTGCATTGATGTTGTTCCTTGCTTGTGTTGAGATGGAAGTGCGTTCGAGACCCATTGAATCGGTGTTTAGTGGTACTTGTACTGCCTGGCTGCAGTTCCGACAATTGGCTTAATCATTCATGAAAATTATTCCATCTTATTCAGGTCTTCTTCCTTCTTGATTTCCTTGATGTGCATTGCAAACGATGTCAAGGTGCAGTTGGAGAAATTTGGTTGCAACCTTCCGCCGCACTTTCCCGCACTCGCCTGGACATTGTCGTCCTGCAGTCTACCTCGCTGTGCCTCAGAAGGACATTGAAGGACCGCAGAATTTGCTGTGTGGTTCTTCGCCATTCAACATCCATACGTTCTGTGGACCATATGTTGGACGCACACAGGTTCTAATCTGAAGGCATCGGATTCTATTTTTGATTTCTTTCCACGATTTTACACTGCCTCTGAGAGGGTTTGCCCAGCCTGCCTGCCATTTAGCCCAAATCAAGAAGCGATTAAAAAAATCTGAAAGATGGTTTGAGCCTCTCTTGGCCCGAACCTGGCAGCCCAAATTACATAGCAGTATCTTATCTAATCTTTACCTTCCACCCTTGTACCTCCTCCACTCTTGCACCCTTCAGTGCTCTCTGCATTGCAAGAGGTCCAAACTTGTTCCAACTTGGCTTGTACACATATCTGCGCTCTCTATCCCTCTCTATCTCTATCTCTCCCTCGTTCTCTCCATCACCATCAGGTCTACCGGCCCCTGACCCATCTATGCTCCCTAGAGTTGAGTACTGTCATGTTGTCTGTAAAAATTATCTCAAATCCATGGGTTTCATGGTCCTTTGCATGGCTGATCATGACCACCGCTCCCAATTTGGTTCTGGCACGTTGGTTTTCTGGGCTTCCTTCGTGCTCACTTTGCTGGCCTGAAGCATCGTAAAACATTGCAAAACCACGACACATGTCATGTGCCCCACTACAAACCAGAGATCTCTCCTGAGCAAGGAGGGACGAATGCTTGAATGAACTGAATGCAAAGTACAGGCAGGACAGCTCGATAACGGTCAGGGTTTTGTTGGTGCTGGTGGCATTCGTCAGCTTGCTGCTGGGCGCAAGGTGTGAAGGTACTTGCTGACTCTCATTCCAATACGTCCACCAAGGTCATAAAGTCATTTTGAAATCTCTGCAAGTCATCATCAAATCGATCAAGCCTCTGTCGTCATTGCCTTCTGCTGGACAGGATGTGCCTGTTCAATGTTCTGCCAGGTTCATGATTGAGCTCACTTCTGATGTAATGTGACTGATGTGCTGATACGTGTGCATGACAATTCTTTGCATGAAGGGTGGCTGCGAATGCTCGCATCACAAGCGCATGGCTAAAGCCACAGGGGTCGTGAAAATCACAAGTGGTCACAAGAAATCCTGCTCCGTTGGAGTCTCCAACACGCCGAAATCCATGTCTCAACCATCTGCAGCATTCAACTACCACTCAAAAATCCCATCCGAGTTTCAAATTTTATTTTTCAAATGCAAAATATTACACATCCTTTTGTATTAGAATATATTAGAATGTTTTCAATTCTTTCAAAATGCCTTGCATAGAAATACTGAAATACTTGCTAGTCAATGTATCCATTTCTGGAAAAAGTCCTGGCCTTCTTGTCTTCCTCGATCTGAGTCTTGGGAATCGCCCTTGGCATTGGACAAGGGCGGTAAATGATAGCGACTTGTAGGTGGTAGTAGCTTTTGGCAGCGCATTGCTGTGAGAAAAGGGGTCGTCACTGCGGCAGCACCATAAATGACAGCTTGTCGCAATGTCTTGCGGAATGCGCAAGAATAAGGAAAGCTCTTACACGCATCAATCTTGTTCTCTTAATAAGATTTTGGTGCAAGCCGCTGCTTGTCACTCTTCTGCGAGAGCATTGCCACGGCCAATTTTGCTGGCCTTTCAACTGCCACCTTGCACAGGCCAAACTTGGTGCATCTGCGGTCTTGAAGGTTTGACATCGGCTTGACATAGGTTGGTCTTGGTGGCTAGGGAAGGCTAGGAATGCTAGGGACAGGTTCTGAAGCACAAATCTCAACAAGGAGTTCCTGTGAGCAGCTCGCAGCTGGCTCTCTCCTTTTGCCCTGGGCGCTGAGCTTGCTGTCCTTTCGCATTCCTCTGCTTCCTGGGACTTCACCTCGTGGCGAAGATCGGCCTGGAGAAAAGCCTGGCTATGGAGATCTCTCAAATGATTTTGACACTAAAGAGTATAAACACATACTTAAATAAACAAATAGATAGATAGGTAGATAGATACAGTAGATATATATATATATAAATCTATTTATACATAGAGAAAGAGAGATACACTTAAATAAACAAATAGAATCAAATATATATAT
The DNA here is from genome assembly GCA_009767595.1 of Symbiodinium kawagutii. Classification (NCBI taxonomy): domain Eukaryota; class Dinophyceae; order Suessiales; family Symbiodiniaceae; genus Symbiodinium; species Symbiodinium kawagutii. The sequence goes on along the minus strand of VSDK01017448.1, from coordinate 364,285 downwards.
ATATATATATATATAAAACTGCTAAAAGCAAACAACAAAATCCCATGCATTGAATGGATAGGTCACGCTCTATTCTGGTGTCACGAATCCCAGGGCATCCCAGGGCTCAGAGGTGCAATTGCGAGAAGCCCAGAAGTCCATGTTGCTGACCTGTCCCTTCGCATCGGGCCACATTGCTTGTCGCTGAGAACGCATGACGATCCCATGAAATTCATCTGAGAATGATGCATGGTTATGGACAAAACTTGATAAATCTTGATTTATCATGAGCAGTGTGCATAGTTATGTAATCACGTTATCATGTTACCAATCTAAATCCGACCCGTGGCCGGAACATGCGTACCCAAAAGGCAATACCTGCCGAAGTTTTCAGATCAGCTTGAAGCCTGTTCAAGGCCAAATTCGGGCTAAGCCACTCGTGCCAATTCGTCGAATGGCAGGCGGCCATGAAACTTGAAACTTTGAAAGTCGGTGCGCATGTCTTGCTGGATGGCTCTGCGCTGGGCGCTTCAAAAAATGGAACCTCTTTTGCAAAGCACCATTTTGACTTTGCAGCTCTCTTCTGCTGCAATGGTCCCTCTGAAAGCAAAGAACTCCCGTTGTGACAACTCCCATGGTGACAACTCGTGGCCCAAATCATGATGCAAACTTTGCGTCCAGAGACCTTGCTAATTATTCAGGATTATTCAAGTCAGACTGGAATCAGATCGTGCGAACGGCCGTTCGCTTCTCAAAAGTTGGCTCCTGCGGCAGCAATGGCAGCGCAAAATGTCCTCCATTGGATTCCTACACCATGCCAATCCATACCCCAATATGTCCCACATGTTGCAACTACACCCAGCATCACCCGCTCCTAGGCACCAACCTGGATCGAATCCTTGGGAGCAGCTGTGAGTCTTGCGGACTTTGATCGTCCAATGTTTCCACTTCTCTTTTGAGCTTGCGAATTGGTGATTACATGTCTTGCTTCAGCGGAGTTGGATGACTTGAGGCCTGAAAGCTTGGAACTTTGCACCTCTGGAATCCTGAATGCCTTTCAGCTGACCCTCTGCAAGAGGCTTGTTATGTCGGTTTGGCCGGCTGTTTGATGCTTGTTCTCCTGCTTTGCGATTGTAGATTGCTGATCCATTGGTGAGTCCAAATGAAAATGCTGAGTTCAACATGGTTCAACCAGCGGGGTGCAGCAGTGCGGGACAAGGCTCTCGAATGTGCGTGAGGCAAAGCACGCGAGCGAGCTCAACATCTAACTGGTTGGACTCCATGTAGCCTTACAGCAATCTCTAGTCTCTCTCGAAGCTTCAGTTTTTCTGCACGTCTTGCGACACATGTCTTCTTTCAAAAGCCCAGATACGGAAATGACGCAAATTGTTCAGCAAGTTGCCCTCGGACCAGTGGCAAGAGGTTCGCATCTGCTGGCCAAGTTGTGTTGTGCAAGCGGCTTCGGTCGAGACTGCCTTAGTCCAGCTCTGAATTTCAAGAATTCTGAGATCGGCACGTTGTCAAAGTCCACAGCCTTGTTTGCCTTCCAGTGGCGCTCTGCCCCACAATGCCCCACATCAAACATCTCAATCCACACAAACAGCTAAATCAGGCTGAACTGTGACTCTGCCAGGAGATAGCTGGAGATATCCAGAGTACTCATGAAGTCTTCCTATGTCTCCCTGTGTGCTGCTCCTTGTTGTTTTTCTGGACCTTCCCTGGCATCACAGGCTGTGAGGGCATTGGAGTTGCAGCCTGAGCCAAATGGAGCCGACTCGGGCAGTTGAAGGCGTGTTGAGTCCACTGGTTCCACTTCTGCTCGGCCCTGGAGGCTGAGATCTGGTCGATGCTACACCCCAAGCTTCCTCTCCCTCTGGCAATCCCTACGTACTATATACTATATACTTAATCCCTACTTATTTCGGATTCTTTGAGTTTTACTTTTGGTTTTTCCTCTCTCTCTGCGTCTGTCTCTTCATTGCTTTTTCCTCTTCTCTTTCTCATCATTCCATGTCCCTCTTTCTTTTTCTCTCCTCTATCTATCTTTCCGTCTGTCTCTCTCTTTCTATTGAATTCTATTGATTCTTGACCTATGTCATTCTATGACTGTGGGGCATTTGTGTCTTTTGAAAAAAACATCTATCCACCCATCATCAAAAGTTTGCACCCCTTTTAGTCTACCTAATCACTTAATCCAAGCCAATCAATTAGTCTACCTCTGTATCTGCCTACCATTTAATTTACATTTAATCTAATGCATCTACCCATCGTAGATTTTCATTTATGCCATCATTGTCCTTCATTCATGCATTCATGCATTCATGCATTCATGCATTCATTCATTCATTCATTCATCCATCGCCTTTGTGCTTTTTCTCTCATTCTCTCCGGATTTGTCCATCTACCTAGAGCATCCTTGTGCGTCTATCATCATTTATCATGAGCCATCATTAAGTATCATCATTCATCATTTGTAGTTTATATATCAGATCGTCCCATAGCAAGTTGTAAGAAAGCGTGCCCCTAACAAACCTGCAAATCAAAAAGGTGATCCTGAATGAGGCCAACACTTGTGAGTTTGCCGGGTTGACTGGATCATCTGGATTCACAATGGCAGTTGACCTATACTGCCAACGGCATAAAAATTGCACTTCATTGCACCAACAAAACAGTCCGCAAACGCTTCATATTTGGTACAGGCTAGATAGTTGCTTCGCAAAGGAAAGCATGCAGGGGTAACCCACAAAGGAGAGCAACATCTGATACGAAATCCCGGATCCAGCCTGCATGTTGGCCAGCAATGCTTGTTCGACGGCACCCATGGAGCCTGACAAGGAGCACCATTCAGGGCATGTGGATAAGTAAAAACCAGCGACGCAGGCTACAAAGCCATCATCGCTGCTGACCCTCAATACATTCTGCGAAGATCCAGCCTTTCCAAGTTAGTGCAGCTGAGTAGCTCGGCATAGGCGAGGAGGACAGCAGAGGTGCTTGCTGGGCTGGTGTTGGGAGAGTCTCGTCTTGCAGCTGGCTGAAAGGGAAGCAACCTTGGAATCGATGCGCTGAATTGCGGCCATGGTGTCACCATGTCTCACCATGGTCCAGTCTTGGCTTCCAACAGTAAGCGCAGAAACGGTGAGCTTGGCTCAGAACCTGCCGCAAAAACGAGCTTGGCTCAATTGGTCACCATCTTCCCATGAAGATTTATGCCATTTTATGGCCATGACATTGCGTGGCACCATCCTTCACGCAAAACAGAAATGCACAGGACCGACAGCGCTCCGTATCTTCAACAAACTTTCTGACACTGAAAGCGGCAGAATCCACCAGTCCCTAAATGAGTTCATTGTACAACCGAACCGATTTATACCGATTTATAGCCTTGATTTCACTGGAAAAAACGAACATCTCATTGTACAACCAAACCCAGCCTTGGCGCCACAGCTTGGGCAAAAGCGAAGTTGAGGTTTAGGTGGATTCACGGGCCTCGAGTCACCACATGGCTGGGAAATCTTCACCAGGATGAGTGGAACATTTAGATACATTTAGTGGAACAATGAACCACAGGTCCTTCATATTCAATTCGTACATCATTAGATATCGCTGGATTATAGCATTGCGTACTTTCAGAAAGATACAGTATTTCAATGTGCTTGTGTGTAAAGAAGTCTTCGCTTGGAATACCGGCACGATACCCCGTCAATGGACAGCCGCGGGCAAATAGTCAAAAAACTCCCTAGTGCGAACATCGGTTTAATCGGGTGGGGGATAGTATGGCAAGTCAAACATCTCATAATTCAAGAGCGAACGCAGTGCCTCAATACTATAACTACTATGGATGTCATTGTCGCATGATTAGTGTGATAATGTCATCATGTAACCATCCTCATGGGCCAACCATCGATTGTAGTCAACCTAACCACTTTCGCGGCCTCTCATAGGCGATACAAATTGGGGTGCCGACATGCTGTTGGTCATTGCTGCGCCCTGCGTCATCTGCGTCATGTTGGTCACGGCTTGATTTACTGCCTGCGCGGACAAGCCCAGCCGCGACTATATACGACTATATAAGTTGATTTGCCAGTTGATTCCAGTTGATTCCAGTTGGCATCTTTTGGCATTTTCGGACCTTGATGGCATCTAAGAAAGCAACCTCACCTGAGCAAACGTGCTCACATTGGATCTGATTGGATCTGGCTGGGGGAAGGTTTTGGAAGTCAATCCTGACATCGGCTTCAGAACTTTTCAGACACTGAACGGAGCCCCTGTGATAAGAGCCAAGCTTGATGGCATCCTGGACGCCTGTGCAAGCACCTCTCCCGGCACGTGTCCTGGCACGTGCAGTTTCCCTTGTCTCAAAAGCTCCAACACGAAATCCTTGGAACTCGAAGCAAGTTCTCCGACATGGGCCTTGCATTGGAAAGTCCGAAGGCGAAAGGTGCATCGAGTCTTCCACATCAACGGTAGAATCCTCAATATGGCTCCGGTGCTGTAGGCCCAGGAGACAACCGGAGACCCACATCCCAGGAGTCCATCTCAGTCCACCTTTCATCATCTTTCATTCTTCTCTCTGTTGAACATTGTTTTTTCAAATCTACAACTTTGGCAGTTGCCTCAGTGCCCTCAGCGGTCATGACGGTCATGGCGGTGGTCTGTTCCTTGGCACAAGCAAATTTGTGCAGCTGGCAGCGTCTTTTCTTCCTGAACTTTTGTTCTGCCGTCCTTTATCCAGACATCATGCTATATCCAGAATTATCCAGAAATATGCTCCTCTCTGCAACTCTGCACTGTACCGCACGCATTTTCAACACGAACTTCGACATATTGCAGTGCTGTTTCTTCGAGGTATGAAACTTAGATTCGTGCTGAAACTTGGCGATTCCAGCTGCTCGGCTTTGCTGGTTCGGAGGCCTTTCCAGGAGAAACTGAGGGATGGTTATAGGGATGGCAATGACCCTTGGCAAACTTGAGGTTTGCCAAGATGTGCACAAATGATATACAAATGATCCAAGAAGTACATAAGTAGAATCAAAGAATTGAAGCGCTGCCTGACGACCAAATCCAGTACGTCCATCAAAGTCTCCGTAGCCATCTTCTTCCTCGTAGCTGTGACTTTCACTGTGCATGTTTGGCGTTTTCAGGTTACGGGTACCCCATAACACCGAAATGCTCACATCGATGCCCAAGGTTACCGCAGATTGTGACTGCACAGAGTTTCTTTTTTGTCGCTGCCTCAAGCTCGATAAAAGTGTTGCGGACATTGATTCCCTTTACTCCTCGCGTGCAGAACAGAATCTCAGCATCAGAATCTAAAGGGAATGCATAGTGATCGTCCAAGAACTTTTTGAATTATGAAAATCTAACATCATGACATCACACATCATGACACCTTGCATTCACCTTGCATTCACCTTGCATTCACCTTTCATCCACCTTTCATTCACCTTTCATCCACCTTGCATTCACCTTGCACTCACCTTTCATTCACCTGGCATCCACCTTGCAACACTTTGAGGTGGACAAAGTTCCGAGCCTAGCAGGGTGTTGTACCTCATCAGGTCAGCTGCGCGAGACATTTCTCCTGACATCCCATCCAAAGCAGCTATGGCACTCCGTATGTACTACGTGTGTGAAATCGAGATCCAAAAGAAAACAGGATGCAAAGACATGGAAAGACCAAGAGATAGACCAAGAGATAGACCAAGAGAAGAGGGAGAAACTCTGCAGTCATGCCATCCCGGAGTCCTTGAAGGTCCTTCCGTGTCCTTGGGCCCAATCCGATGCAAATCAATGTGATATCACAGACTTGTAAAAAATATGCAGCAAAACGGAATGCTTTGATAACGCAACATGATGCAACACAGCACCTCACAAGACCATACTTGACAAGAGGAGACAAAACGAGACGAGCCAAAACAGCCAAAACATGAAGACGAGGCCAAGATCAGAATACCATGATGTATGGATTCTTTATGTTTTTATATGTTTCTCCTCTGGTTTTTACTAGGTTTTATAATACCATTTGCCAAAACACAATGAGTTGGCATTGTACAGCAGCAGCAGCACAGCATATCGGCACAGCATTATGCAAAGCAACAGGATGTAGCACTCGGCAGCACATGACGCGACAATGCAAGGCAACCCAATACAAGTCACACACACACAAATCAACTAAATACTAAATACATATGCATGAAAAGATATTGTACGAAGATATGTAATTAGATATATTATATTTACAACGTTTGTACGCTCACACATTTTGACATATGTATATATATATAAATATATGCATGAGATGGTCTTAAAAACATTATTGAGTAAACATATTATTGTAATCTAATATATACTAATGTCACATCAATACCCAAGAAAACATAAGGCAATTTCAGTGGCGAGGCCGTGCAAATGCCATGTCTTGCGGATATGCTGAGCTATGCTTAGCTGCAAAACTGCAATGACAGCAGAATGCAATGCATTGGTACCTACAACGTGAAGCCAACGCCCTATCCGACAATGATACGTGCGGTAACAACGGTAACAACTGAGATAGTGCAGGTTGTGTATCTACTTCAGGCATCGGCTGAATTGTCTTGAACTAGCTTGTTTACAAAACGCTTCATGGCGTGACAGTCACTTCTACCACGTTGATCTATGTTGTACATATACAGCGCCAAAGGGTAGCCATGGGGCACTATTTCACATTCCGATGACTGCGGCATTTACATCGTTACTTATGCGTTTTCGGCCATGCTATGTGCCCTATATGTGACCTGACATGACTTGCATTCCAATGCGTTGCATATTCATGGTACGTGAATATGCTCTCCAGCTACAGTAAGCCTACCCAGCTGAGACATGATTTAATAACATCTAGTAGTATATCCTAATCAAAACTCATAACGCATTTAATTTTATGATAGTTTTTGGTCCAAAGGCACCAAATTGCTGAATACTGCAAGTGTCAAGTCTTCAAAAGCGGGAGTCGACTGTAAAAGCTCCCGCCCCAAAATGCCTCAAGTGAAGGATGGTCAAAAAATGACAAGGCATGAGCAGCTCGTGGAATCTGGCACACTGAATGGTTACAATCTGAACCGAGAGAAGGTCTGATGGGGTCCATTCAGTCCGAAATCGTCCAAACATACTGACCAACCTAAGGACTCAACGAGGCTTGAAGGCTCACACTTGGCAGGTTCCGAACTGAAAGGCTTCGGAAATGGAAACCCTTTGGATCCTTTTGGGCCAAAACAGGGCGTCAACAGTCGTTGCATGCTTCATGCCGGCGTAGCAAAGCTGCGACTACCCTGGACCTCTGGCTATCCCTACCCCGTTCCAATCTGCAAATCTAAACATGTATAACATCCCTCCAAATCATCCATACTGACCCAATTCCGTAGCATATATATGCTATATTACCTCTGCAGCTGTGTGCTTCAAAATGCTTTGCAAAAACTACAAATGTTATGAGTTGTCTCCCTTCATCTTTCACCTATTTTCTCCTTCTGCCTCTTGGATGCCAATTCATCGACCCTATAGAGATCCATGGATTCTCCAAGTTTTGGTTTTGCACTCCGAGCGAAGAAACGAGATGAAATGAGTAAGTTCTCTTCAAGGACCCGAGTTTGGTGTGAGACCACGCTAGGCCCCCACCTGCTTGCGGCATGTCAACCTGGACCTTGTGTCTACCTGCCAGCCAAAAGGCTTCAGACTTGTGTCAAGCTTAAACCGTGAGCTGAAGTCATCCGATTGCATCACTTTTCCCCAGCATACCGGTCTCTTGCGGTCTCTTCACACCTCACCTTACCAACTTCTTCTTCACTCTTCTTCCCGGAAAATGCTGAAGGAATGGGAAACACAATGAAAAAATGTGAAGCACAAGTGGTTCACAAGATCAGGCTGCATCATTCAGCTCTTGTCGCGGCCTGCACTGGACGTGCGACACCAGTTGATTGCGGCCGCTTCCCCGGCTCTGACTCCTTGGACGTGATGCAGTTGGCCATGAGGGGTGCCCCATGGTGCCCCAAGGTGTCCTATGGTGCCCCTCAATCTGGTCATCAAAGGGGAGACCGGGTGTCACGGATCCATGTCTACGAGTCTACCAATGCGAAATGGCTGTGCTCCTTGTGAGACCGCGGATTCACAGGAAAAGAACGCCATGCTTCCTGCGGAGCCATCTCAAACAATCTCAAGTGCATGGCTCAATTCTGACCATTGGAATTCACAATGAACCCGTTCTTTGCTCTACCTACAGACTATTGTCCATATAGCGAAGACATCATTTGCCATGTCTTCCCTTATATCTGACCATTGGGATAAATGCTGTTGGCCCTTTCTTGGATGATGCCCAATCCTTGGATCGGTCCTCATGGCCACGCTTGCGAGGAGTGCGAGTTCTCAGCATGGAGAGCTTTGACCTCACAAAATCTACATCCACCTTCCAGCATCACCTTGCTACTCTGAAGGATGCACTAAGTCAACCTGAGGTGCATAAATTTTCTTAACTTGCTTGCACCGGAAAAGTAGCACACCGTAAATTTCCATGGCACTAACTCTGGAATACTCTGGAGGTTACACTGGGATGTCGACGGCTTCTTTAGCGACGTCTTGATTGCACGAAAATGAGAAAGCCTGTCATGCTGTGAGTGGTGAGGTATAGTGAGGTTCTGTAACCACCAGCATAGCAACTGAGGCTATGTGATCTGGTTACTGATGCTGGTCATGCAACTGCCCTCGTAACAACTCCTAACATCTCCTAACCATGCGTAGCGCCACGAGGTGCAGTACGCTCTCATACGCCTTCTTTCAAGCGCTTGAACCCGTGGGGATCAGGCTGCGGTCATTCCAAGGATCTGCGCCTCCATGGTCGGCTGTCCCGTGGCGGAGTGCTGAACGAGTCCGTGGCTTCGGTGCGACTGGGAGTACGCTTCGCACGCTGTCGCATGCGCTCCTCGATTGGGTCTGAAATGGTTTGCATGTGGCATGCGTTTCGCATGTTGGGATGTCTTATGATGTCTTTCAAGGTTCCAGTAGGTACTTGGTCGCTGCCATGTCATGACTGAACCTACTGCATCCGCTGTGTCACCAAGGCTGGGACATCAAAGTCGGCACGGCGAGCCCGCAAGCGTGCCTGACAGGCTTGGCAGTCAGGTCTGATCGGATTGGGTCACCAAAAACCAGTACCCATCAATGCCATGCTTTCCACACTGGTCATGTTCAGTCTAGGTCAGTCTCATCTCACCTGAGGCTGCGCCAATGAGGTCAAACCACGTCGATACCTTGTGATGAGGTTCTGCGCCAATCATCCAAGATCTTTGATCATGCTGAACCACTGTCGCTTCATCAGTGATTATTCACAAGGAGAAACTCCTCATTGATGGCTATATAGTTGTGGTAAATTTACGAATGACTGATGGTCAAGACTGTTCGATAAGCTAGTCAATGATTGATTAGCTGGTGTTAAGCAACGATCTTAACAAGTTCAAGGTGCGCATCAGCTGCACCTTCGAAGTCATGCTTCCTGAGCGGGCAGGCAGGCTTGGAAGAACTCCCCGTTCACATCCCTTTGGGGCCGGACACTTCGAGATGATGTGCCCAAGCTTCAAAGAGTAGCGCGTGATGGGTTCCAATGCCACGAGCCTGCCGGGGAGCTGAAGTGGAGATTTGCATTTCACCAGATTCTGAAACTAGATTGTTCACGAGATTTCCAGAAATTCGACAGCGAAGTGAAATCTTCACGAGATTCACGGATTCTTCATGGATTCTGCATGGATTCTTGGCGGATTCTTCATGGACTCTTTGGATCTGCAATTTCCCAAGACGAGCCTCCAAATGCTTGAAAATGTCAGCGGGCCTGGGCTCTTTGTCTGCAAGCATCACCTGACATTGTAGCAAGTGAGAACTGTAATTTCATGAATATATAATATATGTCAATCATAATCTAGATGCTGCAATTCCTCAAGTGTTACTTGATTGTTCCTTGAATTCTTTGTCGGTAGAAATTGCAAGGAGGTGGGTCCATCCAAAGGAGTCCACGAGGGAGAAAACAAATCTGAGAAAGGTGCCCACAACCGAAGCTGGCGAATGTCCTGACAATGACAAGCTGTAACAACCACGTATAAGTCATCATCGATCGGCATGAAGAAAGCTTACTGGAAGCCAGCCTTAACAAGGATGGAGCTAGTCATGTGCGTATTCAAAGGCTCCGTGGTCAGGAAACATTGAACTCTTACCCCTGCAGTGCCGCTGCACTCCTGCGCGTGCTTCTTCTCTGACGCTAGGCCTGCAGCATCAACTCCCAAATCTCGATGCTTTCGAACCGATAAGAATTGACCCCACTCAAACTTTTGCCATGCTTTCGAGCTTGGTACCATCTCCATCATTCTCCATCATTCTCCACAATTCTCCATCATCATTCTCCATCATTCTCCATCATCCCTCTCAATTTCCCTAAGTCGTTGAAAGTTAGAGCACTGAGACCAAAGCTGCGGCAGGCTCGTCGCAATATCGAAAGCTGCTCCTTTCCGGGCAGCCGCTTGGCCCAAAGAGCAAAGTCCATCCAGACCTAGCGCTTCGCTTAAGTTGTGTCGGTCAAGTCGTGTTCCGAAGGTCAAGGGACATGAAGGGAGTCTAGAATATACATGAATATTTTTTCTTAATCATGAATATACTAGAATTGTCAATCTAGAATCTAAAGGAGTGGCACCTATCAACTGTTCTGCATCCCTTGCAGTGATGGACTTGGGCAAATCATGGCAAATCTATGACATGTTGACTGATGGCACCATCGCGCCGCAGGTTGGCATCCCAGGCTACAAACAAAAATGTGTTTGGATTTCGATCTTTTGGCTGTGTGATGTACAGTTGCGACCCGTCCCACTGGGTCCCGCTGGTCCTGACCAAGTGATTCAACGGAACAACTCGTAGTTTTGCCAAGTACCATGGAGGCCTGCACCACATCAGCACCGCCACTTTCTGCGCGTGTCAACGCGGCTTCAAAGTCTGCGATGCTTTTTGGCCTCGTGGAAAGAAGTGCCATGTGCAGCCTTTCGAAGGAGGAGGTTTCAACAACGACTGGGGGATAGAAATGGATAGGAGGCAATAGGATTTTGATGGATTTTGATGGATTTTGAATTTTGAACTAATACAGCACTTACGAATCTTCTAAGCTTGATATCTAAAGACTTGAGTATCTTGAACTTTTTGAGCATGCTACAGAGTCTGCTGCAACTGCTGGGGCTGCTGCTGGGGGCTCTTGGCAAAGGCTCCTGGAGGATGACATTCTGATGATCCCACGCTGCCTGATATTGCCTGATGTGAAAGCTCCCCTCGTGCCTCCAGGGAGAGCCTCCTTCGCTGACCTCATTGGATCGACCGTGTCACGTGACACGACGTCTCAAATTGCCAGTGATGCTACTCAAGGCTACACAAAAGCAATCCGTTTTCGGCTTAAATTAAGCAGCCCTTTATGCGGTGCCCTGCTTGGTCTGGAGGAATCTCATTCAATGTCTATTTTCAGAGGCATGCGGCAACATCTTTTGACACCGCCGGTCAAGTGCGAAGCTAAAGGCAAATCAAAACTGTTCCTCGGTCAAATGCTTTGCATCTGTATCTCATCCTCACCGTCAATCTAATGGAAACCAAGCCTGTGTGGCCG
>VSDK01017448.1:329596-352599 GCA_009767595.1 Symbiodinium kawagutii | reverse complement strand
ATTCCTGCGTAGAACTCTGTACTTGCAATGATTGCACACGACAGCATGGCCAAACGGCCATTCACGAGCTCACCCAAACGCATTTGAGGTGTGTATTGGCCAAGCTTTAGCGGATCGCCAAAGTCACCAATTTCTCTTGCTGCTTCCTGTCTGAACTGATTGCGCTCGAATTGGCCGCAGAAAATGAAAATCAGAAGAGAGATCCTTTGCCATGACTCATTCGCCAGTCCTGCCGCGATACCTTCTGGTGCATCCTCGAAACCAGGCACCCGAACAACATGTGCTGAGAAAAAACCCAAGGCAGCTAACATAGCAATCCGCCCATGCTTGAGCTCTGCTTCACGTAACCGTCGGAACCATCTTTCATCCTCACTAATTTCGAGGCTGCTTGGCTCAAATTCCGTGTTGACGCCAAATCCAACTCCCACTCGGCCACGGTCCTGAGAGAAGCCGATTCGCGGCACGATGTTCCGCAGTGGCTTCCACAAACCGCTGGTCGAGAATCCAAGCGGATCGAAAAAACCAAAAATCTTCAAGACGCCAATTTGTTTTGACACCTCGAATAACTCAGGCGCACGACCACAGGATGCAGAGCGGACAGGAGCATCTTTGGTGAAAAATTCTTTGCTCGAGGAGGCACAGCCAATTCTCTTGGACCTGCCTCGAAAATTCACCCGAAGCGCAAGGAAAATAGGGGAGGCAAGGCGCACAAGGTGTGAAAGGCGTGGGTGCGCACCATTTCGGCTTGCTATGTGTGTCCATGGTTGGACTTTGCCCTCTGCGCTCATCAAAGGCCCATGCTTGGGCTGGCCAGGCTGGCCATATGCGCCAGGGATCAGCATGGTAAGGTTTACCGCGGGTGACTTGAGACAATTCATAAGTTCATTGTTGTACAGTCTTGGGGACCAAGAGAGTGTGAACACCTTTAGACTTGACATGAAAAAAGTCTTATTGTTGAGTTTTTTTGGCATGACTTCAAATGCTGGTCAGTCCTGGACAGAGCTCGTCACAGTGAGCAAACCGCCAAAAACAAATGCAAAGGCATTGAATGCTGCGGACTTTCATACATTCACATTGAACATATTGCTGTGTCAAAAACATGAAGCCCATTCTGCACTCAAAAATGTCTATCATTGCACAGTGACAATCAACAGCTCATCGAACTGTACCAAAAGATGCTAGATGAAAATTGTGGGATACATCAGGAATGTTGCAAAAGCATTAACGCAAATTGCATTTTCCCCGCGACAATTCTCCAAAGTCTCTGATGAATCGCAGTAGTCGCTGATGTCAAAGTCGAAACCTACCAGCACACCATGCTACAGCTACAGTGATTGTTTGTCACCGTGATTGATGTCAATAATCCATAATAATCCATAGTAACCCATCAAAACCTGCTAGTTCTGAAAATACATCACGCATCATCAAACCTACAGTACCATCTCTTTACAAATCGGGTTTCCATGATTTGTTTTCGTGCATATGCTTTGGATTTGCTTGGTTTCCATGCTTGCAATAGCGCACGCTGTGAACATTGCAGCCCACTTTCACGTGCAGCGCACTAAAATGCTGCTAGGCACCTGTTGCATGGAAATGGGATCAAACCCCTCTGCCTCACCGTGTGACCAAAGGCATTTGCAGTGCAGAATGTCGAAGCAAGCAGTCCAATGCAGTTCACATCTTTGCTGCATCGGATCCATACATTTCAATCCATCTGCAACCATCTGCATACAGCACAGGAATCAAAACATCGCAGCATCAAACAACAACCCTGGATGCTGCTCAGGCTGGCCTTACATGGCACAGTGTTGCATAGAACCGTTCGCGACCTCGCTGTTTGTTCAGTGCAGCAATTCGGACCGAGGATGAACGATGGACATGGATTGACTCAGAACCGCCTTTTGGCCAAAAGAATTTGAGGTGAAAGATAGATACGCCAAGATAATTTCAAGATATACCAAGTGCATAAAACATCATAAAACATCATGAAACCCATCCTGCCATTGCATTGCTGACTATTATCAGCCAATTGAGCACAGCGATCCCAAGGAAACCCATCCCCGTTGCCGAGGTGCGTCTCCATCTTGGAACAGGCTTCGCCACCGAAAGCGGCTGGCTGCTGCACCTAATATCTAGCATCGATTCAACTCATTTTATAACTCTTAGGAAGTTGATTGAAGTTGTTAGGTAGTTGCAGTTCAATCTTTGTGTCCTGGTCACTTGAAAACATGGAGCGACCAATTGTATCCAAGTATGCCATCGACCTCTCCTTATCCTTGACCTAGGTGATCCCTCCACCTTTTCCACTTTGAAACTTGATGAATTTCACTTAACTATGCACATCGCGCAATGACACTTCTCAGAGTGCCTTCCTGTACTGGTGCTGTTGTCCCCCACCACACGTCTTGGAGCCTGGGCAATAAATCAACACGGCTCGGAGACGCGAAGGACCAGTGAGGGTCAAATGGAGATGTCAAACTGCCCAAAAATGGGGAAATACGGCAAAATGGTGGTTTCTCAAGCCATAGGGATACCCCCAAACATCCCCAAACCATCTAGTTATACTAACTGTTATTCACATGTTTGACCCATTTATAGCGATTTATAGTAGGGAACCAACCCTTTTATTGGGGTACCCTATTTTGAGACATTTTGAGAACCTTCCAAATGAGGCAGTTCTGCATTCCGAAACTCTTGCCGAGCAGCAGGCACCCTTGTCCATCCAGTCAGACAGAATGCAATCAGCTCCTGGAAAGTTAGCAACAACATTGCGCAAACATCCTTGAATTCCACCAATACAACTTATGATCCATACTTGTCCAATTTCCAGTTTACACAGTTTAGACACTTTGGACATTTCACACGCGTTATTTTCTGCCAATTCATGTCAAACATGGAACCCTGAAATTGACATGAGACGCTATGGCCAAACATGACCAAAGCCCATCATGGTGGCTCCGTCGCACGGTTGAGAATTGCAGCCAACATGATGTTCCAGTACATTCCTTGGATCATTTGGCAAATGGCTCATTGTGGACCGTGAGAAAATGCTTTACGGTGGAGCATCACGGGCATTTCGTCATACCAGATTCACTGCCGAAGCTGCCCCCCCCGCCAGCATCACCACTGCCAACCAGACTCACTCTCCATTGTCACTCTCATCTGGGATGGTAAATGCCAAACAACAACAATTAGCATCACCGCAACCATGGTACAACGAAAATCACTACAACTTATGAGCTACAGTGTTTGTATTCATTGCTACTTACTACCTCTGCTAAGTGTGTTCACCACCACTATGAAACACCATTACGAACGCTGGATATTCAAAATTCAAACCATTGTAAGTCTAAATTAGAATGTAACAATTGTAATTGTCAGCATGATTGTCGTCATCATCATTATCATCATTATCATCATCATTATCATCATCATCATCATCATCATCATCATCATCATCATCATTATCATCATCATCATCATCATCATCATCATCATCATCATCATCATCGTCATCGTCATCGTCATCGTCATCGTCATCGTCATCGTCATCGTCATTGTTGTTGTTGTTGTTGTTGCTGTTGTTGTTCTTGTTGTTGTCTTTGTCATCATGATCATTGTATCATTTTCAGCATCGACACCACCACCAGCACCAGCAACGACACCACCACCAGCACCAGCACCAGCACCACCAGCAGCAGCAGCACCACCACCAGCAGCACCACCAGAAGCAGCACCACCAGAAGCAGCAGCAGCAGCAGCAGCAGCAGCAGCACCACCACCAACAACAACAACAACAACAACAACAACAACAAAAGATCCTGTGCTTGCTTGGGCAATTCTGTGGCTCTGGCACAATGTATCCGAGCCCGAAGGGTAGCAAGCCAAAACAAGCGCAAAGGAACAACAAGCTAAAGAAAGAGGACAGGAAACAACGCACAGATTTGCTGAAGAACAATTAAATACCGAAAAGCAGAATGTGCTAAAACATGAATCAAAAGATCGACAGCAAACAACCTGACAGCACAAGGGACCATTGGAGCGGACAAATACAACGGCAATCAAGGGGAGCGCAATTGCCGAGGATTCAAATAAATGCTTTCATTTTAGCTGATGGTCGACCTGAATCCCGTCACCGAATTGCTAAGTGGATGGTGTCACATACTCTAAAAGGTATAAAACGTTGCTTTGGGGACACCCTGCCCTCTCGCTGCAAGATTGGCAGACCATGGCGGACCCCACTTTGCTCCCCCCCAGGCCGCCTGATTAACTGGTGAGCATCTTGCCCAAGAACAATGCAACAGGTATAGCCGTATAGCGACATTCACTACAGGCAACATGGAAGACGAAAATTTCCGCAGCTTGCAACAGCTGGGTCGCCCCATCATAGAATATCGACTCAAATGCATCATGATGCATGCAGGGTGAATCTGATACATATAATCATGAATTACCATGAATTGTCAAGTGGCCTCTACCCAGGAGATATCTGAAACTCTGGTGCAAGGGGTTAACATATCAGTTCCACACAAATATCTGCTGGCAAGCATCGAACAAGGAGCCCCACCGTACTTTGGGTTGGACTCAATGATTCGGGTCCTTGGATGGAACAAATTTGAACAGAGCACAACTGCAAAACCTCACTTTGCTGGTTCATGCTGGTTCCATCTAGTTACCATCGGCATGACGCAGCCATGACATGCCATGAACTCGCAACGACTCGTAGATGACTCGAGTCGTACTCTGAACGGCTGCCTGGCCACTGCAGAATCGTTCCACCTCCACAGCTCCGGGAACAGGCACCTGATCCATTGATCCGAGAGCCTATAGGGATGCCATGTGGGGCACCATGGGGCACCGGCGACCGCTGCAACTGACATGAGAGGATTTTGCTAGGAAGTTTTGAGGCCCAACCACCTGCAACCAACTCACACTTCCTCAAAGCTCCAAAATTTGCCAAAGCACCGGAGTCTCTCCAGACACTCATTTGGCAGTCCACTGGGCAAATCATCTCGTCACAGGTGACCTCTCGTTCGAGTTCTCCCGGGCAAGGCTGCCCTCCTACCAAGAGAACTGCGCAAGTGTTTGCAATGTGTTATTTCGCATCTCCAGCACTTGCACAGTTCTATGCAACGTATTTCTGTGGGCCCTTTTGTCCATGCGTGCCCTGATTTTGAAGCAGTGGATGCTCATATCAGAAAATGCAAGCATCAATCTGTATCTTGAAAGCATGAGTCTAATTATTCAAGTTTCAAGAATATGTGCAGATTCATGGCCATGATTGAGAATGCTCCAAATTGCTCCTCTCAGCTCTGTTCTCTTTGCCTCTGGATCCTCTCCCTCCAACCTGCTATGCGTCCCGCCTTCGGAAGGCTCTGCGAGCACTTCCCTCGCTTGACGCACCACCCCACCACCGCAGGATGCACTGCAGGTGCTCATGTTCATCCAACTGGAGACTTTGCAATCCTAGGATTACAGGACCCTGCATGGCCGACCAAACGTCAAGACAGGCTCTGGATGCACACCTTTGCAGCCCTAACTCTCAGTGCAAGTCCGACTGTCCATTCATGCTCTCACATTCTGTCGTACATAATTTCAGTTTGCTGCATATATGTCTCTATATGTCTCTATATGTCTCTATAAGTATATATATATATGTGTGTGTGTGTGTCTCTATATATGTCTCTATGATATGTCTCTATGATATGTGTCATAAGAGGCCAATTCTCTCTCCGTCGCCTTCTCTGTGAGCCGCCATTTTTAGAGGAGCTGATTCTAGAGTCTCTTTCTGATTTGCAGCTTGGCAACTGAACCCTTCCGAAAGAAAAATCCAAATCCAGAGATGCGATCTGAGGTTCCTGACCTTTGACACACGACACACATCACAATGCTTCTGATACTAACAGAGTGGCGGTAAGATACAGCAAGCCCGTGTGTAAGCCCTGGACTCCTGTATCAGAGATGGCGTCGTCTCCTGCAAGCAGTGTGAGTTGTAACAGAAAGTCATGCTCAGGGTTTCAATGTGACAAGTTTCAGTTCAAGTGAAATTTAAAAAGATTTGGTCAGGTCTCTTACAATTCTTGCAAGTCCTCGTCAATACTTGTCGGGAGCGTCCAAATCTCGGTATAACTATGTACCTCTGTCGGTAAACAGGAAGTTTTGGAACTCTGTGGAACTTGTTGCAAGGTGCAATCAGTATGTGTGAAATGTGAAGACCTTCAGCTAGGGCACAAATGCCGCAAAGGGTGTCAGCATCAGTCCTCAGAGGGTCTCCCAGGAATTGTCCGGAGATTGCCACTGTAGAATGTCAAGCCCCTCAACTTCAACAAATTTGATAGCTGATTGCCTGTGAAGACCTGGTGAAGACCTGTGAAGACCTGGTGAAGACCTGGTGAAGACCTGGTGAAGACCTAGTGAAGACCTGGTGAAGACCTGGTGAAGACCTGGTGAAGACCTGGTGAAGACCTGGTGAAGACCTTGAAATCCTTCTTCAATGCTCAGCTCATTTCAGTTCAAAGGTCTGACGTCTCGGTGTGTCCAGCTCTGCCGCAATTCTCGCAACTGCTGGTGCTCCAACATGGCATTGCTGGTGCTTTCCACAGAGATTGCCACCTGTTGGCTTCCCAAGTGACCAACACAAACTCTGAGGCTCAGAGATCAACGGATCTCAAGACACGCCTAGCAGTCGCCGATGTATGGGCTGATACTGAAAATGAAAAGAGCCGACGCCTGGAAAACGGACAAGGTTGCCTGGTCCGTGTCCCACACGGCAATGAAAAAGCTGCTTGCATCAAAAGCCAGTTCCGCTTGAAGAACCTCAGCTGGGCAAAGCATGGTCGAAGGATGGCCGAAGCATGGCAAAAGGCAATGGCCAATATTTCCCAGCAATAGTCAATGGTTAATGCTTGATAATAGCTGGCAAATGGTTGATCAGGATCAAGCAGTTAACCAACCAACCAATGGTGATTTCTAAGTCCAACCGACGCCCGTGATCCTCGCTCTCTGAAATTCCGCCGAGCATCTTCAACCCATGAGCCGGTGAGGTCCTAGTCATCGTGCGGTTTGTTTTGGCACTTGTGAAACTTTCAGTTTGGAAATGTACAGGCGGAGGTGAATGTCATCCAGTTGCCTGTAGCATATATCATATCTGAAAGATTATATATGGAAAAACTATAGCCATATAATGCCATATACTTGTGTAATCATGTGTAATCTTGATGTATACATGTACACTGGTGTAGTCTTGTATGTATATTTTGCGTCTGGCCTGCCAAGAATTAATCTAAGTCCAGTTGGTGGATGTAAGCCGCTGCGCTAGGCTCGGAAACTGGTCCGACAAATTCACCAAGCCAATCTATGGCTCAAACCTGTCTTTCCATCCAGAAAGCCTACGGTTTCACTTTGAACGTTTCCATCAGGCTTGAATATCTTGAAACTAGCGAGAAGTTCCTTGCCCTCATGCTGGTTCTGGAGTCCCTGTCAGGTCCTTCAAGGATTTTTCGACCAACAGTGGTCTTACTGATACATCTTCTCGCATCCCGTCAACGCTTCCCAGTGTCACCTGAACGAAAACAAGCAATGCAGTCATTCAATGTAATTCAAAACTTGCCTAACCGACCTAGACTTGTCCAACAAAACTTATTGATTCGCAATGATTCAGATTCTGCAGGATCTTGAAAATCTGAATGTATCTGAACTATGTGGGGAGTCTTTGTCTTTATATAACTTAATGCAAGCCAGTCTCTCTGTCCAATTATGTCTATATCTCTGAGCCCACTTCAGCTGCTGCGCCTGCGATGATTGCGCCCAAAGCAAGTAGGTGCCGGCTGCTGAGAGGCCGTGCAAGTCACCTCCAGAGAGATCCTGTGACCACTGGGACCATGGCAGGAGCACTGGGACCTGTCATTCTCCTGACCTTGTAGAGCTCCTGCGCTGCCGCTTGTGTCTCTGATGACAAGAGCGCCTTGGATGACACGGCAACGGAGCTGCGGAGCCATGCGGATCCATGCGGATCCCACATCCAAGAAAGGCCTACTGCAATTCTAATTGCAGACTAAGCTTCATCCTCATCAATCCTCAGAATGCGCCTGAGATAAACAGAATCACTCAGTTGAACATGTTGAACTTGGAATAACTTGGATCAACTGAGGACATGTCCTGCAACATGTCATCAAACTACTGCCAGGTCAGTGGTGCCAAAGTTCATCACCAACCATGGTTCGACGCTCCAAGAAACCCTTGTGCGAGTGCAATGAAGAGCGAACCCACGTGCAGCTTCATGTCAATGATACGATCAGAGCTGCCTGTTGAGGGTACCTCTGTCCCACATGCTTCAGCCATTTATGGAATCTCAGCATGAAAGGCAACCAGTGTCAACCAGTGCTGCCTTATTGAAAGCAGTTCTTTGAAAAGCATAGGAATGCCCAGCGTTGGCCCAGGTGCAGAAGTTTGGGCCAAATCCAAAATCAGCTTCTTCGAAGAAAGCGACAGAATTTCATCGTCTCCAATGCTGTAAGACCAGCGAAATATTGTGCCTCCTGAGGCCATCAACTTGAGCCAGTGACAAACTACCAGGCAATAAATGAAATCAACAGCTGTAGCCAACTTTGCCACCACTTAACTCACAAACCGTATGACCTTGCAACGCAATCCAATCATATCAAATCCATGTGACACACTTCATCACATTTCAACACATTGACTCTGCAGTAGTAGCTCCATTGCAGAATGCATCCTTCTTGCAATGCCAGGTAAACGAACTCATCTTCCGAATCCACAGCCATAAGAGTTTCGCTCGAGTTGCTCAGGGGCAAGGAGCCTTGAACAAAAATAGCGTGAGGAAGCGAAGCTAGGAGAACCAAACAGCGCAGGAAGCGAAGCCAACTGCGAGCAGTTTGAGAAGCTTTTCAACCTCTACCCCGAGAAGGTAGCACAGGGGTGCTAATGCTAAGGTAGCGAAGTTACAAACATCAAACTATTACATGTGTCACCCAAAACAGTGCAGTCGAAGCATCGGGCCTAGCACCTCAGTTGCAACAAGAAAGGAAGCTGCCGCAGGCTGCTGCATGTCCTGTGCCTCCCTGCGTCTTGTGAAGCCATGGAAAGGCTCGAAAGGCAGCCAAGACACCGATGCTTTTGTCCACTCCAGTTTTTGCTGTAACCCCACCACTCGCGCAGAAAACCTAGGAGAAAACTCCCTCTCTCCCTGGAACAAACGTCTACTTCACTGGAAGACACCGGAAACATCTGGAAACCTTTGAATCGCCTTGGAACTTCAACATGTTTGAACACAAGTGCACAGGTATTGCTCAGCCATGAAACAGCCCTTGGCCCGGCATGGATGAAAGCAGAAAGTCATAACCACCGCACTCGGTAAGCATACAATCCTTCGGCCACAAAACAGTCAGCCAAAATGAATCATGCATGTGAACAAATGGACTTTGATAAACATCGCCTTCTTGCGGCAATCATTGTAGGAAATCAAATCATGACGACTGATAACTTGCATTTCAATGTAAGGATGCAAACATCACATACTCACCGCTATTGGCTTTGTGGAACTTTGCGGCGCAGGCTCAATACTGCGTTGTAATCCCTCTGGGCAGGCTCTTCCACCATATGCTGCATTTCTCAGCACCACTCTGCGCCTTGAAGGGACCAGAGATCCCGCATCAAATGTGATCAAATGTGTTTCCAATGCAGCAAATTCCCTCGATTTCCCTCATTAGTTTCTAACCTGTTGGCTTTGCTCGTCATTGTCTACCCACCTTGGACAAACTGACCAACTCATCACTCATCATCACTTACACCGGGGTAACTTCTTGGACCAACTGACCAACATGTGTTTTCATCTGCGCCAGGGTGCTGCCGGAGCGTTCCGTAGCCACAACTCGACGAGCACGGTGCTTCGTTTGTCCATTGGCCTATGTTGACCCACCAGGAAAAATTGGAAGCCAAATTTGAAAAGTGTCCAGACAACAACCCTGAGGTAAGTCTGACATTAGTGACAGTCTGACATCTGAATTCGCAAATTGTTTCTAATTATTCACAGATTATACATAGTAATAGCGACATTCTGACCTTCTATGATTCCTTGAGCATTTACACGGCTACACATGTGGCATGCGCTGGCATGGGTCGTGATACACCTTGGACAGAACCGAAACAAAAACGACAGTGCATCCAAGATGTTCTATGAGAAATCATTTGACGTGTGTTCTCACATTCTCATTGAATATGTATGCTATCCCTACCTGATATGTTCATTACGTACGTGCCCTGACATGCTCTGAGAGTTTCATCTCACATGATGTCCAACTTGCTCTGTGACAGAAAGCCGCGCACAGGGTCTCGGTCCAGCCCGCAGTAAGCAGTTGACAGGACGCGTCTCAGATCGTGGTCCAGCACCCAACAAGCTGTCTGAGAGCTTCGAACTGTGAAGGTGAGTCACGCTCACATTGACATCATGAGCCGTGGCAAAGCCGACGACATGTAATCCAAGGACAGGCTGACGAGGAAAACGAAGAGGATAGGAGGCCAGGAGCAAGGAGAGGAGAGAAGATGAAGGAGAGAGAAGAGGAGAAGAAGAAGAAGAAGAAGAAGAAGGAGAAGAAGAAGAAGAGATAAGAAGAGGAGAAAAGGAGAATGAAGACGAGACAGGAGAGCAAGAGAAGCACCTGGTGGACAATCTTCAAACCCCCCCGTGACAAGTGGGGAATGATCAAGACATTTGAGCGCAAGCTTCACAGGGCATGGCGCATGACATGACAAGTAGAACACTTTGACAGGATCAACCGCAAGCCATCAGCTGCCATGTCTTTGCCAAGAAACCCATAAGACAATCGGTTTCTTCCTCTGGGCATGGCTGGTCAAAGCAGTCCTGCCAGTCAGCCAAAAATCAAACACAAAACAGAAAGACCTACCAACACTCTCAGTGCACCCAAGTAGATTACCGGCTTCGGTGCAGGAGGGGCAGAGTGCATTCTGTTTGTTGATTATTTACTTTTTCATACTTTTTCCTGACTAAAATATATTAGGAAAAGTTGGTGTTGCATTGCACTTTAAGATGCTAACAGTAACAAAAAAAATTTGCTGCCAAACAAAGTGCTAAATCCAATGAAATCCGCAGCAGCTGCGTCACCTGCCAAAAGGGACTGGAGAGCCAAAACATCAAAAAAAGTCGCCTAACCCAACAAACCAAAACACAAAACCTGAGTGCAAATCCTGACAACCTGAGAAACTGACAACCACAAACAGTGAACAAAATAAGATTAACCACGCAGCTAAATGTCCAAATTACTTCAAAGGCTCGTTATTAAATGCCCTTGGGCTTCGCCATTCCTGATCAAGCTGCATCACCTCTGGGGATGACGGCCTTCCCTACAGCAACACCCCAGAAACGATGCAGTGGGTGCTGCTCCTCTTCTCGTTCACGAAGTGCTGGACAAGGTCGGCCCCCTGCAGCAGCAGGTACGAGGACTGGACGCTCAAACCTGGAGAGCTTGGAGGAGGCAGTCGGTTGGCTGCGGCTGCACCACAAACCAGTAGCGGTGACCCATCTTCTGACTGTTGGTTGCTGGGATTCGGGATGCATCTCACCCTGCAATCCTCATCAATCATCAATCATGCCTACCTAATTTATCCACCTCCATGGAGGTTTTGAAAAAAGTGCAGCAAGTACTGAGGGAAAACAACCAGTAAACAAAGAAAGCAAATACGATGAAATACCTGCACATACCTACACATACGTACGCATAACATCGCATAATGTCATTTTGTTACATTGCAAAAAGTTAGATTAAGCATACATCTCAATACATCAAAACATTTCCATACCTCCACTACTCGCATACATGCAAAAGTTTAGGCAGGCCAATCTACTGCGTATAGGGAAACCACTTATCACTGCAAAGGGTTGTTTCACTCCGCGCCTCTGACGACCACCTCCGCACGTCTGGGAGCCTTAGAATCGATTGATGTCAATTGACATCAACCAACAAACAAACCACACAAAAGCAATTGCCAACAAACCACACACAAGATCACACAAGTTTTTACAAAAAAATGCAAAACTTCAAGATGGATCAGATCTGAATGAACTCCTGAGAAGAGCGCATTGGCCAACCTTTGTCCAATTTTGCAAGATGCAATCAGTTCCTCTGACGTAGAAGCTGTGCAAACCTTAGCTTGTACTTTGCTCATGATTGCAAACCTTCGGAGGAAAAAATGGATTAGGAATGATGAGTCTGCAAGAGTGGCTGGCAAGCGGCTCACAATCTCACCATCTTTGCTGTCGAAGACCAGCTTTGGCGAAGTGTTCGCAGAGAAATCCTTTGCTTCACTCACGACGTTAATCTGGCAAACGCAAACGAAAAAACTAATGAAGCCTCTCGGTCTGAAAGCACTAAATGACTCAGAAGCAAAGCGAACCGCCGTTTGCCATAGTTTGCCTACCTTTGCTCTTCAGTTTCCTGGTTTGTCATGGCTTGCCACGTTTTCAACCGATCACTCTTGGGGTGCTGTTTTTGCATCACTAGAAATGGCTGGAGATAGGTAGCAGCTTGCGAGGCTTACAAATCTATGCAAAATTATACAAATCTTAATCTTACATAATTTCCGTTCGAGATTGCTTTGGCAAAAGTGACCACTGCTTATACTGATACTGCTCTTGTCTGCCTTCAATTCAATCAGGGAAGCTGATGGGTGGAGGAGGGAGGAAATGGTTCCTGTAAGCACTTACATGCACTTACTACAACTCTGACACATTGCCAGATTGCAATGAACAGAACATCTCAATCGCAGCGGGATGCCAAAAATACAACCATCAAGAACCATTTTGAGCGCCAGTCGATTGCACACTTCTTCTCATAAACTTAGTGCCCCTTGCTGTTTCGTGTGCCCCCAAACACTCCAACAGCTCAAACGTGCAAAGTGCAGCCAGAACTCGAGTGGCAATGCATAGATCCCCCGGTACGTCGCTCCAAAAAGAGTGGATTGATGAGCTATGCCTGAGCCAAGCACCATACACCACCTGTGCACCCTCAGCATGACACACCGAAATCCAACTGGTCTGCATCAAAAAAAGGTGTTAAATAAGTTAAACCTCACTAATATCCACAGACTGCACAGAAAAAAACGCCATCTGCCGAGAGGCTGAGCCACATCTTGCTGACAGGCCATTGGAACTCAGTCGCCACTGTTTGGGACTCAGTCATTCTGTAGATCTTGCACGCTTGGACAGTTCCTCCTCAGAAACTGAGACTTTGCGGATCGATCCCACGAGGAACGTGAAACAACTGCGAACAGCCAGGGATGAACTTTAACAGCTTGGTGGTCTTGGAGATCTTGGAGGTTGGAGATGCTTGGAGATGGTTGGAGCCTCAGCCTGAGCCCAGATCCCCCACCTGTATGGACAACAAAGAAGAGATCACCCGAAGCCACCGCCAGACTGGAAACCTTGGCCTTGCCCGCCAGGCGCTGCAACCTTGCGACAGCGCATCGCTTGAGTGACACAAGCTGCGCAGTCCAGGTGTGCTTCGCTCCCGAGTTCGGCACTGCTCTTCACTCAGAATCTCTGTCTCTGTCCCGGCCATAGCTGGTGCGGATGATATGCGGAACGGAGTTGACCTAGGCCGTTCTTTTAGGGTTGCAGGTTACCCGATGAAAAAACAACATGAAACCATGATGAAGACTTCGAGTAGCAAAACGATACATTCAGTAGGAACAAATGGAAATCGTGGTCGGCGGCCTATCTACTTTCCTTTGAGGACGGGCACTTGGGCTCCAACCAAAATATCTTCTGGCCGTCTTGGGAAACGGCTAGGCCAGTGACTTCTTCTCGCTCGCCATCTCCACCGAACCCTCGCATCTTCCTTGGGGCCAACTGGATCCAACTGGCACGTTGGAACATGTTGGAACTCCAACCACTCAAAGCTTCGTATAAAACCCCCGACCAACAACATCAACAACCATGAACAACCCAGGTCCAAGCTTCGTCTCATGTAGTTGGATGCCATCCACCCTGACACAGCAGCTGCTCAGCCATTGCTGCCCAAAGCTTCTTCTAAGTCGTTAACTCCTTCGGACGTTGACTCCTTAGGAAAACTTCTGTTTCCACCTGCCTGGCTCCAGTGTCCATCGCCTGTTGTGTGAGCACCGAGATGTGACCCTCGTCGTCGGCGACGAACAAACTGCCGTTGTGGGTTGCCATTCTGGCCACCTTCCTGCGAGGACACGGAGCCATTGTAGAAAAAAATGTTGCAACAACGTTCAACCCGGTTTTTCGATGTTTTTCTGGCATGTTTCCATGATCATCCCGAAGTGGCCAACTGTGCAATGGCATTCAAACAGAACCAAACTGTGAAGAAACAAGAACAACTCAAGGGCCTCTTGGCGTCTTTGGCAGGCCAAACAGAAATGGCCGCGGACAGAATGACTTTCCCTGCCACGCTCAAAAAACAAAACCATGCAATTGATGCCATTGCAAATCGGCCCTCTGTTCTGACAGGTAAGCACAGAAGAACACACACACGGATAGCTAGCTAGCTAGCTAGATAGATAGATATATAATGATAGATAGATAAATAAGTATAGATCCAAACATCCAGCAATACATCTCGCATCACGCTGCAACTTGCCTCCTTCCAGCATGTACTGGTATCTTGTTATGCTCTCTGACCTCAAGACAGCGAGCGACATCAATACACGGGCTGACTGGTTACTAGCTGGTCAACTGGTCACCCTGGTCATTCTGGTTATAGATCTCGCAGTTTCAGCAGAGCGGCGTGCCCTCCCCAATCCGGGCAGCGATGAACATTTCAGATGTCTCGTTGGCTTCAGAATTCCCAACGGCTACGTGTGACACGTGACCTCAGTACACCATGGTCCATGTGGTCCAGGTCCAAGCGTCACAGTACAGCACTTCGATGCAGTTCCCAATGCCATGCTCTGCTGGTGAGATGAGCAACGGAGATCAACGATCAACTACCAGGTTTCCAAGTTCCAAGTGGCCCAGTTCTTCTCCTCCAACGAGTTCAAACTGGACAGCAGAACCTTGCGCTATGCAGAAGCTCGTCCAGCATATCATGACAAGTTCATCGCAGTTCATCAGAGCTCATCACAGTTCATCATGGTCTATTACTTTCATGATGAACTAGATGTACTTGCTGCATAGACTTATAGACTATACCACATACTCACCACACACTCAGCACATCCGTGCACTTGGAATCTCCGAGTGCAGCAGTGACGCCAATTTCATGTGGTACGCTGGCCGCCATCACCTGGGCAAAGCTTTGGCAAACCTCACTGGGACCCTCCAGATCCGCCCTCGCCTTTGGCTGGCTGAAGGCAGTCATCAGGAACCAACGGCCCCAGCCTTGGCAGTGCACTGTGCAAGTTCGGATCACTTCCTGGAACTTATTGTGCGAATGAAGTAAATGAAGTAAACCATATCAAAATACAAATTAAAAATCACAAATGTAATCTATATATTGAAATATACATTGAATTGAATGCATAAAAAAAATCATGAAATAAACTGGACATCTTTGCTTTGTTGGATTTTGCTGATGCTTTCGGACATGGAAATATCGTTGGGGCCTGCTGAGGTGTTCTGCTCCTCTGTGAGGTCACGAAAGGCCTGCGGCAAGGTGATTTGGAAGCCGTTGGAAGATGACTACTGCACCTTCTCAACCATCCAGAAGAACACTGTTTCATATCTTTGCCACATTTTGCGTTTGGTTTTCTTGAAACAATTGATATTTGTGTAATTTTGTGTACGTGATGTAATTTGTCTTGGGTTTCTATGGCATGCTTTCGTGCTTCACAGTGAGCCTCCTGGGCCAACTGGCGAGCTGGAACCGTGGAGGTCTGGGAAGTCGTGGCGTTCATGGAGGCTGGGGACGTCGTGGAGGTCATGGACGTGGAGGCCGGGAAGGTCGTGGTCGTGGTCGTGGAGGTCGTGGAGGCCGTGGAGGTCGTGGAGGCTGTGGAGGTCGTGGAGGTCGTGGACGCGGAGGTCGTTAGTGCTGGGCCCTGGCATAGACATCAGCAGAAGGATGACATTTCTTAGGCAAACATCTTCAAAGATTTTCCAATGCAAGCTTCGCTTTTTCAAGTGTGGCAATGGGTCTCCTGGCGGGCATCCAATGGAAGCTTCGGCAAGGAAGGCTCTGGCATTGCATTGCGAGATTCCAGCATGGGATGAACAGCGATACTACTCCTGAGGCGACGATTTCTCGCAGTCCGTCATCATACAGTCGCATTCAGCTCATGTGAATGAAAGATCAAATGAAGCCTTTGAAATCATGAGACCTAGCCATTGTGAAATCGTGAAGCTGGTGGAACAGTTGAACTGCGTGGCATTTCGTCAAGATGCCGAGCCCACTCGCATAATGTTGGCTTGTCGAGGAATGGAGTCAGGTCGGGCAAGGGCTGCTCGATTTGCTTGGCCATGGGGCATTGAAGCACTTTCTCCTAAGCAATTTGCATCAATTCGCCAGGAGCAAGCAAAGGCAAAGAAACCAGCAAACAATGTGCCAACAATGTGCAATGGGATGAATCCTGCTGCTATTGCCGAGCGAGTTCTGCATCAAAGAGTCCCAGGCTACGGTTGCGTACTTGGAGAAAGCGGCGCAGGCAGCCCACAACTCATTGCACGTGGAGGTGCTGATGGCGACCGATTTGAAACCTACACCTCCAGGAGAGCTACAGCATGCGGTCAGTTTTTCCCTCGGCCACAACCATGAAAATTCATGTGGAAATTTCGGCAAATATCACAAGAATAAAAGAGGATTAGAACCTGATCAGACATCGACATGGAGCATATCTGCCTTCTTCATAGACATCTTGTCGTTCCAGTGGTTCCAGTGTACTTGTTTGCTTGGAAGGGTAGAGATAAGTATCCTCACCATGCTTGCAATGCGGAAGCAAGCTCCCTGCAGCAATCTGGCTACACAGACCTTCCAATTCACTGCTCTCAATATGCTCGCCTATCTCGCCTGCTCTTTCTGTTATTCATAAAAAAAATTCATTGGCCAGTTCAAAAGCATGCTGGAACAAGTCTTTTCAGGCTATTTGCAGCTTTGTCACCCACTGCGGGTCGCACATAAAGCAAATCCTTAGTCAATATCAGCCATCATTATCCCGTTGTCAAACCTATTGGTGATTAGACCTCATGGCTAGGCTTGAGATGGCTTGAGCAATCGCAGCTGAATGCACGAGATTGCTGAATGTTGCCTATCATTGATTCGGAGCTTCCTCACAACTGTCTGCACTCAATCCCTCAAACCACAATTCAGGGCTGCACGGTTTATTACAAATAATTGACCATACAACCATCTGGCCCGCACTTTCAAACTATTCTCCCAATCTGGGCAATTCATGCTTTCAAGCAACATTCCAGCGACATAGCGCACCAATGCTTCCAAGCAGGGAGAAAACTTTCGAGTGGCCGCAGCCACAGCATCTGAAGCTTGATCCTCACTTGAAACATCCGCCCCACACATCTGCAAGGGCGAGGTGCCCTGAATTTGCGTTTCTTTCAGCAAGCTTTCAGGATGGAAGATGACGGAACATGACGGAACATGACGGAACATGACGGAACATAAAAAGGCCTGTACCTAAGAAATCGATCTTCTAAAATGAGACTCCAGCTCAATGTGCTATCACTCTCTCTCTCTCTCTGAAATTTGCAGCATTTCATATTCAAGAGGGCTCTCACTGCTCTCACCACAATCTGCCGCATTCCGACGCATCAATAAGCAGCCAATGGGTTAGTGCCAAAATAAATACGATCAAACGATAGAAAATATGGGTGTTTGATCTGCAAGTGGTTCTTGGAAAATTGAATGTTGAGGACCCTGCGAACAGTTGTTGCATCTCAACACCTGCACGGCTGATTTCACAGGTGAAAGCAATACTGATATCTGTTTTTGGACATCAAGCCGCGCTGCATGAGTAACAGACTACTCTATAGGTCATGTTCATAAAAGAGCGCCACAAAGCACAGCCTGCATTGTACAAGTCAGAATTGCAAACCTCAAAAACCAATTTAGATCAGATCTTCACTTTTCGTTCAGGGGCATCCTTTACGATTTTCAATGGCAACCCCTAGGCCGCCCCTTGGAACTGGACAAAGGAACCGGTAGCAACCGCCTTCGGAACGCCTTTGCAATTTCAAACTTTGGCCAAAGCTTGCAACGCCAGAAAAATGCATCACAGATAGTTTTTCTGCCCAAAATTCTACGAAAGGGCTGTCCTACCAGTCCTCTTGTAGCGGGGTCCAACATCGTCTTAGATTGCCAGATCAGAACTGCGACGCTGCAGCGCCTGCATAATCAAATATCCTGGTGAGGCGTCGCATGGCCATGCCAGCAGCATATTCCCCTAGGCTGCGCAAGGCACAAAACCAATCGCTTTGAATTCGTGCGCAAGCCAGGCTGAGAAGCCACACAATGCAGCAGTTGGACCATCCCATTTAGCCAAGAATCGCAAGCCAACGATCAACCATCCCAAACGCTTCTTCCATTCCTGATGCACCCTCTGTTGAGCTCCCTCCAGGGCAAAGTTGCAGCAGCCAGCAAGTCCGTTCCTGATGGTTCGGAGGGGTTCCATGGCATTTCATTTTGGGGTGCTTGCTACACACCGCTACGTGGCTTACCAGATCTTACTTCCGCATACTTTCGTGCTTTGTCCCTAACAGCTGATCCTACTTTCGCGCTCAGCCAATTTTGCCGCAAGCTTTCCCTGGCACTCTCGTGGGTGTTCCTCGCGCGCCAGTCCAACATGTAATCCAATATGTGGCCTAACAATGCCTACTTTGCGGTACAGAACTGCAAACCGCAATAAACCACAGTATAATAGAACAAGCATCTAGACATTTCTGATTTTCTAGATCCAAAACAGCAAGAATAATAAGAACGATTCTCCCAACCGGACTGTGATTTTGGCGACTATCCGAGCATGATCTGGGCATGTTCCAAGCACGCACCATGACCGCAAAGCAGCTTATTGCATGCCATTGCATCCTATTCCATGAGTGAAGCATATGTTCCATCGTGCTCCATCATTTTCTTGGAAAGACATTACGACCCCATGCGCGGAGCAATCACAAACACGTGCTGAATGCATTTTGTATCGCCATGTACCGCCGTTGCCAATAAGAAACGGAAACGCCTGTTGACCACTTGACAGCGAGCATCCCGGAGAGTATGCCACAGAAATGAAAAGTGCCAACTTGAAAATCAGTGTCTTGTGCAAGACTTCCTGGAAGATTGAGAGATGGGAACAGAACTTGAGAGAAGGAGAAATGAATGTCACAAGTTGCCGAAAACAGGATAAACAAAGCATTAGGTGCCAGATTTCCGCAGGACCCATTCTCAAGAGACCGTAATTCTTCAGAGTTCCTCCCTGTCATTGAGAGACTCTTAGAAACCAATCCTTCAACCTTATTCGGGATACTTCTGACAGTCTTGGGATACTTCATCCTTGACCCTCCTATGTGTCCGTGACACGGAAATTTCTCCCCACTTTCAGGTTTTGACATCATCAAACTCATTGCTGCCCAGCATCCACTGCTTGCACAGCGTAAGATTGGTCGAGACCATCGGAGCATCATTCAATTTACTTGGGCACATGCGCTCACAGGCCTTGGAAATGAGGACACACAAACACTGAGAAAGTTGCACGGCTACTCGCGGCAACCACCTCTCAGCGCACTGAGGACGGAGCGAGCCCAGGCCAATGCACTGGAAAGAGTGGGTTGTGGCAATCGGGGGCGCCCTTTGCCACCCAGGCTGTGGCCAACAGAGCCCACATAATGCCGCTCAGCCCATTAGCCCATGTGCATCGCCATGTGCTGTCCCCAAAGGGCAGTCAAGCGAGAGGGTCATCTCATCGAAGCAAAAACAAATGATGCAAAAGCACAGTGAGGCAGGATGAACCAATCGTGTATACATACTTGGAACGTCTTGAAACCAAACAAGGCACAACCTCTGGATGGGAAGCGTCCTTCTTGTTCCTGGCTTTTAAACCCTGGAACAATCCAATGGATTGGCTAATTGCCAGCCTAGACTACGATATTTCAATCGACACATGTTGACACGTGTTCAAGCTGAATCACTCTTGAGTCACTCTTGAGACGTCAGGGTTACGGAAAGTTTCGTCGGAATATGGCTTAAAACATGGTTGAACCATGGGCATGGCTGGGTTGTCGAAAGCTCCCAGCACTTTGAGTGGGCTGAACACTTGGGACAATGCGAGCCATCCTCCTTGCCGCGTACACGAGTCTCCTCAGTCTTTTGTGGAAGCATCATCGATATCAAAATTCTCCACCAATTTTCCCATGACTTTCACTTCTCGTGCGGTGCACTGCCACACATTAAGCTGTTGGCCAGGTGAGGCCGCTTCCGGCTGGCCATGGTCGAATTTCGGACAGGGTTCAAATGGGATTTTATGCATTTTTATTCTGCATGTTCGGATAGGTTTTTGCTTTTTTTACTTGGGATGTCATGCAGTATGCACTTTCAACAGGAATGATTTAGCAAAGGCTGGTATGCTGCTGCTGATGCTATGCGTCCTGTCCTGGGAGCCAGCAACAAACCAGAAATCAAGTCAATGAAGCAGGAGAGCACAATGATTAAGAATGTGAAGCAGTGTAGCAATTATGATCGCCTTCTGTGTAAATTCAATACGACGTGGCGTATCATACCCGCGACGCAAATGGATTGTAGCGGGTAATATCCTCGGCAAGTATCAAATGCTATCAATACGTCTTTCTTTCTTTCTTTCTTTCTTTCTTTCTTTCTTTTCTGTCTTTTCTTTCTTTTCTTTTCTGTCTTTTCTTTCTTTCTTTTCTTTTCTTTCTTTCTTTCTTTCGTTCTTTCTTTCTTCTCTTTCTTTTCTTCTCTTTCTTTCTTCTATTTCTTTTCTTCTCTTCCTTTTCTTCTCTTTCTTCGTCTTCTTTGCGTCTCTTTCTTCTCTTTTATCTTTCTCTTTCTTCCCTTTCTTCTCTTTTCTTTCTTCTTTTTCTTTTCTTTTCTTCTGTTTCTTCCCTTTCTTTTCTTTTCTTTCTTCCTTTTCTTTTCTTTCTTCTCTTTCTTCTCTTTCGTTTCGTTCTTTTCTTTCTTCTCGTACTTGTCTTTTCTTTATTGTCTTTCTTTTCTTTTTTGTTGTTTCTTTCTTTTCTTTTCTTTCTTCTCTTTCTTGTCTTTTCTTTATTTTCTTTCTTTTCTTTTTTGTTGTTTCTTTCTTTTCTTTCTTTTCTTTCTTTTCTTTCCTTTCTTTCTTTCTCCATGTCCTGTCTTTATTTGTTTTTTCCTTTTGTCTTTCTCTCTCTCTCTCTCCCCATGCCAGCCCGAAGCTAATCAGATGTAATGAGATAGTATGCCAGCACATCACAACTCATAGCGTGATACGTCGCAAGTGGGCTGCATGCCACAAATTCCAGTGAACAACCAGGACAGCCACTTCCCTAAAACTTAGCAAAAAGCTTTCAAGGCCATCCGAAGAGCACCGAAAGTCCTTTTTTTGAGTGTCAAAACACGGCTCTTACACAGCTGCTAGACGTGTTAGACATGGCCACCAGGCTTCCTGCAGAAGTGGTGAGACTAAGCAGCTAGCGATGTCAAAGTGTAGTGTGGCACGCAGTTAGGAAGCACAAGAACCAGGGCGAATGCAACAGGAAGAGCAGAGTCTTCTTTCCGAGGCAATGCCAACCTATGTGCCTCAAGGTCCTTGTGCTACCTTTTGCAGTGCTTAAATAAGTGGCGGGCATCCAGAATGAGCCATCCAATATTCCAATGATCCAAAGAACCCAAAGCACCTGGAAAAACAAGTCTTCAAACCTAGATGAAATAAATATCCATCAAAATCATCAAATAATACCTTTTGATATGATAATACGGTTTGAATTCTTTTGATATCTTGTGCAAACGGTGCTTTGCACTTCTTAAATTGGAACATTGGCAATGTATGGTTTTCCAAGAACTTGGCACGTGGTGGACAACACCAAGTCCCTGTCGAATGACCAGAAAATATCAGTGTGGCAGTCGTGCACATGCTGTGCCTGCATGCCGCCTGCACAACTCCAAATATCCACCATTGATATCTGTTGATCACGATTGATTCATCAAGGTTGTTTGTACTTCCATTTGATGCAAATTGGCAACAGATTGTCCAGTTGCACTTGGATGATCTTGGATGATCTTGGATGATCTTGGATGATCTTGGATGATCTTGGATGTACATATGGGAATTCTCCAAACTCGCTCCCAACCATTGTAAAACGGCCTGCCAATTTGCACGGCTCCACCGTGCCCGAATGCCACGCGCTCAAAGATCAACGTTGCACGTGTCTGGTGAGCAGTAGCGAAAGTACACTGTCCGGTCAAAGCACCAACCATCAACGCTCCAATCAACAGGATGGTCGGTTCATGCTGATTGTTTGATCATAACCTACTCTGAATTCATTTTTATTAGATCTTATTAGTACATAGATGATCAAAAATGTTGGTTGCTCGACTTCAGTGGACTTTCACCTGTCTTACATCGCCGTTCCAAGCGAGCGTTGCGCTCGAACAGGCCAATCCCCCGTCTCAAGGTGCGGAGGTGACATGAATGATCAGATCGTTCCCCAGCGAGTGTTGGTAATTGGTGGGATTCTGGTAGTTGCTGGCAGCTGGTGGGCACCAGCATATCAAAAAATATAGAATGATATAGTAATAAATGTAGAACATGTAAGAACTACACATAGACAATTAGAATAATATATAGAAATATGATTGCAGCATAGTGTCGCATAGTATAACTAGCACTTGTGACTGCGAACATTGCAACTAACAACCCGGAACGGTCTTTTTCTACTAATATCTCTGAATGTCAACCTGCCTTTCTTCACGCGATTTGCCAATGACCTTCCGCTCATATTGCATTGTGTTGTCCACACACCGAGAGCAGGATACCTTTTCGGGAGTTCGCATGGCTGGCCACACTTTGTGAGGATC
>VSDK01017448.1:297334-329565 GCA_009767595.1 Symbiodinium kawagutii | reverse complement strand
TTTCCCAAATCTGCTTTCATTCAGCATCTCAAGGTATGCACATTTGTAGCTACACTTGGTTTGCGTGTGAAATCAATTTTTGATCCATGTCTTATGTAATATTTGTCCCACCTGCACATGTCTGTATCCTAGAGGAAGCCACCGGTGACAAAAGCCGAGAAGCAACCTTCATGGAACAGATTTTTGAACCCCAGAAGAAGGCAAAGTTTTCACACTTATTGGAAGCATCTGCTGTTTTCTCTTCATCCAAAGCCTGTCTCAGCTGAACTCAGCACAGAACATCACAAAGCACCACAACATGCCAGCATCATGCCATGCTCAATCCTTGTTCCTTTCCACATCTGTCATGCCCCAAATCTGCAATAAATTTGACAACGCAATATTGAAATATGTCAATCAATAATCAATATAACATGCATCTGAACGTGTTCAAGCCATGTGCACTTCTCCCAGGCTTAGGCTTAGCTTCAGAAACAGTTTCAAGCCCAACCTTCACTGGTGACCAGCTGCCCCGGTGCCCATGCCTCAGGTCAACCAGCTTGAGGCACATGCATTGCACATGTCAGCTGCTGCTTGCTGCTGCCTGCTGCTTCCCAATGTTTTCACGCCAGCCCGGTGTTCAGGCTCGAGGCTGTTCAATCTGCGTGGTGAAACTAAAGTCCAAGCCCTTGAAAGCGCGAAGAAGCAGGGGCAGATGCGCAAACCTCTTCAGCACCCAGAATGTCGATGGGATTCACTTGAGGTCGTCCCCTTGGCACATGAGTTGCCCAAGCAATGAGGCCGTCAAACAAATCTGCTCACTGCTGCTGCATGTGCCACCAAGGATCCCCCGTGTGCTGGTGGAGCTCGGTCGCCTTAACAAAGGCTGGACATGACATTTGGACGGCCTCGATGCCTAGAGCCTCCCTGTGAACCTCGGACATGGTTAGGTTCCTGAGAGCATCACGTGGAGCACATGGTGGTGTCCTGAAATCGCTGGCGCAGAAAAGCAGCATGGAGACAGTCCATAGCTTCGGATATCTTCTGATGAGTTGCCACTGACCCTCCGTGTTCAAAGCATTTCAACCCCTTGGCTCCGGTGAGTTTGATTGCAGAGTCGCCACTGGATAGGGCCTCGAAGAAGGGCACTGCATGGCACATGGTGGCACGATGTCAAGCCGAGACTCAAGCAGTTGGACCATGTTGGACCACTAAACCTTGCCATGTCACTGAACTGGCTCGCAGCCAGCCGCAGAGAACAAGGGCCACAGTGCCTGGATCCCAACACGGTGACGGTAGCAGCTGGATCCCACCACGGCCTCGTTGTTGAAAGCCAGTGCCGCTGGTGTCAGGCCCTGGTCATCTGCAACATTTGGATCGGCGCCCGCATTGAGAAGAGCCAAACAAATCCTTGGTGGAACAACGACGCAACAACATCATCACTGCATCACTGCATCAGCGGGCACATCAAGCCATATGGATCAGCAAGATCACCAAAAATCGAATCAATTTGGTGCAAACATGTTTGGTTTCAGCAGGCTTCAGCCGTTTGACTGTCCACCTGAATTCCTAGCGGTGTTGGCTGCTGATGCTGCCCAGTGTCTTTCCATAGGCACCTTCGGCAGCACAGTGAAGAGGCGTGGCTCCAGATGTGCAGCTCATGCTGGCCAGGCTGGGCCCAGTCTCACACTCTCAAGTCTACTCATGCCTTTGTCTTGTCGGCTCAATTGGCACCATTAAAACATTCCCTGAACTGCCAGACTCAAAGAAAGAGGACTAAACTGAAGATGTTGGGCACATAATATGTGATAACCTGCATCTATATGTACATGATATTGTTCTTATCAGTATAGTTTCATGATTATTTCATACATGTTTCAACAACACCACATTTAACATATGCGCGATTACACCATTCAGAAACTGCCGAAACATTTTCCAGTGACCAAACTCAAACCTCCCATATCCTCCCATCCACCTGGGAGAAGCTCTGGCATGGAGCAGAAGCGCTACAGACTCCGCCTTACCCTCTGCAGCTGCTGCAAGGAGGGCCTCCAGGTGCTGCCCAACATGCAGCTGCAACATGTAGAAAACAGGTCACTCACATTTCATTAAGATGTGCAGTTGCTATGCTAACAAGCTAGGAATAACGTGATGAAGTGATTTCAACAAGTATAGACCCAACTAGATGAATTTTCAGAGGTCTTTGTTCTAGACCAGAAACATGAAGGCAACCGCCATTTCCATGCAAGAAAGTGCTGACAAGATGCAGAGCGTCCAGCCTTCCAAACAGTCAACAGCCACCCAAAAAAAAAATCAAAGTGCATACCAAATACGTGTTTTTCAAGCAAACAGAGTTCCATAGATTTTTTCATATAATCAAACTCGTCAAACCCATCAACACCTCGACGAGTTACTTCAAGTACGTAGCACTTTCATGGCTGGGGCCGGGTGATGACATGACCAGACGTCCGAGAAACGTAGGTCGCATCTGGCGTGGCAGCTTTGCGCTGTAGCAACTCCCGGCAACGTTGAAGGTTCCCAGAAGCTGCCGCCGAGACCCTAACATGTGGAGGTGCCCATGTCATGTCAAACAAAATAAAAGACATCTGGGGATGGGTCAATATTAATCAACCAACTAATATGATAGGGAACCAGGGGAACAGGGTTTTGACCCACTGCCATATGACATCCAACAAGATGGAAGACAAACTGCTGCAGTGCGGTGAACTAGACAAACAGCATCATACAGCCCTGCCAATGGCAAACCAAGCAGCAGCTGCTCGTCCGGCTCCACTATTGGGACATTGGTGCGGAAGCTATCTCTTTTCAGCCTCCACTCCTGGAGCATCAGTGGCTCACTGTGCCGCACTCCCGCGTCGCTTTCTTTGGGAACTCATCTCGCTTTCTATTGATCTGTCTGCAGTGGTCATAGCCATAGGATGTTCTTGGTTTCCTGGATTTTGCACTTTGACAACAACCTGATGGGGAAAAATGTGACGGTGTGTCCTTGCTCAAGCGCTTGATTTCCTCGGTTTCAGAAACAGCTGCACCATGGCATATCCATCTTCAGACACAGGTTCAAGGATGAAGGGTCTGGGTCGCCAACTTTCTAGTGATCGTGCGAAAAAAATGTTCCAAGTATGCAAAATGGCAGTGTTCCGTGACCAACCCCCAGCTACTTTCCATAAGCTGGTCCTTCTGGACCTTTGGACATCTCAATATGGCAAAAGTCAATCACCCCTCCTCTCAGCTTCGATAGAATGGTGGCTTATCAATGGTCAATCATCAACGGTCGCTTGTCAATGGTCGGTGAATGTCGGTTATATGTTTGCTGATATACATGGTTGTTTGATCCCTCCTGCTCCAAAGGAAATTTGAAGGCCCATTCAAGCTTTATGTAGCGAACAAAGCTGAAAAGGATCCTCAACGCAAAATTGCCCTGTTCAATTGCGCCATGTGCTGGGACATGGCTGGAAACAAATAAGAATCAAGGGTCAGCATATGTGACCATTGTCAGAACCACCATCATAAAAAGGTAATGAAAGAACATCACTCTGTTGTGTCATGACCATGACTTCCAGCATCTCCTAGCAATAGCAATTGCAACGACGAGCAGCTGCAGCAGCAGCACAAAAGGACATCAAACGACTATCTTCAAAGTCGGGTGGGTTGACTTTGGGGTCTTTAGCCATGACTTCTTCCAAGCAACGCACTTGAAGTTGCCATCGCACTGCCAGGTCAGCGGCACACCAAAAGAAAGCTCTGGGAGAATTGAAGGCGAACAAGAAAACTGCATTTCTCCCATGCTATTCCAAGTGCCTAGCTATGGCGCGAACTACAACCCACGTAGCACAGGAGTGGCAACATGACGCAACTGAATTACAACCAGTAGTTGCTGCCATTGCTGCCTTCAGACTTTCGGGCAGCTCAACGTCCGCCATCGCCAGGCTTGGAACTAGGATGAGCGTACAAGACTGGAATCCATCATCCATCTACTGTCTGGATGCTTTGAAATTTGATACTGGCATTCACAATGTGATAAACTTGTGATATTTGCATAGTCTTACAAGAGCCTCAATTTAATGAGCCAAGCAATTTTGAATCCAAATGGCTTCAGAACACACGACAAACAGCTGGAAGATTCAAACAGGCAAATCATGGCAAGGTCAGCCATGCAGAAGCAATATCCATGCATGAAGCAATATGAAACAACTACGGGAAAAGGTGCGGAATTGATCAATGAATCAATTGATTGATCGGTGAATGGAAGCGCGGCTATGACACCGGTCTCACACGTGAGACGAATGTGCGAGAGAGGTGAATGAAAGCACATGGAGGATCATGAAAGCACTATTTTTCCAAAACCGCTGCGGCGGCCCGATACTTTAGACTGAGCCCTTGACGTTTACGTGCTTGCCCTTCCCCGGGCCTGAGCTATGAAGGCAACAGAATCAGCGAAGCAAAGCTCCTTGTGGTGTTTCAATGCAGCCTTGCTCTGGCATCAAGAAGCGGACCCGTCTGCCCGATGGCTGAGCGTATGCCGTCTCCTGCAGTGGGAATGAGAGTATGGGGCTCAAGTTGTCAAGAATTTCAGGTGCTTAGATGGACGGCCTTGCAAAGGGAAGCTGCATTTCGAAGTTTGAATATGTTTGAATTCCAAAGTCATTCTGCTTTTTTAGAGATGTAAATCAGCATGACAATCAGTTTGGCCCGGGCCCACAGGACCCCAGTCATGAAGCGGTTGCGAGATCGCTCGCCCAATGCTTGGCATGAGCTCTTCTGAACGGCGGCCTCACAAGTTGGGAACCGCAGATCGATGGTCACAGCTCCACCGCATTCCACAGCTCTTGGGCTCCAGCTGAAGGGTGACTTGGGCGAAGGCACCGACAGCTTGGTCCCCTGGAGCTACAGCTTACAGCGATCCGTGAGTGTGGCGCAAATGTGGGGAACAGCAATGGCAGGTTTGGATTCTCCGTCTGCAAATTGAAAGATTCCAAAAAAAAATATACATATTTGAAGTGTTTGAATATGGTTGACCATATGGCCAATATATGGCCAATATGTGTTCTATATTGCTACAATACATAGCTGGAAATGATATATGATTGTATTATGATATATAGCTCTAATATGCTCTGATGTGCTGTAACACGTTGGCACCAAGGCACTTTTGGGCTTGTGGTTGGCGAGTGCAAGCCAGAGGTGAAGTCAGGGAGGCTGAGGTTTCGAGGCATCAAACCACCTTGGTGGGACTCATGCTCCATGAGATGTCAGAATCATTTTAACCAGCCACAGTGCTTCAGAATCCTTCACCTTCCTTGGAAGATATTGAAGGTACTATCACTGAGTTCTAAATAATTCCTTTAGGACTTTTGAGACCTTCAAGGTCTTTGAGATTCTCTTGATCTTTTCAGTACTCGAAAGTTGCCGTGCTCAGACCTGCAAGGTTTCACGCTCCTAACTCTGATCTGCTGATATCAGCTGCTCGTCTCAGCCGCAAGCCAGACAACCGACCACCCTCGGCAGTCTTTCCGGTAGCGGAGGCACGGCATATTTGAAATTGAAGCATAGTTGAAGCATGACTGGAGCATGCATCTCCGCTGCATTTCCCAGAGATTTTGGACAGAACCTTGCAATATCCCGCAAGTTGCAACACATCCCAGCCTTGGGGCTGGAATTCGGCGAAATGTCCTGAAAAAAGAAAACCGGAATACATCTGGAATACATCTGGAATACTCCACATAAATAAATGTATGTAAACATTGACCCTTATATGTATATATATATATATGACCATTATATAAATTATAAATCACAAACCACTCCACATGAAGTCCCACGGAATGCCACCACTTTTGCATCCCGCAGCTGCGATGCTCGACAGCTCTCCTGCAACTCGAAGGACCTGCCCATTGTGCCAAGTCCGGAGGAGGGCCTGCCGCGGCTGGACTGCAAGTCGTGGCTCCAAGCACAGGCTATGCCATGCTATGCCATGCTATGCCATGCTATGCCGTGCTATGCCTCTTCTTGTTCAGCGTGTTTGCCAGCGGCTGCGTGCCGGACCTCCACTTTTGGGTGAAAGTGGCACACAAAGTCGTTTGTGTGAGGTTGTTTCATGGGGTTCGTTGGGGTTCCGCTGTGCCGGTGTAAGCTGCTAGATCTGTTCGGCTTTCCCTCAGAGCAACTCCTGACATGTGGCCCCAGGACCGGCACATGGAACGGTCATCTGCACTCGCCCTAGTACAGTGATGCTATATACGACGGACAGTGGATCAAGTGCAGGTCAGCGGCAGGTTGTTCCAACCAAGCTCCATCGCAGTGGGTGACCTAAACAAAGGTATGCAGCATGCAGGCTCCCTCACACATTTGCAGGGCATGTAGCAAGGAATTTCAAGCTGTATCAAGGCAGTGCTCAAGTCACCCGACTGCAACCATAGAATGACATCTCTCTCTGAGTTCGGTGCTGTGGACGCAATGTTCCATCCGCTTGCATGGTCGAATCGAAAAAGCCATACTGGGGTTTCGGCGACGGAGGGCCTGCAACGCAAAAATCGAGAAGCCAAAACGAATTGAGAACCTCAGCTCTCCAGTGGACTCCAGCCTTCCAAAGGGTTGACTTTCAGTGTTACAGTGCCACCACCTCAGTCGTCGTCTGCCAGGGGCATCTGTCAGGATCTGAACGGTGACAGACTGGTGACAGCAGGTTATTTCTCAATATTTTTCATGTGCGCAATGTTTTCCTGATCCTTTTTCTTGCCTGGTTGTGGTGAAATGTCACAGCCGTTCATCGATTTTGAGGTCTTAGGACCCTGCGTGCTTTCTCTTGGTGCTTTTTGGTCTCAATCTCGAGCCAGTCAGGGGAGTACATGTGCTTCGGCCTCAGCCGAGAAAAAGAGGTCACATTCAGCTTGCGTCAAATTGCAGCTGATCGCTGAGTCTGAGGATTGTGACTTGTTGGAATCTCTGGAGTAGTACCTGTATCGGCTGCAGTTCCATGGGGGCACTGTGGGGGACCCCTGGCTGCTGTCAAACAGTTGCCGCGACAGCGCACTCATCTGCATGCCACTTGAAGCTTCCGGCTGAGATGTTCTTCCTGTCAAGTTTCCACCTTAAGACCGTGAGAACAGCATCACTGAGG
Source organism: Symbiodinium kawagutii (assembly GCA_009767595.1). NCBI lineage: Eukaryota > Dinophyceae > Suessiales > Symbiodiniaceae > Symbiodinium > Symbiodinium kawagutii. Next base: position 322,445 of record VSDK01017448.1, on the reverse strand, counting down.
CTCAGAACACCTGTTGACCAACAGGAAAGGAGTGCTGGACTCTAGCAGTCACATGTGGACATCCAGTACCGCACGGAGTGCCGAAGGCATTTTCAATGTACGGTGTGGTCATTGCATGTACTTTTCAATAGCTACACTAAGCACCTTTATATACTAATTAAATCATGATGGATGATTTATGATTAACTCATGAGTTTATTTATCCAACTTAATAGAGATTCAATTTCTCATGATCTCATGAACCCATCTGTACCCCTTTTCTCAGAGTGCCACTCTTGCATCTTGCTCCCGGGGCTGACCTTGGCTGATCCACTGAAGCAGAAGTACTCCAGCTTTCCCCCGGGGCACAGACGTCGGCCAAACGTCGGTTGCAGTGAACTTGGTGAAAACCCGAAACGATCCGAAACGGCTGAAGTGTGAGCCAGGCAAATGACTACCGTCAATGCTAGGAGACGTTCAGATCCATAACTCTCCTCTCAAGACTCTAAGGCTCGAGTCTTGGATGACTTTTGGGCTGACAAGGTTGGCCAACTTGCAGGTTCATGGCTTTTTTGGGACTTTCATTGACTTTCATGTTTTCAAGGCGCACAATGAAAACAACTGATCGATCACGATCTATCATTATGAAGCTTGGGTAGCACATTTACAACTTTATCGTGACTCTAAGTTTCGTCATTTACAACGCTAGACAACGCAAAGTGACGACGCTGGGGACAGCCCAACAAAGGGACTTCGATACACTTTTTGCTCCACGCACAGTTGCCAGGTGAAACTTTGAATAATGCTGGGCTATGCTGGGCTGCTGCTCCCTCAGTGGGTCTTCGCCATCCTGCGCCACCCGTGCATCAACTTGGCTCATTTGGCCCCTCGAGGACCCGAAACGGTTCTTGGTGTGGCAACGGTACCCCATCACATCCCCAAAAAGTCGTGCTCCTGAAAGGCAGTCCCAGTACTGGCCTGCATAGCAGCCTGGCAGTGCAAGTCTGGCCATTCCAGCCCAGTGTCCGAAGTAGTTGGTTCAATGAGGTACGGGACTTCACGGATATAAGTTCCGGAGAAAATGCTACTGCGGATGTGGTGATTTCCTCTTTGCCGAACACACAGTTGCAATTTTCGCCCGGCCAGCAGTGCCTTTTTGTTGGCTGGATCAATGTTGACAAGCTAGAGCGGCCAAACTAAAAACGATAACGATACAGTAAGCTTCATAAAGTTTTCATAAACATCTAGAGATGTTCACAGCAGCTGCCAGCTACATCAACCGTGATAATGTGATAGAACTTGATCACATCTCGTTTTTGTTTGTGATGCGAGTTTCAGACCGAATCAGCTTGCCAGGACACTAAAATAGAGCCCGGTCTTCAGGCTCGGGTTTGGCAGTTCTGCCAAAACCCAAACAGTCCAGAAGGAATGAAAGCTGTTGCCTTACAAACTTGTTGGTCAGGGTAAGGGATGTTATCACACTGCTGTAAATGCCTTCGCTTTTTCAAACTATGTACGATCTCGTTGGATCTTGATGGGTAGCACCATGCAGCACTTCCCATTCAAATCAATGGAAGAACTGCAGTGTGTCATGAAATGACTCATGAAATGGCTCATGAAATGGCTCATGAAATGGCTCGTTAAGAGATACATTCAGATCCATGAAATGCGGAAGTCTGCAACCCTCGTCTGGCGGCAGACGGTCAATCCACGGCTCGTTGCCTTGCATCTGCCCGCGGAAATGCATGTGTTCCCTCGTATTTTTCTGCATGTTTTCATTGCAATCCCATGCCATCCCATTGAAAGAGATTGAAATCATTTGATTCATTTGTCCCTTGAAAGATTTGAAAGCACAGATGGATTCAAACGGATGAAAGTGCAAGACTTTTCAGCCGGGAGTCTGGGTTCTAGCTCTCCGCCGTACGAGCTTCACTTGCCTGGGCCAAAGGTCCAGGCATAGGTAGTGTCAAAGATGGGCTGCTGCATACTGCTGCCTGCTTCTCTTCGCTGAGCACCAGTGAAGCTGCTGCTGCTGCAGCGGCTGCACGAGCATAGTCCTGTATCATATGGTGGTTTCTCAGAACAGGGGTGCCCATAAATCATTTACTAATAATTCAATAAATATATGGTAAATAAAACAGCCATTTTAGTTCCCAATTTTCAGAAATCCCCACATGAATGCACGTCATCAATTCATCTCCAGTAACTTCATGTCATTGGATCGATACCATCACTGCACATACTCTACACTGGTCAAGTCTGACGTCCTCCATCAAGGCGCGCAAGTTAGGATCTGTGCCTGGACCGAAGGGACATGGCAAAGACAGACTCAGAGGATCGAAAAGGATCCAAAATGCCAAAGCGAGCTAACAACTACGCAAATCATATGCAAATAATCTGGATAATATGTAAAAGATGCCAAAATTAGGCAAACATAGGTCAACATAGGGTGGTTGTCAAGTCCTCTGTCTGTAAACATCAGAAACGGACATCACATGACAACATTACACAACTATGACAACAACATCGTCGGTACCGCTTCGCCTCTCCGTGCCAGCGCTAGCGCACTCGGAATACCACGGGCAGTGTCGCCGAAGTTCGGATCAGCACCGCAGCTTAGCAGAACCTTCACTGAGGCTTTCAACGGGTGGCACCACGGGCGGCATTGGGAGAGAACAAGAACAGGACTGCATGAGGACTTCTTAACGACTGAAGTTGCAGCAAAGACACACCGCAAGACTCAACCAGATCTAGATCTGTTTAGCCACCTGGGACCTATCGACTTTCAAGTGGATAAACGTTCCACGGTGCGCGAAACCCAATCTGCAAGACACCCGAGGTCAGTCAGCAAGAGCCATGGGTCAAGGCATGTCGAAATATATCAAAACTGGAAAGGAGTCCGAATCATTCTGAAACACTTAACTTATCTTAACTTGCTAGTAGTCCATAGTTATCCTATTTCTTTCCCCCACACCGATCCCACACTTCCCCCGTGTCTCCACTACCAGTCCTCGCACAGCTCCATGTTTCCGGCTCGCGTAGCGACAAGCAGCGGGGTCCTGCAAGTGCTTTGAACCTCTGATCTCCACTTTCAATGCTTTTTATTTTTAAGGTCAATTCAAAACTAAAAAAAACATAAACAAGCCATGATCAGAGGTTCAATGGAAATCGATTGTCAATGAATATTTAACAGACTTGGCGGTACCCAATGGCCGAAGAGTCTCAGGTCATTGACCAATTGCCAGTAGCTCTCAGCCAGTCTCCAAGATAGTACGAGCCATTGCTCGCCATTCCTATCCATTGGCCATGAATGTTGCTGATCACTAGTCAACCCTTCCTGCGTTGACCATCCAAGTTGTCGACTGGACTTCCCGCTTCCAGCAGGACACGCGCAACTTGAGCCCACTCTTCCTGCCAATGTTCACAAATGTCAACAGACTTGCGCTACCTATGGTCTTCTGCTCAAATTCTTTGAGCAACTGAGGATGCAACAATATGCGAAAGGATATCAAGGAATATCAAGGAGGCAAACGTGCAACTCTATAATCCAGCTGTATCCACATGCGTCCAATGAATGCTCACAAAGCCCTCGTTGCAAACCCAAATCTGAAAAGCAGCATGGCTGCAACTGAACAAGCAGAATCGTGACATGGGCCTCACAGGCCACATGGATCGGCAACCTTCTAAGGCTGTCGGTGGCCTCCAAATCTGCCCCTGAGCCAAGTCAGAAACGAAGCAATGGATCCAAGAGCAACACGATCATCTCAGCAGTCTCAGCTTTCATCGTCTATCATCTTTCATCATCTTTCATCATGCTTCATCTTCTTTCATCTATTTTCATCATCTTTCATCAGCCTCTTCCTTTCACATTTTTGACACCCTGTAGTGCTCTGGGGCCCTGCCTGCTCTCAGGAGCACCTGACATGCTGCTTCGCTGCCCGAGGTGGCTGCTCGATGCAGTGCTCCCCCCCCCCCCTGCCACTCCAAAGGAAATGAAGAAATGAAGAGATCAATTGATGCCATTGATTTTGCAATTCATTTTGCAATTCATTGTGCCATTCATTTTGCCATTCACTATTGCCGTTCCCTTCCTATTGGGCAAACCAAGATGCAAATTGCACATGTAAGCATGGTGGCCAGCAATCAGGCATCTTGGAGCCGGATCAACATGTGATGTATTGTGCAACGACTTTGGCAACCATTTGCTGTGTGACATCATTTTTTGCAACAATGACAATAATCGCCTGATTCCAGAGAGTTTGCAACAATTTCTTGTAAAATTTGGTGACAAGTGACAAGTGCCTTTCATCCAAGCCTTATCAACGGAATGCACGAAGGCGCCACACTCAATTAAGGCTTCCAATGCTGCGGGGAAGCCAGCATGGCTGGCAAAGTGCCTCGGTCATCTTGAGCACAGTTTACGGATGAAAACCACGGCAAACACATGTAACTTATAATTGAATCTTCAAAGCTTTCTTAAGGTTTATTTCTGAATGCTCATGACTTATGATATCTTATGATTGCAGAGCCGATATCATTATGCTGAAAATGCTGAAGTGCTCCAGTCAATGCTTCACAATGGCTCACTTTCAATCTGACCCAGTGTATCCCCATCATAACTTTACTCCGAGCTGCAATGGAGTCCACCCATCAGCTGCTTCTACATTGGCAGATCGTGGGTCCTCAACACCCCCCCCCCCTCCACTTACCTCCCCAGGACAACCCTGAAGCTATATTTCTGCCCCTGCCCAAGATTACCAAGTCCATCCAAGTCCAGGTTGCATACATAGCAATGGTATGAGACACCGAAGGGTTTGAGTTGGGTCTCGCGACTGTTATACCGAGTAGACCTCAAAGCGGCCTAAAGCAGAGCACTGGAAACGCTGCGAACTAGACTCACTAGACTAAGGCAAGCCGCCGCTTCAGCATGCCAGTGCAAGGAAACAAACACCCATGGAATAGATTCATGGCTGAAAATCCAATGTGCTAAGCTGCTAAATGCAATATAATCATTGTGAATTCAGCGCAGCTATAGTGCCACTCACACTGAGATAATCTGATATGACATATGATGAAATGGCCATGTCCCAAGCCCCCAGTCCGCCCAAAGATGAATCGTCTTTCGCTGTTGGGGTGTTCACTTTCTCACTTGGAGTGAAAAATGCATCATGAAGCATGATGAGCATTTATGCACCACGCGCATGCCACCATTCCCTTGGAATAGCTGTTGAATTACTCCATCATGTACATACACAACTCATACGACATCGGACTTGTTGGGGCTCCACCGATCGGTTCCCGGGTTCCCTCTCCATGACCGAGTGCCCAGTCCTGAGAGATCAGCATTCGCAACGCTTCCTCACGCCCTCTCAACGCTGCCTTGGAGCTAAGGCAACGCAGGCGGCTAAGTGATCGTGCGGCTCTGACCTTGTCAAAATTGCTCCAGTGAAACATTTCTTTCATCTCCTTTCTACTTGTTTTGGAAGCATCTTTGATCAACCACTTGGCACGAGCGCCCGGCTTGACTCATAACAATGAAATTATATCTATAATCTTACCGCAATTCTACTGGCACACGAGCAAACGCGATCTCACAACAACGCGCCAGATCACAAACAAAGCGATGGCACACTGCCTCCAAAAGATCATCAAAGTGCACGTGTGCTTTCAATTGCGTTCCACATTGTCTATTTGTAGGTTCTTTGTTGGTCTTCTTTGAATAAGCCTAGACTCAAAATCACAATGGCACACCGCCAGCATCTGCACTATAAACCCTTCCACACGTCACCCAGATAAATCTCAGCAGAAGCAAAAAAGAACAGGAGCAGCGAGGAGCAGCAGCAGCAGCACCGCGGGGCAGCACCAGCAGCAGCAGCAGCAGCCCAACAAGTCACTCACCAATGACCAAAACGAATCTCACCAACCTAATCGCGGGCGGTAGGCCACGAATTCCCAGATTTCACCTAATAAAGCCTGAAACCTGCACAAAACTAGAAATCGCTACGACTTCAAAATCTGACTGTAAGAGGTTTTACGAGGTCAGGTGTGACAGCCCATGGAGAGTAAACCTGTGTTGGAGGAAAGCGTTGCCTTGCTAAGGGCGACCCAGCATCCACAGTATGGACCCTGCTGTCTAGTCAAAATTGCCACTGAAATCGGTAGTTCTCTTTTCAGCAACTTTGAGCAACCCTCCATTTGGTTTGAAATCTCAACGGCACAACGATTGGCTGCCACTCACACTAGGATATCATGGAACAACCAGTGTGCTCTTTAAGGTGAAATCTTTAAATCTACATGAGTCTACACGCGAATCTAATGCTATAAATTTGAGCCCCGCAGTTACTGTCGGTCCTCTATGTCACCTCTGGACGGAAATGTCGTCACAAAGGGAGCTCTACTTCTTGTTGCAATGAATCCTCACTATAATGCCTCCCGTATGCAAACCAGAAACTGTTGCTTTTTGGGAACTTGTTCAAGTTGAAAATAGTTTAAAATTTAAACTTGTTAATACTTTGTTTATCTGGTTTGCATCGATACAAATTCTCCAAGCTGCACAGTGCACTGGAAGAAGGCCACCTTCGTCACGAAGCTTGACATTTGCACCATACTCCTGGAAGCTGTGCAACTGCTGGGCAGCAAACAGAGTATTTCATACGCAGATCTCCATCACATGTCTCCCCCAAGCTCCAGAAGCGCCATGATGCAATCGACTGCTCCAGTGTGGGCAGCTCTGTGCAGAGGAGTTTGCTTCAGACTGTCACGTTTGTCCGCATCAGCACCTCAGGAAGCAGGTCGAGAGACCTACGCCATCGCCATTCTCCCCTTGAAACATGGCGATTCCCGGGCCAGGCCTGCAGCCAATAGGTCCACAACTATGTTTGCATAGTTGCCTTCACAGGCTGCATGCAGTGATGTTTGCTGAGCATAGTTGCCACGATCCTGAGCAAGGAGAACGTTCAAAATTCAAACCGAAAAAGCAAAGTAAGTAGCACTCAGATCTACCTCAAAAAAGCACTTCCCTTCCTGTCCAGCTTCAGCTGTTGAAACAAACAAGTGACACCGGTTGTCCATACCGCTGAAACAAACTTTTCACATAAAGGTTTGAATCGGTGGAGCGTGCATCATTTGTTGGCAGAGTGCTTGAATTCCATAGCCGTGTCAGCATTCCGAATCCTATACCTTCGCTAAATTCCAGTATGCAACGCGTGGTCAAAGCAGAAAGGGTAACTGTTTGATCCTTCGTAGCTATGAGCATGCACATATCGTAACTGACAGCTGAATATGCTGCCAGTCTTTAAAAATGATCATTGAGGCAGGATTTTTTTAAAATGCGTTCTCACATGGGAAAGTACTCAAATCCTCGTGCCCACCGCGAGCCGCGGCAATCTCTACTTTGGCTGGATCGTTGCGGTCGAGGACGCCCACCTTCATGACTGCTATTTGAAAACCTCAGTCGTCAAACGATGTCAAGCATCTTCTCTCAGCTGCTTTCCTTGGTCTTCATCAGCAAATCAAGCACTTTCTGCTTGTTCGCCGCTGTTGCCTCCATTCTCGCGCATTTGCTGGCAAGTGCCATGGCGTCCATGTAGTAATTTGCGCTGCACAGGTCTCTATCATCCAACATCACATCCATCATGTAGATGACCTGCTCTACGCCAGAGAACTGCAACCTCTCGTCCGTCCATCTTGTCACACTCTCCAAGAGTTCCACCGCAAACTTCGGGCTGAGATGATGGAAGACTGCCCGGCAGGTGTCAAGTGCCCGTATGGCGTCTTCGTACGCGTCAAGTTCCAAGTGTTTTGAACAAAGCACGGGCAAAAGACCCTTTGTCATCGGGAGTCTTATTTGTCGGACGCCAGATGCCATCAGACTCCAGAATAATTTTCTTGGTACTTGTCCAGCTGTGGAACCATATTGCTGCATGATGACCTGCACAGAGTCAAGGATCATCTCAGGACAAAGTTTATGCCATGTGTAGAGGCCATTGAACCAGATGCGATACCCTTGGAAACCTTCAGACGCATCACTTTTCATTTCCGTGACAAGTTCAAACTCACCCTTCGCAAATGAGGTGGAATATTTCAGCCATTCAAAAACAGGGTGTTTCCACACAGGGTCTTTCGAATCAGTGGGGAGTTGTGCCGGCAATGCATCAAGGTCCATCAGCTGGACCAAATGGGCCACCCATGCCTTTGAATCTGAAAAGAAACGTGATGCAGCACGCGTCTGCATCTTCATCACTTCTTTTACCTCCAGGAACGAAAGCAAACGAGGCCAAAGCTCTTGTGGCAGAAATCCATCCTGCTCACGGATCCCGTGGACTACCTGGCGATGATGCTCGATCTGCGGCGCCTCCACCATCTCGTCTGCAACTTCTTCGCCGAGGAAGTCCGTCTGTAAAGAGTTACTATCAAAGCCCTCTTCAGGACTGCTTGGAGCACTGCTTCCATCTTCTTCCTCAAGGTCATCCTCCATATCGTGCCTTTCGAAGTTCTGCTTCGAACAGCGAACAGTTGGGCTCTTTGTCCCAAATGTTGGTCTACCATGGAGCTTACCCTCCAAGTCCTCGTCCTCCGAATCTGCACCGATGTAGAACTCTTCTGGCTTTGCAGCCTTTTGAATCACCTCATATTCTGCTTTGCAGTCGCTCGTGAGCAACAGCTCGCAAGCTGCTTCATCTTTCCAAAACGCACCAATATTGTGGTCCACACTATCCACCTGACCACGGCCATCACGGTCTGCAGCCACATCGGTCAGCTTGTCAGACTTCCTTGGCATACTCACTGATGCTTCGATCAGCGGAGAAGTGCGTTTGGCCAAGCTGTTCAAATCGGAGCCAATCAAAGACACCTTCATGTTCGCCTTGGTCACATCCAGTTCATGGCGAAGGCAATTGCACTTAGCCTCCTCCTTTAAGAAAAGGGCCTCCAAATGTTCGATCAATGAGTCTTGACTTGCAACTTGGAATTCACAGTCCTCCTGTATACGCAGGCGATGCTCTTCACCATCACGTTTTTCCTCCATCAGGTGGTCAATGACATCCTGAGCTACCTCTAGCCGCTGCTCGAGGTCAATCATCTGGGCAGCACTGCACTGCGAAGAATGGCCGAGCTCTGCAACCTGCAGTTGGGACTGCTGTAGATCCGAGCTCAGGGAGGAGAGCGCCTCCTCCATTGTCTCCTGCTTCTCTTCCTCCATATCCAGATAATCCTGCAGGATTTCAATCATCTTGTCGCGGCTTGCAAGTTCCTCCAGCAAATGTTCCAGGCCCTCCTCTGCCGTCTCCAGCTGATGCTGAAGGTCAGCGATCTTTTCGTCTCTGACTTGGATCTCCTCTTGTGCCTTGGCCAGTTGGAATTCAGCCATTGAACATCTTTGCAGCTCTGCTTCTTTTACTTCAAGCAAAGCCTTCTTCAGGTCTTCCATCAATTTGTCTTGACCCTCTCTGTCTCGAATCTCCTTCTCCCCTTCGGAAGCAGACGTTGTTGCTTTTGAGCCACTGGACAGTCTGCGATCCCTTGTCTGACTCGTAGAGTCTCTCTCCACTGCCTGGATCTTTGCAGCTTTCAGACTTTGGGGTGTGCTGGCAATCTCTTGGAACTCTTCCTTCGCACCCCGAGCCGAGAACTGGTTGCTCTGAACTTGCCAAACAGGACTGCACTCCAAATACGGGCCCCATTGCGGACCATTCGGAGTTTGTGGCACAAAATACTGCCTCCAATCCGCTCCGCCGAAGGTTTGCAAGTCATAGGCCCATTGGCCAGCATGGTCCTTGCCACTCAGGCTTGGTCCACGCAAGCACCAAGCACTGCTGACATCATGCTGGCCATGGCATAATTGTCTCATCGGATAGACAGCCGCATTGTAGAGTCCGGCCATCATGGCTGCAAAGAAGCGAATTGCCCAAATGAATCGGAACACTAATCATTGAGAATGAGTGTCCTCATAAGATCTCATAACCAAAATCAAAAGCCAAATTGCGATCTTAACCAGCAGAACCATGAAGCTTATTGGCATTTCTTCTCTCCTGGCTCCCAAACAATTTCTTGTGGAGTAGCACAAAGGCTGCCCAGTACTTGAACAGAATGCAGTGATGCCATTGATGCCATCAGCTAAGGCTAAGGTGGTCAATGACCCCATGTCTGAATTGAGAAGCATGGAAGGCAACAGTTTTCGTGGACGCGCGAGATCACCAAACCTTGCACAGGTAGTTTCAGAGCGAAATCAATGATACAGTTTAGTACAAACCGTCACGCCGAAAACCACTCTAACTCTGAAATCGTCTTTGCATATCTGAATGCCTTTAAAAGGTGTTGTGCTGAAAGAATTGGAAGATTCACCCGATGAGAGACGTGCAAGGGAATTTGCCTCCTTTTGTTTGATTCGGGAGAGCAACTCGCGGTAGGCTCCCTAGTGGGCATGGCGACTGAGATAATATAATGCAAGTGAATGGGGTCCATGGTGTGCCGTCAGTTGTTGCCTGTGCATGTTCACTTCTCTGTTTTTCTTTAATGGTTCTCTGCTTTCCACTCCAATGATTGGGTGTGAGGCTCATCGTGTATCGATCTGACACCCGGATGTTCGCAGCAAGGGGGTCATCCATTCTCTCGCGTGCCGCAGGGTTGTGGGAGTCTAGTGTGGGTTGCAAAGATTTGCGAAGTCCAACTTGGCCCTTTACTCGCCTGTCAAAACAATTGCTAAGTGTAATAGTGGTTGAATGTGGTTAATTATGGCGTTCGTGTATTGGAGAGAAAAAAGACGCCAAGTCCAAGTGATCCCGCGAACCATCATTAACAATGATCATAGAATGCTGGCTAATTCTGCCTATAATCTTGAGAATGGTTCGTAATGGGTCATGATATAATGGTTTTACAATCCTGTTGTAGTTAAAAACAATAAGATATATATTAATATAATAACAATGACAATAATCATAATGCTCTATAAGCAATCGCTAACAAGGCTATATAGTGATTGACCCTTGGAGATTCGAGCCCAGATTCAATGTCAGCTCCTCGCTGATGCAGCATCTGCACCATGTCTTGGTGTCCCCTCATGGCAGCAATGTGCAACAAGGAGCCCTGGCACCGCTGCTTGCAGCGCACTTCAACACAGCCGATGGCTCAAAGGTGACCAAACATGACCAGACCGTCCCAAAACTTGAGGAATTCCAGGGCTTCCATGAGGAATTCCAAGGCTTTTCCGAATGGTGTGCGAAAATGCGTTGCGCGTGGATGCACTGCAAGCTTCACATGAAGTCTTCCCCAAGCACGGCAAGTTTCATGACTAGCAATGCAGTGATCTCACCACCAAACTAGCAACCCATATTGGCCGATGTTTGCAAGCACCTTGAGGGGCTTATGGCCGCAGAAAAACTGACATTCCAGGCCTGGTCAAACTGGACTGGCATGTTGACGGTGTCCGGCCTGGATCCAGGGATGCGTGACATTCAGCTGGCGTCGCGGCATGGCGCCCACAGCTGCGCCTGTCCAAGAGGTACGAGTCCAAGTTCAGGAGGTCCTTCTTGGCAGCGAGCTGCCGCAACGAAGCCCGAGTTCGTTCAGTTCTCTGAGCCTCCTTCGAAAGCGGACACAGGATCCGAATGGACTCAGCATAGATGGACCGATGGATAGACTTGAATAGAATGAAGGAATACAAAGCAGAACAGACTCAGAATGGATGAATAGAATTGAAATGAATTCAATAGACCCAAATGGAAAAACACATGGCAATGGATACGGGCAGCACCAAAGTTTGCCCAAAGCTTTGCAAAGCATCAAAATTTGAATATTTTTGAATCAATAGCTGCGTCACGGTGCGCCTGACTGAAAGCATTGAAACCAGATGAAATTCATGTGAAACCAATGTGTCATCATGTGTCCTTCGTTTCTGTCTCAAAGCCGCGTATCTGATTCATTGGCCGTGTGCATGGCAAATCAAACCTTGGGATGGCACCTTCAAATCGCAAACCCTCAAACTTCTAGAAATGGCTGAGTTCAATCTTTTGATTCACACTTTCCCAAATCTGAAGGAAAGCAGAGACTTGGGCAAGCAAAACAAACTTTGAGTTAGCTCAGACGGTGCAAAATGCCGAGCTGCTCCGCCATGTTCATCTGGACCTTCCAGTTCTGCTGCCACATGATGTGAAAATCTTCGTGAAATGCCGTGAAAACAGGACCCAGGGCAGCTTCAGAGCCATGTCCGCGGCCAGCAAATGCAGTGAATCAATGCATAGGACCAGGAACACATGACAACAAGTGATGCGACATGATGCAACCCAGTACAACCCAGCGCAACCCACCGCAACCCACCACAACCCAATGCAACCCAGGCAATGGTCTAAGCCCAAAGGATTTCCCGACTTCCTCATTTCTCATCCCTTTTTCATGCGTACAAATATGTACAATTGCGAAGTGGTGCAAAATTCTTTGCTGCGAACATCTCCTTTGGATACCCTATCCTGACTGTGTTGCTCCTGGGCACGACGGCCAGAGCGCCACTGGCATCTGCGGGTTCGCTCCAAAACACCACTCTTCGTGCAAAAAACTAAAAGAGCAGATGGAATTTGAGACGGCCCAAGAAAGAACAGCGCATGCAAATCTGTCCTGTATCTCCAGGGCTGTCATCATCAGCTGGATCGGAGAGAAGAAAGGTTGACCTCAAGCATCGTTCTGAGTTCTGGATGGTTCTGTGATGTTCGGTGCATCTTGCAAAAGCAACACTTCCAATCTGGCCAGGCTCCTGTTTCAATCAAGTCGCCGCCTCAAAAATGAATTCACGTCTCTCCATTGGGGCATGTAGTAGCTTGAAGCCTGGCAAGCAACTCGCTGAAGCTCCATGTCAAGAACAAAAAGCCGGGCTGCACTGCTGCCATGTTCAAGTCGATGCGATTCCACTTGGCACATTCAGCTTTGCAAATGCGTGTCAGCGCAAGTTGATGGGGCAAGGTACGTCTTCCACAACTGCTGCTTTCTCCTTGAAGAAACATCCAATTTTCTCATTGACCTTCCGCAAGATGCCAAGCAAACTGAATTCTGTAATCACGTGCAATCACTGGCTCACAGGATTTTAAAGGTCAGAGGGTCCAAGAGTTAAACAAATTGCAAAGCAGACTGCTTCAGTGCTCAAACAGAAGTGGCACAACTCCTGGTCCTCGCCTCCATTTTGCTTTCTAGACCAGCCATGAAATAGGTGCAAGGTGGCGAGTCTTTGAACACCTTGGGCACATAGGAAGAAAATGGAAGAAAGATGAAGACAAATGAAGAAATCACCTCCCTCCAGGGATGTCCTTAACCCGAACTCAGTGTCGCACTAACTTGGATCTGAGGCAGTGTATCGGATTTGCCGAGAACCTCAGCCGCAATGAAGCGAACCAGTTACAAAAGGTCGCAAAAGAGTAAGCAGCGAAGCTCATGAGACAAAGGAAGTTCCTCTCCAGGGAGCTTTTAGTCATGAATTGCTCTCAAAGAAAATGTCAAATATGTTGAGGACAATATGTCAAATATAAATACATATTGTTTAGTCATCTTAAGGAAGGTTGAGGAAATTTGATCTGCCATGATGTGCTGCCACAGATGTCTGTAGCCAGAAACTTTCACAACATCTCAACGCCAGGAACCAGCTGCAGGGTTCCGAAGCCGCAACCTCGCTGTATGTCCTCAGAGGCACCAGCACATGACATTCTCTGGCCATGTCACGACGTGATACCACGTGTTTCGCTAGGATTCGCTAGGCATGCTTGACTAAGTGGGACCAACACACGGTAGAGTTGCAGGTCCTGACAAGATCACTCTCATTGAAACCGGTATCAATTTGATCTTCAAAACTGCTCTTTCCAAACGTTACCAAACTATCCGAACAAGTTGAAAGCTCGTGGCGCTCCAAGATCTCCAAGGGTCTTAGCATCTTTTCTGTATATCTTCTCCTTAACTCCGAAGAGAGGCACAAAGAAGGAGAGGATGAATATGTGAATGACCTCAGGGCAGCGTGCTCCAAAAGATTCCCCTCGACACCGCCATTCAGCCAGGCTGCACAATGTGCCGTGAAGGCAAAGAAGCAAGTGCTCAGCAGTGCAGCTTCATCAAGACCTCTGCAGCACCGAGGTGCCCTTGCTTAATCTCTTAGAAGGATCGAACATGAACCGAACAAAAAGTCCTTCCAATTGCCAGATCTTATCCTAGTGGAAAGCAGCTGAACGCAAGACCTGGCAACGATCTGGCCGAGCAGCAAATTTGCGAAGGACTTGTCATGCAATTGCCTTTGACAATTAGCGCGACCAACCTCGAATGCACAACATCGATCATCTTGGAGGCGAGCCAAGAGAGACAAAAGGACGACACCTTTACCATCGAAACGGGGTCATGTTCGCATCCTTTAGCATCCTGTAGCATCGATGACCCCTGCAAGACAGGCAGCAACATTCCGCATGCAGGTGCGAGAAGGGCCTGAGCAATCGCTACATGATGGGTTGCAGCAACGAAGTGTAAACCCTTGCTATCACAGTGCACAAGATCATGTATCTGATGATGTCATATGATGATGATATATATGTATATATGCATTAAAAAACATACCATATTATAATGTGTATCTAACTACCTACTGGACAGATTCTGTCACCATCATTTCCAGCCAACGATCACCCACCTGCGCACAGAAATCGATGCTCCGTGAGCTGAAAGTAGCTCTCGGCACCACCCGTAGCACTCGGTAATGATCGTATACCTCGAAAGCCATCTGAGCTACAGGGACCACGGGATACAAAGATCTTTGCATTTAGTTGTTTGAAAGCAAAGAAGCAGCCAGCAACAGCCTCAGGTCCTGGCATAGATGTAAATGTGAGACATCGTTAGATAGAAGAAGATCCAGTGAGTGTAGCCACCAGGGAACAAGAACCTGACAGTGAGACGTAGTCAGAACGGATCCTACATTGTTAGCTGATTCCGTTGTCTAAGGTTGCAACACCATGGTCGCAAGATAGACGTTCACCAAGCAATCCTAGGGCCAGTCAGCTGAGGTTTGAAACATAGAGCGACTAAGAATGACTGACACTCAGGTAGCACAACGTGGACGAAGGCAATGGCATACGCCATGGCACTGCATAGCGCCCAAGGTCCATATCGATTCCCGCCAACCAATTTCGGCATTCCCAGATCTTCAACTCTGGGTGACATCCAATCAGGAGCCTTGGGCCCGTGCAATTTCCACCTCTGAATGGTGCATCACATGACGTAACAGGCTCTGTTCACCTTCCAGATGTGATTACAGTACCCCCCACCACCAACGATGCAACTTGCGTGAAGAGGTAGGCAGGGTTTGGCAAATGTAGGGAGATAAAAACCTGCTCTGGCGTTCACAGCTGCAGGACTCTTGCGTTACTGCTGTTCAAACGGCCCATACAGCTCAGTCGCATGAAGATACGGGAGAACAAGAAAATCACTGCGCAGGGCTCTGCCAGGAATGGTACGATGAACGTACATGGAAACCTTAGTGACAGGAGACAGCCGTCCACAACCAACCAAACGAGAGAAAAGAGTTGCAAAAAAGGTCCAGTGCTGTCACTCCAGTGCTTCGGACCTTCAGAACCGCCTCGCAGCTTTGCTCCAAGAACCTATAACCGGAGCTTGCACGGCAAGGCACGCATACTCTATCAACTGCTGCCCCATCGATCTTTGCAGAGCGTAACTCTCAAACTTTTTGACGAAGCTGTTAACATCTGCGAGCAAAGTGCCATCTACCTGCATAACGCCAGGGATTTGCACAAGACAAATCTGAAAAGGTGATGCTGCACTACCCCGAGACAGTCTCATACATTTCTGACATGTTCAAACCAGACAGGGATTTCTCAAATGGCCGAAACATCCTGTGACTATACGCATGGCGAGTGCATCTGCATATCAACATGTGAGGGTAAAACTTTGGGTGTCTTGCTGAATTTTGTGGACATAGGGGCTTGGACCCGCTCATCACTCTTGCAGAACGACTAAGTCGTGAACTGTTCGAAAATCCATTCCAACCATGATCCTTGGCTGTGCTCAAATTCAGTCCACCAAGTTCTGTTCTGAGATGTTCTAGATGTTCTCGCATTTGCATGCATGCATTTGCTCGCACGGACCGGCACTCAATGACAGAATTTTGACGCGTCCACTTGACCCGTTAAAGGTGAAACCCCTAGGTCTACAAAAGTTCTTCTGGGCAAAATTGCCGTGTCAGCTCATTGCTGTTCACTATAACGCACAAAGTCCGGCAGGAACAGCCGGCTTGCATTGAGCATTGAAGCTAAATCAGCGATCGATTCCAAATAAACACTGTCATGCCAAACGCTTGCAGCCTCATCAGTCATCGCTCTGCCAAGCGCAAATGCCGCCCGAAACATGAGGCCGGGATGCAGCACGAGAAGCTGCGCCAAGGAACTGCGAAATTTTGCTTGGATTACTGCAAGCATTTCCTGCAAAACTTCCAGAATCGAAGTGTCCGTGTTGTCCACTTCACTGTTCACATAGAGTAGGAGGAAGCTCTCACGCTGCAAAGTCTCAAGCTCTTTGACGAAGAGGGGTATTGTCCTCTCATCTTGAAGGCCCAAAGGTGGCAGGCGAGCTCCAAGCAGTACCACCACGTGGCGACCAAAGCAGTCGTGCCCACTGCGGTACACGAAGCGAGTTGGCTCACTGAGGCTTTGGATCTCCCGAGCTCTCCGCAAGTATCGAAGACAAATGTGTTGAGCCTCCTGGAGGCTGCTAGCATTGATCATGGTGCCTTCCAAGCGTTTCATCGCAGCAAAGTCTGCATCATCACGGGCATGTAGGAAGGACTTATCATCTTCGCCCCCGAAGCACAAGTCACTGTCCTCAGCATCTTCCTGGGAGATGAGGTGCTGGGACACACGAATGCGCCGCTCTTCCATGCTAACTTCACCCCACTCATTCCAGCAACTTTCAGGCAGTACCGAAGCAGCATGCTGAGCTTCATGGTCTGTTCTAGGGAAATACAGAGGTAGGAGACTTTCAAACAACTCGAACTCTGTGGCATTAGCTGCAACTAGCACGACCGCATCAAGGGAAGCATTCAGCTTTTCAATGCATCGCCTCACTGTGCGGAGTGCAACGTGAACTTGTTCGTCCAAAGGGAAGCCTTTGCTGTACCAGAAGCATGGTACGGCCACCGTTTTGAGGCCCGACTCCGTAAGCAACTGCATACACTGACGATAACAAGCATTCAGGGTATTCTGTGCGGCCACCTGGTACTTCTCCTGGCGAAAGACCATGCTTGGACAAACCATGGAATCGGACATCATGAATGCGGGTGAATGCAGGGTAATATCTGGTAATTAAAAGCTCAATATGTAGCTGGATAATGCTGGATATGGTTGGCCCATGTTGGCCCTGCAGGTCCTTGTACTTTGGTCCCACGGTGAGGAGCAGTCGGTGGCAAGGCATGCCGTAGGACTTGCAAGCCCGAGCCTCGCCACTCCGGCAGCTGTCCAAATGCCTCAACTCCTCTATGAGGTCCTAGCAGTGTTGCACATCGCAAGTCTGCTGAGCGTAAATTCTGTGCCTGAAAATGTGCAATAAATGAATGACTAGAACCAAATATATTTTTTTGCCGGGGCGTCCAAACGAATATATAAATAAATTGAAAAATAGATTAATATTTTTTTTTGCCAGGGCCTCACTCGGATTTGCCCTGATGGTGCCCTAAATTAATAAATGCATAAATAAATAACTAAATGAATAAAAATATAAATATAAATACATGGATATATGTGTACTGTGTACGTATATATTTAAAAATTTAAAAGCAATATGTTTGAATTTGTAAATGAGTGGCAAATCGCATCCGGTGGATGTGCTGGCGGTGCCAGCAAGGCTCACACTCGGTGACTCTTTTGAATGTTTCTTGAACACCAAGCAGCACAAGCAAACATGGCCAGTCCTGCCCCCCATGTTGAAGCATTCGCCCAAAGACTGTGCTGCATCCAGGAACGTATCCAGCAGCGACTGGGGCTAGCAACGCGTCAACCTGTTCAAGGGATTGCTGTCTGCATGGGTTTGGCTACCAGTGTCAGGATGTGAGCGCTTAAAATTTGCTTACCATGTGACCATCAAGTGGCCATGTGCTACAGCATGACAGAAAGCTCCTTCTGGCCTCGAGGCTGCAAACATCTCCCTGCCAAAGGATAAGTTTTCCATTGACCTCCGGATCAACTGCAAAAGGACCTGAGATCAGTTTTTTTCCGCAGTGCAAGCAGTCTGCATTAGAAGAATGTTCACAGAAGAATGTTCACATAGATCTTCAACAAGTGCCGCCGTGCCACGATGAGAGCTGCTGGAACTGCTTCCCCAAGCACCCCAAGGTGTCAAAGCTGCCAATGGAATTGGCAAAGGAGGTGGTAATGGCACGAAGTCTGGCATGATATCATCATCATCCTCACCTTCACGAACACCAAAGGCAAACAACCATCGCTTCGTCAGAAAATGTCTGCATTGAAACTGATTGAAACTGGTTCTTTGGCTTATTTTGACTCCACTAAACCAACTAATCAAGCTCGGTAATAAACCATCCATTTTTCGGGTTCCCAATTTTAAAAAATCCCCTTAAATGTATACTCACCATTCAACCTTTGCAGTCTCCATCCATCTCCCCCCACTGTCAACATCTGTCAACACCTTCTGCACAACACCGCGATCCGGATGGTCAACCAGCCCCTGGCCTGTGATCCATGCAATTGGATCAGATTCACTGGTGATCTGCGCGACGGCATTCGCCTTAGAAACACCGTGAATGCACCGGAGGAAACCGGTGGAATTGCTGCATTTTCATCCAAGGATTACCTACCGATCCCACCACCCCCGTTCCTGTCGAGCAATCTCATCCGCTGCTGCGCCGATCACCATCGTAGAGTGACGGACGACTGCGCTGGCTGCATATGCCATCGAGTCCATGGCTGCTACACTGGACTTCTGCTCAGGTTTTCCGTAGCAACCTGCGCTACCAGATCCCAAACCACACTAAACACAAATCATCATTCTCGAGGCACTCAGCTGCTTATCGGACTTGGGGTAGTCTTTTTGTTGGGGGGGTTAGTTTGGAAGGGAACTCTGGAACGGACATGGGGCACCCTCAACTTTTATCAACTTTTCCTCTCAAAGACTTGTTCTGGAGAGTTCCAATCCTAGTACAGGGCCCAGGGGCCATTTTGTGCTCTACCTGGTCATCTTGGGCCACCAACGTCGCACAAAGTGCATCGGAAAACTCTGTGACATTTGCGCTCTCTGGGAATGTCAGCCCAGCAAAGCCTTTGCAATGCATGTCATGCTTTTCAAGCAAGGCACTGAGTCGCCATAAAGTATGTTGTCCAAAGATCCAAACCCACGTTTAATGCCTCGGATTGTTACACCAAGGCTGTCAGTCATAACTCATAACACTTCAATTCTGCACCCAGTCACGCAGCAAACTGCGTGCTAGCATGCTTGCATTGAAAGGCAAGTGGCAATTGCAACAAGGTATAAGACCATGTAGCCTAAGTTGGACAGTGAGTCACAAAGACTGGCCAAGCAATGTGTAAAAGAGAAGCGTACAAAGGAGGCTTGTGCCTGCTTTTATTGAGGCGGTTCGCGCCAAAAGTTTCAGACCAGAAACAGTTCTCTCTGGTGTCTTTAAATTCCTCGGCTGGCAAAGCTCTCAGCAGCATCACGCTCTTAATTTATCAGAGTTCTTGGCATTGGTCGATCTGTGTAGTCAATCTCTAGGGCAGCGGTTATACTGAGTTCGCCGGGCAACAAAGCCGATTGCATCAGCCACTCTGCTGCAGATTTCGGCCATCAGAAGGTTGCCAACACACACAATGAGGGAAAAGACCAAGGTATAAATCTCAGATGACCATAGGCCGCAACATGCCATAACATGCCGCAAGGGGTCGCATGGCCAAAGGACAAGTCAAAACAAGGCTTGATCAAATCTGCTAATGCAGCGTAGCAACTATACCCGGCTGCCGGCCTGCTTCATAGTTGAATTCCAAGATCGACCATGCCTCAGGTGACAGGTGGGGAGCCCCTGTGCGACGCCAAATGATGCAAAAACCAGTGAGCCCCAGCCATGAAAGCAGTGAGCACTGCGGATCGGCTCGGCGCAGATTCGTCAGGTGACATAGGGAGCGTAGAAAATCAGCATCCAAAGAAGAAGGCACGTCACGATGTAAAGAAAGCCCTTGCTCAGCCTGGCGAGAGCTGGACCAGCTGCACCAAGCTCAAGCTTCGCAGCAAGTCCTGCCTCCAAAGCTTGCCGTTAAAACCTGTGCCATCGATGTTGTTCCAGTGGACCTACACCAAGCTCTTCGGCCAAAGGGTTACCGCTGACATTTGCACAGCAAGTAGCTATGATGCGACTGCAGGTCCCACAAAGGGAAACTTTTCCACCGTTTTGAGGCAACAAGGAGCATAGAGATTGCTCAAAGGAGTTTATCTCGCACGACATTCTGAAAACTTTTGATAATGAATACATATAGCAAGTAAAATAATATGTATAGTAAGGTGTGTAATAGCAATTATATATATCTCAATATATATATATATATATATTTATTTATTTATTTATTGCAAAATGTCGTGTTTTACATATTATTTTATATTATATATATACAATTATATACATATATTTATGTATGTATGTTTGCATGTATATATGCATATATAAACTACATTGTGTTGTAATGTTTTTTGCCCATTTTGATTTACAGAATCACTTCGTACGGCGCGACTGCTTCGAGGTGCTCCGTGTGGCTCCACCGTGGGTGTGCTGACTCTCACAGCATGATCACGAAAGACCAAGCCATTCGAGAGAAGGTGGACGGCCTGCAGCCACAGTTGGACGTCATGGAACGTCACAGGCTGAAGCCAAGTGAAATGCAGTAACGCCAAGTTGGGAGCAAACGAGGGCACCATGAAAGAATGTGAAATGCTTTCCATTGAACCCTCTTGATCCTCCTGTCGCCTGCTGCTGAGTTTCAGGTGCACCATGGTTCAAAGTATTTTCAAAGTATTTTCAATGGATTTCGTGGGCTTGAAGGCACTTTGGTAAAGTCCCATGGTCCAAGAATCTTCTGAGGGAAGGCACCCATGGATGTCCATGGACATTGCCATGCCGCAAGGGCCTGGCCTCGTCTCTCGCCTGCTCAGTCTCGAAAACTGCGAAGGCCATGGAGCTGCTCCTGTGCGACAAGTCAGTCAGAGCATCGCGCATCAGATTTCTGATGTGATGACTATTCTATCTCATAATGTTGAAATAAAGCTATCGTTGCAAATCATATACCATGTAATGGCTTAATTCATTACTTGGCATGTCTTAGCATCATTGCTTCGGTAGAATTACATAGTGCTGAAGGCATCTAATTGCTATGAAGTACTAAACATTTACCGCGTCAGCTGCGAGAATAGTTTGAGGGTCTGGCTCACCTCATCCGTTCACTTAATAATTCTACAAGTTTAAACGCTGTCTTGACACCGCGCGATTGGAAGCTCGCCTGAAAGATTGAACCAATTCCTTCAGCTCCTGAGACAGAAAGTGGCTCAATCGTTCGTCTACCATGCCCCGCTTGATGCCCCGCTGTCGTAAAGTTGGCTAAAAAGGTTCAATGAAAGGCACGGCTCTGGAAGGATGTGACTCATGGTGAGTCATGAGAATGCTGAGAAAGTCTAAAGACCTGCATCTTTCCTCATCGCTCCAAGTAAGCTGATTCATTCCGGACTCACCAGGGACTCACCAGTTGCCACTGAGTCGATGGCAGCTTCAGACACATTATTTTCCTCGCCCTGGCGAAGCTTGGCAAACACAGAGGTCTCCAGAAGAGTCTCCTTGTCTTCCCATCAGAGCGCGTGCCTCTGAGAGAATGACCTTCTCAATTTCAAAGAGCCTCCTCCGGAATGGTCCCATGTCCTCAAGCAACCATTGCTGCCATTGCTGGTCTCAGGAGAACAGCCGAATCCGAACGAATGAATCATGATGTCATGATGAATATGAGAATATGAATAATGAAGACCGTTGAAGACCTAATATATGAATCATGAGGATTTGGTGTATGAATCATGAAGATCACAACATCTTATGATTAGAACACTCTCTCTGCTACACAACATCTCACAACCACCGTCCATCACTGTCCTCATCCTCAACTGCCTGGAAATGCGTGCCCCTTTGACCTCAAAGGATAGACAGGACTCATCAGAACCTGCGCCATGAGTCCTCCCAGCCTTGGTGTAGCGATTTCATCATTTCCACATGGATCGTGTCCTCCACAATTCACCAGGGCATACCAGGGCTTGCAGTATCCATGGCAAGCTATGCCCACCCAAATTTTAATTCCAAAAAGTTACGCAATTCTTTCACGACAAACTTTATATTATAAGATTCCAATTCTTTTTTACGATTTACTAAGAGATCTAAAACCTGATGCCTGAAAAACCCTGAAAGCTCGTCCTTGTGCTCCCTGTAGGCCCAACAAATGGATACTCCGACAACGCTGTGCGAGGTTGCAGTCTCCAAGCACTCCTCGACGCACAACCCCGCCGTTGTGGGACAAAGGAACTCAACACCTCTCTGTGCATTATCACTTAGACCTAAATTTAAA
Source organism: Symbiodinium kawagutii (assembly GCA_009767595.1). Taxonomy (NCBI): domain Eukaryota; class Dinophyceae; order Suessiales; family Symbiodiniaceae; genus Symbiodinium; species Symbiodinium kawagutii. Next base: position 299,844 of record VSDK01017448.1, on the reverse strand, counting down.
TCGATCATGATGATGATGATGATGATGATGATGATGATGATGATGATGATGATGATGATTGTTATTATCATTATTGGCTATTAGATGATTAGCTATGCTATTTTATGCTAGCTAAATCTATTTCCAACCTGTTCCTGTCCATTTCATGCCTGAGTCCAATCAGCAAACGACAACAAATCCGAATTTGTTAGGTCTAAGCATGGCCAATTGAGGCGGTAGAGCTGACCCAAGTGGCTCTCCTTGAGCTCTTCTTCGAGGCGCTCACTTCCATCTAGGCTCGGCAAATTGGAGATCTGCACGGCATAGTCCTTCATTGTGTCCTTGGCCAAATTCGCAGGTTGTATTTTGAGATGCAAATGTTCACACACCATATATTTGTATGAATGCATATGTATTGTACATGCAAGAATACATATGTTTATGTGTATGTGGTTAAATTTGTTTGTGTGTATAATCCCATTTTATGACTAGAACAAGCATTGCATGTCAAACATTGTCAAGTATTTTCAAGCACTGCCTTTGTGAATGTCACACTTCACGACCACTTGCAGCTTGGCAGCGTTTTGTTCGTCCAAGTCCTGGTAGAATCTCAGCTGTTGAATTCCGAATAGTATGCTGCCCACGAAGGAAAATATGTAGACCAGGATGATGAAGCTCTCCTTTACATACATCAGCCTGGTCAGGTTCACAGCGTTCATAGCCAGACAGCTGACACTCGTCGGCACTTGGAGCACGAGCCTTTGCTGCGTCGACCGGCCCCATGCAACCAACACGCAGTTCCGAAAAGCCTTACGGCAGAAGACGCCACTTTCCCTGAAACCCTGCTGTTTCCCGCAAGGTCTCGAAATAGTCTGCTGTAGATTTATATGCTCACCAGCTCTCGCTGCCGAGGTAAGTAGCATGTGTTTGGACCTCATCAGGAAATATTTGCAAAGTTTCTGCCAAGCCAACTGCTGATATGGCACCGTTCCAAATTCTTTGGTGCCCAGCACCAACAAGTCGTGATCCGTCATAAGTGCCAAGAGCACCCAGCCTCGCACTCTGCAAAATGCTCATCTTGCAAGGATACAACTGACATGCCAGACCTTCAACAAGGAGCATACATGCACATATACTATGATGTGTACAAATGTGCGTGTATATTTTTTTAAAAAGTCTATCTAAATAAATACAAATGTTTGGGAAGAGAAGAACCACAAGTGGAAAGAAAGATAAAGAAAGGAGTTGAATTCTGAGCCCTACTTAGGACGCACTCGTCAAGCGAGTTTAGCTTCAGCACCCGGAAATCTCTGCCAGGTAGCTCGTGCCAACCAGGGCAGCCCAGCATATCAAGACGGCCTGGCATCGGGTGACCAACCTCACAAAGGCTATGCATGGTGCTTAATAGCAATGATTAGGAATGGATAGTGATAGGTTGAAAATACCATATGAGGCGTCGTCAAAACCTATTGTTGGAGGCCAGTACCAAAATCAAAGGGTATCGGTTTTTGGGGGGGACCCTATCGCTTTACATAGTTTTGCGCTAAAAACAAAAATCCGTAGCAAGTAGAGTATAAAACAATATTGGTACAATAGAATAGCAAACATTGGATACCTCGTAATACCTTGTAGTACCTTGTAGTACCTTGTAGTACCCTGTAGTACCTTGTAGTACCTTGTAGTACCTTGTAGTACCTTGTAGTACCTTGTCGTACCTTGTCGTGCCTTGTAGTACCTTGTAGTACCTTGTAGTACCTCGTAGTACCTTGTCGTACCTTGTCGTACCTTGTAATACCTTGTAGTACCTGGTAGTGCCTTGTCGTACCTTGTCGTACCTTGTAGTACCTCGTAGTACTTTGCAGTACCTTGTAGTACCTTGTAGTACCTTGTCGTACCTTGTAGTACCTTGTAGTCCCTTGTAGTACCTTGTAATACCTTGTCGTACCTTGTAGTACCTTGTAGTCCCTTGTAGTACCTTGTAATACCTTGTCGTACCTTGTAGTACCTTGTAGTCCCTTGTAGTACCTTGTAATACCTTGTCGTACCTTGTAGTACCTTGTAGTCCCTTGTAGTACCTTGTAATACCTTGTCGTACCTTGTAGTACCTTGTAGTCCCTTGTAGTACCTTGTAATACCTTGTCGTACCTTGTAGTACCTTGTAGTCCCTTGTAGTACCTTGTAATACCTTGTCGTACCTTGTAGTACCTTGTAGTCCCTTGTAGTACCTTGTAATACCTTGTCGTACCTTGTAGTACCTTGTAGTCCCTTGTAGTACCTTGTAATACCTTGTCGTACCTTGTAGTACCTTGTAGTCCCTTGTAGTACCTTGTAATACCTTGTCGTACCTTGTAGTACCTTGTAGTACCTTGTAGTACCCTGTAGTACCTTGTCGTACCTTGTAGTACCTTTTAATACCTTGTCGTACCTTGTAGTACCTTGTAGTACCTTGTAGTGCCTTGTAATACCTTGTCGTACCTTGTAGTACCTTGTCGTACCTTGTAGTACCTTGTATAACCTTGTAGTACCTTGTC
>VSDK01017448.1:282004-297219 GCA_009767595.1 Symbiodinium kawagutii | reverse complement strand
GTAGTACCTTGTAGTACCTTGTCGTACCTTGTAGTACCTCGTAGTACCTCGTAATACCTCGTAGTACCTTGTAGTACCTTGTAGTACCTTGTAGTACCTTGTAGTACCTTGTAGTACCTTGTAGTACCTTGTAGTACCTTGTCGTACCTTGTAGTACCTTGTAGTACCTTGTAGTACCTTGTAGTACCTTGTAGTACCTTGTCGTACCTTGTAGTACCTCGTAGTACCTCGTAATACCTCGTAGTACCTTGTAGTACCTTGTAGTACCTTGTCGTACCTTGTCGTACCTTGTAGTACCTTGTAGTACCTTGTAGTACCTCGTAGTACTTTGCAGTACCTTGTAGTACCTTGTAGTACCTTGTCGTACCTTGTAGTACCTTGTAGTACCTTGTCATACCTTGTAGTACCTTGTATAACCTTGTAGTACCTTGTCGTACCTTGTAGTACCTTGTAATACCTTGTCGTACCTTGTAGTACCTTGTAGTACCTTGTAGTACCTTGTAGTACCTTGTGGTACCTTGTAGTACCTTGTAGTACCTTGTACTACCTTGTCGTACCTTGTCGTACCTTGTCGTATCTTGTAGTACCTTGTAGTACCTCGTAGTACCTTGTAGTACCTCGTAGTACCCTGTAGTACCTTGTAGTACCTTGTAGTACCTTGTAGTACCTTGTAGTACCTTGTAGTACCTTGTAGTACCTTGTAATACCTTGTCGTACCTTGTAATACCTTGTAGTACCTTGTAGTACCTTGTAATACCTTGTAGTACCTTGTAGTACCTTGTAGTACTCAAAGTATCGGTTTTTGGAGGGGACCCTATCGCTTTACAGTGTTTTATCCACATATCCTTACAAAAGGGACCCCTCAAGACTAAATTCAATTTGGCTGGTTTTGACCGTAGCTCATATGCTTCCAGCTACCACTCTCTCTTGTAACCATCTGGTTTCTGCCAGTGATGTTTGGGGTTGGGTACGTACTATAGTAGTGACTGGAAGCAGAGGTATAGGTTAGTAGGTGAGATTATGCTGCCAGACTTCGGGCACTGGCCTGGAAACGGAAGTGGAGGGCAAGACCCGGCCCACCAATGATGGTGCTGCAAAGATTTGTAGAAATTGGGTACATATGACCTTGGCAAAAGTGGCAAGCTCCAAAACCCGAGACACAAAGATTACATGTTTACTTGTGCTGAAGTACCGCAAAACTAGATGAAACAGGTAAAAGTATTCCCAGTGAATCCAAGCGAATCTAAGAGTAATTGAAAGCTAAGGCATCAGGTTTGATCCCAGAGCTCCCAGATGCTCACAGCCATTCCAACTGTACCAGGCCACGGCCAGTCCCGTCAGAGTCGGGCATGCGAAACTTCTGCTTCGAACGGTAGTTGAGGGCATCCTGGTCACACAAAGTCATAGGTTGTTACATGAAAAATCAACAACCTATACATGAAGTACATTAGCCAGACAAAACCCCATACAAGACCTGGAAGAAAATAGTGCATGGAATACATTGAAATACATTCAAATACATTGAAATTGAAATACATGAAAGATCTTTGCAACATCTAGCAGTTGTATTGATAGTTTCTTGCTGCTTGTCGAACCATTCATTTTCACTTCTGGATTGAGGGGCACGCCTCAAGGTTTGCTTCATTTGTCACAGGGCGGGTCATCAGATCCACAAGAATCCTTGGCCAGCCAGGTCTGGGCAACTTTGGCAGTACAAGTGCTACATTCAAACTTTCTCTATCGCTTTCAGACCTTGTCTGCCTCAGCTAGATCTTACCAGAAAGGACACTGGCTCTTCTTTTCATGACATTGTTTCTCCTCTTCGTCTTCAACAGCCTCGCTACCAAAGAAGAAGAAGCACCACCAGCGCCAGAATGATCAGTGCCGCGTAGATCGTCTTCGCATACTTCAAGTAGCACTTCCTTGCATCAGGGTGCCTCTTCTATCTATCGCCTATCTCACCCTGACCCTAGCCTAAATCTATCCTTTCTCGCAATTCAAGACTGTGTGAGCCGCACAGCCCTCCTGCAAAGCATGTGAACATTTTTCCCCACCTGCCAGGTGAGGATTGTTGGGTATCAAAATTGTCTTCTCCTTCTTTTTCTCCCTGTCTCTTCATCTTCTTCTCCTCTCCTTCCTCATCCTTTCTTCTTCTCCTCTCTTGTCATCTTCTTCTCCTCTCCTTCTCTCTTCTTCTTCTATTCTCGTTTCATCTTTTTCCTTTTCCTCTCCATCTCCCAGCTCCTCCGTGTGATCTCCAAATGCACTGCCAGACCCGAACCGTATACCGGGAGCTGCAGTCCCCACTGCCATATTGAATGCCAGTACGAATGTCAGAACATATTCCAGCCAAAATGCAAGAAAAATTGTCCGAAAGAATAATCCTGGTACCAAAAGATATGCCAGACTGTCAGATAGAATTCCAGCAAGAATGTCAGAAGATATGTCAGACAGAATGCTAGTAAGAATGTCAAAAGATTTTCCAGATATGTAGAAGATAGAACGCTCGCTAGAATAGAAAGAATGTCAGAAGACATGGCTGATAGAACATCAGAAATATATGCCAGAAAGAATGTCAAATATATGCCGTATAGTACGCGAAGGCCAAATACAGTACCAGAAGATATGTGTGCCAGATACAGTTAGGTTTCCAGAATGAATGTCATAATGTATGCCAGAACTTTTGTCAAATTGGTGCGGAATGGTGGGGATCGCACGAAGTGAAGCAATCAATTTTCTTCCACTCACAACTCCGAGTTGTCACAAACCTTGGCAGAGGATCCGTCAAATTTGATGGTCAAGTGTGCCTTGGCTTTCTGTGGAAGGCAGCCACACAGCCTTGGGTTGGCATCGAAATTAAAATTTCGTAGTTTCGGATGCTTCATGAGGCGTGCCACTACATCTACGCGTTGGCAGTGTAGGTCGTTCATTTGCACCTGTAGCTGGGTGAGGTTCACCAGGTGTTCCAAAGACTCAGGCAGAGGACCCTCCAGTTTGAGATCATGAAGATCCAATGAGCGAAGTCTAGGCCACAGTTCAGGCAAACTCTCTGGGATTGTCCCATAGATAAAATTGGCGTCGATGTGCATTTTCTCCAGTGACTTCCATCTCCACCAAGGTAGAGTCAGGTCGTCAAAGTGGATGTTCCAACCATGGACGGGGCAACGCCAAACAGGTGGTGTGCCATCATCCTGTGCCACGTAGCCAGGGACACAAAGACTACGATTTGGCAGCCAATTTCCAGGACAATCTACAGGGTCCTCGCTCAGTCTGCCATTCTCAAACGCCTCGAAAATGCGTAATTTGTGAAGATTCCCCAGGCTGTTCGGCAATGATTCCCTACCAGTCAGGTTACAGCCGACCACATTCAGATGAATCAATTCTGAGAAGTTCCCCAAACATTCCGGCAATGCTTTAATTGAGATGTACTCACCTGAATCCTTGCTGCTGTCGCCACTGATGTGAAGATACCGCAAGCTCTGGAATTCGCATACCCAGTCAGGTACAACTGTCGATGCTGTTATTAGAGTGAGTCCGAGAATAGATCCCGTCCGTGATCGAAAAGCATCCACATCCACAGGTTCGTGGTCTGCGCGCACAGTCATCACTCGAGTGTTTGGAAAGAAATCCAACAATTGATTCAAAATTTCCTTTTTCAAAAGTTTGCTCCCCTTAAACTCTAAAATGCGGACTCCACGCAAGGGGGCAACTGCAGATGCCAAATTTTCCGTGACCTTCTTGGAGCCTGAGAGCGTCACACGGACCAGCGCCTGTTGGTCGCAGACCCAAAGGTGCTCACAACGACAGAGTTCTTTGAAGTCCTTGGAGTCCTTGGACTCAGAGAGGAGTTGAATGCAGGTCTTGGTTTGTTGGCCGCGAAGGTCAAAGATGCCAAAGCTGCTGTGGAGCTTCCATAGCATTTCCAGGTCATGCTGCAAAGTTCCCTGGGAAGCAAAGCCCAACAGGTAGTATGCTGAAGAAGCCTCAGCCAAGTGGCGATTGCCAAAGACTTCACCTAGGCTGGAGCTGGTCATCACAGCCTGCGTCAAAGCTCTTGTGGCGTTCAGTTTCTTTCGCACCTTGCGGTCAAGGCTGGTGCTTTCGTCGGCTAAGAGCGTGTCGGCCCAGTCAGTGTAGCCCTTGATGAGCAAGTCGCGCAGCTGCGATGGGTCAGACTCTGCCGTGATGGACTTCCACTCCTCGGGCGAAACTCCAAAGGCCGTGGCCCAGGTATCCGCAGTGGACTTCTCATTTGGCAAGCTCAGCCGCTGAAGCTTTCCCACGGGCAGGTCACAGGAAGCCAGTAAGGTCGGAAGACCAAGAAGACCCAGCGCAAGTCTGGAAGGTACTTGGATCATCTTGGATCATCATTGGCTGAGTGAAGGTTCTGCTGGCGAAGGGATAAGCACCAAGCAAATGCTGCAAGATACAGAATCAGTGATCAGCTTTGGCCGGAAATGACAGGGGACTGTGTGAATACACGTGAAAATACGTGAAATAGACGTGAAATGAGTAAAAATTCAGTAAAAAGCGCTGACATTATGAACTGAACAAGTCAAGCTGGCTGAATACAATACAAGAAACCCATTGTGCAACGTTCGGAAGGCGCCACACTGAAGGCAAGTGTCCTTTGCACCGGTCTGCTCAGCTGCGGTGATTCAGTATCCAACATCATCCAACATCATTACATCCTCCCGCACCCGGGGTGCGGGGCGTGTCTTTCCGGATGCCACAGACAATTTATGAATCTGTGGTACAGCTTTAGCTGGTGGGCCTTTTTGCTCTAGAATCCCTGTTGCTGAGGTTTTTTGAAAAGAAACTCTTCGGAGCTGTACTCCAACATCGGCCCAACGTGGCGCGGTCGAAATGGCCCAACAGGGGCCCATGTGTCCAACATGGGGCACAGTTGCCAAAAACATTCGCCGAGCATCGATCCAAGACGTGGCCAAGATGGGGCTCGCCCAAACATGGCTACACACCCTAGCATACCTGGGCTTCAATATGGGCCCAACATAAGCCCAACATGGGGGTAGTATCTTGCCATGATGGGTCAGATGTGGCGAACATCCCCCAAGACTGCCGCAACATGCGGCAACAGGCAGGGAGAATGGGGCCCAAAGCCGCCAACAGTGGCCCAACATATGACATCATGGGCCCACGACCAGCTGCCCCTTTTTTGCTCTAGAATTCCCTGTTTTTGACATGTTTTTGAAAAGTGACGTTTTCAGATCTTTTCGGCAAAATTGGTAGAATTGGACTCCATGGACGTCCATGGATCTCCATGGCGCCATCATGGCGCCAAGATGGGCCAAGATGGCCACAACATGGGCCCCACGTGGCAATACCGTCTTTTGCTCTACAATGCCGATGTTTTTGTCAAAAATAAAATTTGCGGAAAGATGGATGTCCCCAAGATAGGGCCCACTCGTCCCACATGGCTCCAGAACCGTGCGCTCATTTCACAAGTGTCTTTGGGTGCAAACGAATGCACTTTCGGGGCTTTCATTTAAAGGGAAGATAATACCCAAGATGGCTTAACATGGCCTCAGTATGCGGGGGCGCGAGATCACAACAAACCACTTGCACCTCAGCCCCCAACACGCAAACGCACCCGTGCCCACACACACACACACACTCCTCTCTATTCTCCTTCCCTACCTCCCGTTTGGCCCTGCATTCCGCGGTGCGGGCGGCCCTAGCCGCGAAGCGGCCTGAATAGTATACACACCAATCTGCTGAGCAAGCTGCAATGGGTGGCTGCCGAGCCACTGTGCCATCCATGCTGTGTTCTTCACAACCTGCCACGACAGGTCCACGGCAAGAACCAAGATCTTGATCAGGGACAGGTGCCTGCGATTAACTGCTTGAAAACACAGGCAGTTGATGGCAGTGCATGGCAGTGCTGTTTCAGCTTTTCAGTTCCCCGAAGCGCTGAGGATGTTGAGGCCTCTGGATTGATCAGCGCACACTCAACAGGAAGAACACACTTGCTGATGCAAAACTCCTGAAAGAGATGGAAAATGGAGATTGACGAAAATTGAGATAGAAAACGGAGATATAGGGACAAATATGTCAACTATGTAGAAAATGATCCATGAAAGTAGCGCTGGTTCCGGAATGCAATGTAGCAAGGTCGTCCTTTTCCGCTTTGCTGGTGGGATCTGCAAGTAGTGGACAGGCCGCCGGGCACGAAGCATCTAAGCTGAATGACGCCTTAGTGCAACACAAACTTCAGCGTAGCATCATGTAGCATCAACATGTGGTCCCCTTGCAGGCCCAGAGCTAGCAGCTCCGCGAAACATACGAAAGCTGAGTCATTGCATGTCATAGCCAAGGTACGTTGAGCTTCATCTCAACCCCGCATGGAAGATGGCTGATCAGTCCTGCTGGAAACATCTCAAGGATATCCTTTCAAAGAATCATGAGCTTGCTCTCATGGTGTTGTTGGTGTCTGTCCTTCGTCGCGTGATCTTTGCCTTAGAAAGTGAGCCTTAAAAAAAAAATTGGATCCTGAAGGGTACTCCGTAGATCTCCATGGTATAAGTTATTCTGAATTCAAATCTCCATGGCTCTAACATGTTTTTTTTTTTTTTTGCCAGTGCTAGCATGCTTTAAACATCCTGAAAAAACTATACAGTAAATATCCGTGAAAGCATCTAACAATCCAATTCAGCAAACCATTTTACTCCAAAACTCGGGCTGCTGCAGCAAGTCTTGGGGCCTCAGTCGAAGTTGTTGACTCCAATCAGTCTCGGAGCAAGCGAAAGCAGAAAGCAGTGGTCCAATGGTCCAAGTTGATGTCCAAGGCACGCAACTCTTCTGAGCACTTGCTCATTTTCTTGCTCATCTTCTTGCTCCTGCCAAGACTGTGATGTTTAACATTGGACAACCTTGGGCCAAGCATTGCAGGCAAGTGCAGGCATGCGTCCTGCCACAGTGGCGGAGATATGTAGAACAGCTCCTTGATTGATCTCTGCCTTTGTTTGAGGTGAAAGGCCCGTTGAAGAACACAAAGCACGGGCCAAACGGAGCAGAAGTCGGTTTCATTTTCTTTCATCCTCTTCTCAACATCTTTCAACTTCTTGCAACTACCTGAAATGGCCAGTTGGCATGCTGCCAGTTCATCCATGGCACTGCAACAAAGCAGCCCCTCGACCAGAAGCCCCTTGACCTCAAGGTAAGGCACCCAAGATGCTCAAGTCTTGATCCTTCATCCCTGCATGGCTTATGGGCAAAGTCTTCCCAGCACTACTGCATTGGCCATGCATTCGCTATGTTTCCCCTCCAAAATACATGCAAAGCTAGGAGACACCATGAGGCAACCCTGACTCTCTCTCTCTCTCTCTTCAGGAAGCAGCCAGGCCACCCACATCTAGAGCCTGCTCAAGCTCATCTCTCACTACCAATGGTCACTTCACAGTGTCAACCCCTGGCCGAGTGCAAATGAGGTTCTCTCACAAACCTCTGAGCTGCTGCCAACATCCAGCAGCACCTTGAGTCGTGGAGCGACTGCCTCTCTGTTGAACAGGCATCTGTCTCTCTTTATGAGCTAATGCCATGTTATGAAAGGCTTTCGCACTCAGGCAGGAACTAAAAGAAGCAGCCTCATGACTTGCATGAGATCGGTTTAATGCCTCAGCAACAAGAAAGATGTGCTTTTTAATCTGAAAATACCTGGCAAAAAATTGTGGACATCGTGACTTGCTTCAGATCGAGCCCAAAAAAACTTTCGGAGATATGCCAACATCGCTCCAGATTTGTGGCCAGGTGGCATGCCACTTCGCGGCATGACAAGGCCTGCGGCAAGGTCAGCGCAGGAAAACTACCCGTCCCCACCATTCCCCATCTCCATTGTACTCCTCGGAAAGATTTCTTCCCTTGAGAGCTTTCTTCCTTTCTCTCTGACATCTTCCTCTCGCTCCAAAGAGCTGTGGGCTGCCCGCGCGCCTTTAAGGTTTGTTGGCCATGCCCAAGTTGATTTGAGCCGGCGTCTGCAGGAGCACACCTCCCTTTGCACAGAGCTCTGCTTTTGTCAGTTGGCAAAACATAGATGGACATAGCCATGACCAAATCAAATGGAGGTGTCTACTGGCAGCTATACGCATTGCTTGCACACGACTTGGCATGACAATTCCAAGCCGCATCGGTATGTTGAACTTGACATGACAAACTTCACAGAAAGACATTCCCCTCATATTCCAAGCCTGGAACTGCGATTCATTCACGACGGCCTGAGCAGAAAAGCTGAAGTGATGCCGCAGTGCTGCCTTCGTCTTGGCCCTTCAGGATGCTTCAAGTACACCCAGCACCACCAAGCCATGGGCCACCCTGGAAACACTTTTCTGGTCCCACAGCCAGCATGGATCAGCTGCATCTTCAAAACCGAAAGGGCACAGCACACAGTTTTGGAGTCGAAACCTCTGACCGGTGTCAGAATACTGAGATGCGTTGTGGGGTGCTTGGCCTGCATCTGATTCTGCATTTCCTCAATAAGTTTGGATTCTAATGTGTTCATATGTCTTCTAGTTAGTGTGCTTTGCTCAGAGTACCCAATCAGGTTATCATGCTGCACGTCACAGCTGATTGCTGAACTCATATCTTCTCGCGCGGCTGATGCATCACCAGCTCTATGGTATGGGCTCTGCTGGTAGAGACCACTGCAGTGCCCAAGAAAGCTTCAAATCATGCAGCTTATTGCAGCTTCCTTGCCATGCTTCTGTCGCAGTATCGGCTGAATTGCAGCTTTTATTGAGAAACTAAAGGATCTATCCATTCAAGTCGCGGCACGGCGTGTAGCTGCTGGGGCTGATGATTCTGGATATCCTGGACATCCGTGACCTCTTTTGCGCTCTGGCATCACAAAACTCTCACTTAGGGTTGCGCAGCACCAGAATGACCTTGGGAGCGCGAGCTGAAGCAGCTGCGGTGAACAGCTAACACGTTCAACTGCAGTTGGCGTCCAGAGAGGGCGAGGAAAAACGAAGAAACTTCTCGAAATAAAACAGAGTGGGTTCAAATCACTTTCCAGAGAAGCTTCCCATAAAGAGTATCCCAAAAACTTATGTTTCTGGCAAGCTCTTCCCTGCCGGCAAGTCGAAACAATTGAAACAGCACTGAAAAAAGAACCAGCCAACAAAGAGTTCACCGCAAGGATACACAATGGTCTCCTGATCATACTTATCGTGAGGGGAGCGACGCCCTTATTCAGAAGTCTCCGGTTTGCCTTTGAATGGAAATCGTTTGGAAACAAGAAAATCAAGAAATCGAAGAACTACAGAAATTACATGCATAAATATATACATATAATACCGACACAAAGGCACAAATGACATCGAAAAAGACCATGGAAACTCGATGGAACATTCCATCGGGAGCATTTCCAAGGCACAGAGTCGCCACGGAGGAACATCTTGCTGATGAAGCCTTGCAAGGCCGGGCCCACCGGCCACGGCGAGAGCGGAAACGGCTGAAACGACAGGATGCGGAGTCGGAGCCACAAAAATGTGCAAAAACCATGCTGTGGCTCTGTTTGTCACTCTGTCAGTTTGGCGACCGATTCTTACCTCTTACTTATTCAATTTATATAGTCATCATTATATGATATTATAATATACTATAGCAGTATTCATTTGCTGGTCAATCAGTACCAGCCCTATCTTAATCCCATCTCATGCAATCTCTTCAATCTAATCCAAATGATCTATGTAAGTATCAATGTGACTCGAGGATCACTCGACTCAATATCGAACAGCTCTCTGTCTATGTGTGTGTGCCGGCTTATCTGTCTATCTGTCTTTTGAATCTATCTAATCACTCTGATCCATTCAGCTATCTATTGCACCCAATCTATCGGCCTACCTTTCTACTTCTGCCACTCCAATGTTTCCACCTACCTTCATCTTTGTCCCTCTCAGTCTAACGAAGCCAACTCATGAATATATCTATATCTGCCTACCTACTCCTTCCGCCTAGTCTATCCAGGTTACCTCAACTATAAATCCAACCTCTCGTCAACATTCCCTTCGCGGCTTCCAATCTATAGTTTCTTTGTCATATCCTAGCTGTCTGCCGGCCTATTTGCCTATCTATATCCAGGAGTTCCCGTATCTACTTGATCCATTCATCAATTCATCTAGCCGTTTATCAATCTTCCTCATTACCTGCCTTGCTCTTTATCAGTCTGTCATTCTCCTTATGACTGAATTTATATCTACGAGTGCTGCAGCAGCCACCGAATTTGCCCCACAAGGCTTTTACATACTGCACTTGCAAGAACTCTCTCAGCTTAGGCATGCGCGCGCAACATTGCAAAACGAAAGCTGCGAGGTTAGAGTTTTAAAGTCCAGAAGGAGTCTTACTTTGAAGTTTCACACGCTTGCATCCAAGCGCGTCATGCACTTACCTGATTAGCCAAAATTGCCGCACCTGCCGCACAAAACAGCCATGACCATCCATGACCATCATGAAGCTCAAATTTCACCACCTACCTGCGCATGCCAAAGCACCTTCACTTTGGGGCCAAGTTTGGCTCCACGCGCGCGCTCAGAATGCACCAAATGTTCGAAAACTGCATTTCCCGCACATTCTACTAGTGGACACAGGCTCAACCGCAACACGCTGGTGAAAAAAAACTGCGGTTCGCGGATGTGCCGACGCTTCGTCTGTCCATTGGGCTTCAAATGACCGACTTGACTATAGAGTGATCAGTCATTCCTGCAACTTTGGCTGTTGCTGGCTGACGAATAAAGATTGCAATTGCTTTTGCTGTTGCTGAACTAGTGACTAAAACAAGTATAGTCAGATTAGTGCTTCTCAAATCATCCTTAAGATATTACACTATATATGTTTAAACATGTTTAAATATGTTTAATTGTTGGCAACTACCGTTGATTTCGCATCAGGATGCAGGCAGGGCGCGGTCTTTGTTCACAGGCTTGGCCTTCTTCTTGCCACCATGCCTCAGCGCAGCACCACTTTTTCAACGCGACAAACTTTGTCAAAGTCTTGCAGGCAGGTTGCGGAACTTCGGTCCACATTTCCCTGGTGCAACAGCTCAACAGCTATGGCCAAGTCATGGTTTGATATGGTTAATGGTGGTCAATATCCAACCAAGTCTTCAACCAAGTCTTCAACCAAGTCTTCAACCAAGTCTTCAACCAAGTCTTCAACCAATCAGTGATGGAAGAGACTTGCCGCCTGACATTCTCCAAGACCATATTGGAGTGGCGATCGAATGCTTTGACGCGGGCCAAGATCTTCCGGTTGTTGCGGCAATTGATCAGCACCTTCATTTTCACAGTCTGATCTGCATCTCTGCCGCTGTGGAAGCAATAAAAGAGTCCAAACAACGAATTCAACAGCACCAAAAGTGGAGTGCCTGAGAATTGTCCTTGACGCACTTCTGCAAGACAGACCTCAGCGAGCTGCAAAGTTGGCAAAGGATGGCTGGGGGGGCTTTAGGGCATCCTTGGCTGGACGGCTTGACTCTATCATCTCTATGGATCTCTATAGAATATTGCCAGGTGCCACGGTTCCTATATGTTTCTAGGACGACAATAGAGGTTTCCGTCTGAATTTTCTGGTCGCACTCTATTTTCCAGTGACATTGCTGGAAATTCCTCATCTGATTGGGGCATCATGGAGCAGCTTGGAGCGCCCGAACGGCAAGGCATCGACGTAAGCGACATCATCTTGCAGTCTCCTTGCCCGCGACTCTCTTCTGATGCGACCCGTGGCATTTCCAGTGTCGCCAATCGAGAGGACTTGCCCTTGGAGACTATCCCTCTGCACCTCTGCCTGCACTGCTCAGGCTGGCCGGATCCAAGTCTCAAGACAGAGTTCACATAGTCTCCGAAGATGGACATCTAAAGGCCATCGAAAAGATCGACAAGTTCTGCGGCCTCATCTTCTACCTCTTCCCTAGCGTCTTGAAGCGGAAGGCACTCCTCAAGTACATCCATTGTTGCTTGTGCGATTCGAGACTGGACGGCAGCCATCTCTTCCATGTGGAGATCTACTGCTGCATCAAGATCCTGACAAACCCACGAGCTGCATGGCCAGAACATTACAGGGAACCTGCTTGAAACAAGTGCATGCACTAGTGTGCAACTATATGATTTCCATTTGTCCGAAACATGGGAAAGGAAGCCGCCCATATGATCTGTACCTTGCAGGCAACTACTGACTTTCATGCATGTAATGAAATGGTTGTGTTGTTCATACATGCGTTTGGTTTACAAAAACAAAAAACCCGAAAACGGAAGCAATGAAGTGCGCAAAAATCACAAATGACCAATAGCTCCGGATGTCTCGCCCTCTCTCTGTATCCATCGCCAACTCCAAATAGTTTTTGCTAAGTTGTTTGCTTTCCGCATTGAAGGTTTATGGTCAGCCTGCGCCTTGGACATGGCTCGGAGGGTCAGTTTTTTGATACTCTTGCTGGGTCTGAAAGCTGACCTTGATCCGGACGCGGGACAAATAGGATGTGATCTTGGAGTGGTTGAAGCTGTTAGGTTTTCCCCGGTTTTGTGTATACCTGATGGACCGACATCTTTGCGAAACCGATTGCCAACGTCCCATATGCAACAACATGCGTTCCAAACTGCATGCAGCCTGAAAAGAGCCTCAAAACGGCAGAAATTGGTTCACCATGAAAACAGTTCCAGGATGTTTCAGGTGCATGGGTCCAACTTCCCCTCAACATGTCACATGGTCCCGCTGCCCACAAAGAGCCCCAAGCACATGGTCCAAACACTCAAGTTTGACCCACCTGCGCCCCACAATGTCCCACATGTGCCTCAGCATGTATTACCTGGCCTGCAAAATGAAACACATGAAACAAGAGGCTTCCAAGATTCCCTGACCCCCAATGACTATAGAATTTGATAGATGCTTACAGTACGTCCCAAGTGGCCCCTGACTTTTGATGGGACTTGTCTCCACTATTCTCCACTTAGTTTGAGTGTATTCTACAGCGGGCCTGTTCTAAATATGTTCAGTAGGCTTCCGGGAGGCGGTGACAGACTATATGATCCCGCGGCAGGGAGAAGCTCGCTTTTCAAGTTGCTTCGATTTAGGCGCCCTTACATACTGTTTCCTCTGCCGCTCTATAATGGCATATAATGGCTAGAATAGCGCAGTAACTGCGGGGCCAGGTTGCAACCTTGTTGAACTGTTGAAACTTCCAAGGTGTACCTTCACTCCTCTCAACCATTAGCATACGCTCAGCGCGGCCCAACATCAAATCCCTCTGTGGGCGGCTTGGTTGCAAGCAATGCGAATATATGCGAAAAGCATTCCGAACATGTTGATAGTCGATAGTTTTGTGTGGTTTTGTATGTTTTTACATGTTTTTATAATCAAGCTCTGGCTATGTTGAAGCTAGGCACGTAGCCACTTAACTTGATTTGCTTTGGCTCTAGCAATTCTAGCATGCTCGTAGTAAGCCTCATTCTTCAACTGAAGTGCAACTGACATGGCCTTCCGAGTGCTTTACATGGTTTGACTTCAAGCTTGAGGCTATGAGGATACAAACTTAGCATGTCCACCTTTGGACAACCTGTATCTGAGGGCAGCTGGCCTGGCACTCGTCAAAAGCATCCCTCAGCGACTGCACCATGACATTGCTGTACCACACTTTGCAGAAGGCCCGCAGCTCAGCTGGTCGTTGTCGCAGAATCCGAACAATTTTGCAAACACGATGGTCAAAGCGGTCTGGTTCCAAAGGTGCTGGGAATGGGATCTCTGCTTCTCCTTCGAACCACAAGTTTAGACACACTCGACTGGTTCCAAAAAAAGGTCGCACCCGATGAAGCGTGGTGCAGGAGGAAAATGCCACCAAACGCCGATTCAAGGGTGGAAGGACGGAGCTTGCGAAGGGGAACGGCAGGACCTCCACCTCACCTCCATCACCATCAGCCCACTGTGGATTCAGGTACAGCAAGACCGTAAGGAGTCGCTTTGCATCTGTCTGACTTGGCAAGTCAAAATGACACGGAAAAGCACCACCACTGCCTGTGTTCACTTGCACCTTTGCTTGTTCAAGTCGATCAACACGAAGCCAAGGTCCTAAGTTGCTGAAAGACTTGCGGAGGTGCCCTTCTTGTGCCAGCAGCGCAGCTAGCACGGGGCTTTGCTGCAAAACCTCAGGGCAATTGACAGCTCCATCCACAATGAGGTCAGCCTCAAAGACATGCGGCTTCTTGCACACACTTCCACCACGGTTGCCATCAGGCAACCGAATGGCTAATTTGTTGCCGCTCTGGCTCAATAATCCATTTTCATGGCAGTTGAGGATCTCTTGCCTGACCTCAGCTGCAATCTCCTCCGAGACTGCATCATTTCCAACCCAAAACCCACGCTCCTCCAGCAAGGAGCCTGCATTGGAAGGGACCTCTCCCCACATGGCGCAGGCTACACTTTGCTGTCGCAACTTGTGGCAGAAACTGCTAGCCTGAGTCTGCGGCTTAGTACGAACTAACCCACTTAGCTAAAAAAAGGTTAAAAACATCTGAACCGTGAAAACATTGCCTACCTAAGGCCACCAGGCTGTGAGAGCAAATGGCTAGAGTCAGATGCAAACGTTGAGAACATTTGAGAACGGAACTGCATGGAACTGAGCTCAAGAGGCTTTGGAAAATGCAAATGATGTGCTCCCGTCATCTCCTGTCATCTCCCGTCGCCTATGTGGCGTCGCCTATGTGGCGCCTACGTGCTCCATGTCCTGGTGCCTGTCCCTGAGGCCATGGCAGCGGACCCACATCGAAGTTGTCCTTCTCCTCGACCTTTGCTTCGTCAGCCATCGCCAAAATGTGCCTGGCGGCAAGAGATCAACCAACGTCAACCTATGTCAACCGCTCATGTTGACTCACAGATCGCCTTAGTGCCCATGCACATTGAGGGAACTCCTGAGACCCTGACTTGTAGGAAGGACTTGCCCAATGGCAACGGAGCTCTCAGCTTGAGCCCAAAGAGCATAGGAGACACGAGTCACATCAGTCTACCAGCTGCCATGTCCTTCCTCGGTGCGGCCATCCACATCTGTCGTGTCAAATTGCCTCTGAGGCTCAACTTGACCTTTGATTGCGATGTTGTGACCCTTTCCTTTTTGCTGGGCTTTGGAGTTTAAGTTTTAAGCACGGACACATGTGATGCATGACGAATGTGTGAT
This sequence comes from Symbiodinium kawagutii, assembly GCA_009767595.1. Taxonomy (NCBI): domain Eukaryota; class Dinophyceae; order Suessiales; family Symbiodiniaceae; genus Symbiodinium; species Symbiodinium kawagutii. Next base: position 282,050 of record VSDK01017448.1, on the reverse strand, counting down.
GTCACCCCGTTTCATAGGTGCGCGAGTGCCGGCCTTTCGGGGAAGA
>VSDK01017448.1:241103-281965 GCA_009767595.1 Symbiodinium kawagutii | reverse complement strand
GGCCTGGTGTCTAACCCTCAAAATCGCCGATGCCTTGGAGTCAAGCAAAATGACAAGAAAGATCGATTTTGCAACGCTACTGCTTCGATTTGAGCCCGTTGCCGGCATGTCATGATATCTTGGCAAGAGAACTAAGACGGTCAAGACCGACCAACAATTGGAGCCAAGATTGCAGCAAGCTGGGTGATTGGCTCAAACGTTGATTTCTCCACATATTTTGGAGGCTCGGATGTCATGACAACTTCCGCAGCAGGCTTTCCAGAAACCTTAATTAAGCCTTTTTTCTTTCGATCCTCAAGATCTTAAATACATATTTCCTTAATAGATCTTAATAGCAGTTTCAGATCCGTTGAGTCCGTAATTCAAGCCTTGCAGGAAAACAATAGTCAAGTAATGCTGTCGGTGTGTTGTGCTACACCTACCTGGGAACATGGCATGCCAAGAAGCCGTGATGGAAGGTCTAAAAGAGAAAGAGCGGGAAACTTTGAAACTCTGGACCCTTGAAAACGGGAGATTTGTGCGAACTGCACAGCCATTGGACGATTTTTCTCGCAGAGCAATCCTCAGCCACTGGTCACTGGATCAAATGCTGCCTCGGCCCAAGCGCTTGAATTGAGTGCCATGAATGCGCCCAACCAATGGCGCATTCATGTAACACCCTGCACCACTTGCGTTGAGGGACTTGGGTAGAGCATCACACGACAAGCAGCGCCGAAGGCCTCTCAAACATCGATTTACATTGTGAGATTTGCCTTGGAAGATTGGACCATGAAATGCTATACGCCTCTAGCTTGCACCTTCATGTCCTTCATTATCCTTCACACTTGCCTTGGGAGGAATGTTCTTGGCAAACTTCGCACGCACCACGCCAGAATTGCCGTGTGCCCGACGCACCTGAAGTCTGCAGGTCTAGGAAGTGAAAGGCCGAAAAGCATCGAAAAGCTTTCAAGGCCTTGCCCCACATGACTCTGAACTTGCTGTCCCTGATCTCCTTCTTGGCCTTGAAAACGGTGCGTTGGCCATGCATGGCTCACAATGGTTACCATGCTCGGAGAACCGCTGTGCCGCCACTAGGCATGGATATGCGCCCGCTGTGAACAACAAAGCAGTCACTTGCGCCAACCTTGTAGACATATGCAACCTTCTTTCCCAGATAGTACTGGGTGTCCTCCTGGCAGCACGCCAGAAGGGCCCGAAGTGCTTAGACTATCAACTTCTGCTATGGCAATCCGGGAGGTCGTCTCCTTGGTGCGAACGCCGTCAATCTTCAGCAGTGTGCAGTTCGCATAGCAGTTGGACTTGCTGCGCTTGTAGCCTCGGGTGGCATTGTGCAGCATATCAGAACGAACAGCTGAAGCGCACAACAAATACAGTCCAATGCGCCAGGATTTCAAACCCTGCAACAACAAAAAGCTCCCGTACCACCGATTGAGCCGGTTCAGAAACTGATGTTGCGTGAAAGGTTCGAAGAATGATTCTGGACACGCAACACTACCCGCACAACTACCCTGCAATTGGCAAAAGTGTCTCATTCTTAATCAAGGAGCCCAAGATGACCCCCTTGGCATACAATCGCACCGGCTGCTTCGTCTTCTTGACAATCTTCTTCGACTGGCCCGTGAACGCACGCAATTACCACATACTATATACTGCTCTCTCGTGCCATTGCAAAATAAACAGATAGAAAAGGAAAATGAAAAAACATAAATAGTATCAGTATCATAAACCTCGAACATGCCAAAACATTCTGCCGACAAAGGCAGAGAGATGCAGAGAGGCAGAGAGAGATACAGTAGAGAGAGAGAGAGCGCTGCAGAGAGGGAGGGGGATGGTAGGACTTGAGCCTCCATCCATCGAGTTATCTTCTGTCTTGACCTAACTGTCATCTGTTTGCCTATGTTGGCCTCTATTACCACTGGTCTCCCTCTCTATCTTGCCGTGTCTTTTCTTGCCCGCATCTAACTCAAATAAATATTTATGTATCACATGCCATCAGCCAGCCGATGCGCCAATCTATGATCTATCATGATCTATCAATATCAATCATCTATCTGATCTATCTGTTTTTGGAACCAGGTTGATTTCCCAATATGGTAAGCCAATCGGTTGCTTGTCATACTTGACCTTCAAGTACTTAATTAGGGCACACTGATCCAGGCCCAGCTGCCCGCCTTTGCTGTCTTTGCCTCACCTGTAGCACGAGAACGAATAAAACACATAAGCCATCCTAAGACATCCGAAGACATCCTGAGACATCCTAAGACCCAAGAAGCAACCTGAAGCCTATGGAACCCCAAGCGGCCTAATGAAAGCCACCCAAACAAATGGCATCTGCTCACTCAGGCCAGGGACGAACCACGAACCACCAAGATCCACCAAGTTTTGAGAAGGCACAGGTGCCTGCCATTCTTCCAGCAGCCCTCGGAATCAATGCTCTGACGTCTCCGCTGGGGCCAGAACGGCGAAGGTTTAGCAACATGGATAAACCTAGCCAAAATGCCCAAGAAAATCGTGTCCCACTACTACTTGAGGTCATGTTGTCCCACTGCTGTCTGCGAGATCCTGTGCTGCTTGCATCCAGCCAGAATTCTCATCAGTTCTGATTGTTGAACAGGCTGATGCTCGAGGGTCCGTCGTGACACAGAGCAAGCCCTGTTAAAAAGCATCTCCTATCACCTTGCCATCCCTACATCCAGCTGTGTCAAGCACTTGCAGCTTCATAACGGTTGTCCCAGATTGCAGAGATCACCCGAATCAGAAATTACAATGCAGAAGAGCGCGGTTCATGCCGCTCACGTCAACTCAAAACACAAGCCTTCAAATGTATGGCAGCGACCACCCCATGCAGCCACACAATGTGCAAAACATCGCCAAACAACATGCCTATGATTCTCGTCATGTACTTATGAGCAACCGATACGTCTCGCCATCTTGACACTTTTTTGATGCGATGATCTTGGATCATCTTACCACATCTCCTTGCTCAGTCTTCAAAGGGAGACTCCTGCTCAGATAAGCCCAAATCTACAAGGCACAAGCACTTTCGACATCGAAAAGTTTGTCAGTTCATGAGGTGCAACACGCATCTCCTGATCACAAATGATGTGGACCTTCTCAATCTGCCTTTCGCCTGAGAATGATGGGAATCGTTCAAACTAAATGTATCTAAATGTTGGAATTGAAGAGCTTGTCATCCAACAGAGAGAGAGAGATAGATAGATAGATAGATAGATGGATGGATGGATGGATGGATAGATAGATAGATAGATGTAACAAAACATTGTAGAATGGTGTCCGTAATAGACGGATAGATGGGTAGATGGATAGATGGATAGATGGATAGATGGATAGATGGATAGATGGATAGGTGGATAGATGGATAGATGGATAGATGGATAGATGGATAGATGGATAGATGGATAGATGGATAGATGGATAGATGGATAGATGGATAGATGGATAGATGGATAGATGGATAGATGGATGGATGGATAGATAGATAGATAGATAGATAGATAGATAGATCAATCGATCAATCGATACTGAGTGGATAGGTAGATAGGTCGATAGGCAGATCAGTAGATTCAAATACAGAGTTAGAGATAGATACCAACAATCGCCACATACATGGGTAGTCCAGTACAAAGTACGTAGGGCCGTGCGGGGGCCAAGTCACAATAGAAATCAGGCGGCACCCGGCTGCTCTCAGATCCACGACCACAGGTGATAAACTCCATCCCGACGTATTGCATTTTGGGATACCTCGCAGATGTGCCCCACATCACACTTGCAGAATTACAACGCTGTTCACTTCACATGAGCCGAACCAAAAACTACCAATCTCGCAATTGCAACTCGCCCTGAACAAAAGCAAAGTCAACCAAGACGCGCTGTGAACGGAACCAACATATCGATGAGTCCCAAGGTGTACCTCGGACAAGCAACCCACACTGCAACCACATCCTAGGTTGAATACACCCGGAAATGAAATGCAGATTCAAAATTGAAAAAATGACACTTCAACAAAGTCAAGCGTGTGAGGCCCAAACATCATGGTGCCACCCTTCCGGATCAAAGTCCCATCGTTCGGCATCCAGCTATTCCGCGATTGAGTGGGCGAACTGCTTGGCATGTGAGAGAAAGTGCCTCACAAGCGCATGGTGTGACACAGCAGGTTGCACAAGAGGGAAGAACTCTGCAAAGAACTACTTCATTGCTAGTTGATCTTGCTACTTCGTTAATCTTAACTCATCTTACTTACGTTGGTGAGGAACGCCAAGCGCTCACGGAATTAGTGTGAAAGAGATCAAACAAATAAGAGGTTTACCCAAGAATGACTCCAAACACTCTTGGTACAGAAAAGGATTGATGAATGACTAATGAAGACTTCAGACCTCCCCCTCGTCTCACCGCATAGATTCATAGATGCCCATATCACCCCACATTGAGTCGCAGTACTGCTTAGTAAACATACAAGGTTGTCTTCGTTTGGGTGCCCTGGTTGTTATTCAAAGAGACTGTGTTCTAGACTTCTAGATATGTGAGATCGGATCCCTGCCCATTGAAACCGATTTTCATGTAGATGGATCAGAGTTTCGGGCAAAGGGCACCGTTTCTTGAACAAACACCTGGACGTAGTAACTAGACGTCGACTTAAGAACTCTTCTTCTCATCTTGCTACACCCCCAAGACAAGATTTTCCACCATTCTGAGATCCTGACTTAAAGATACTTTTCCAACTCTTCTTGGGATGTTTTGCATTAGCCAGGTGCTTGTGATTTTTTGTAATTTGATAGTTTCCTTGCCCATGGGTTGCCTGTATTATCTTAACATGTTCCATGCTCTTGTTAGAGTATGCTATATACATTGACTTATTTTTTTTCCATCGCCATCCCAGAGGTTCAGCTGGGCTGAGGGCGAGCAGGTGGCTCACTCAAACGGAGCCACTATTATGTACATATATTTTTTGCTGGGGCATCACTGTTGGTTCGCCCTGCCACTCACTATATGTATATAAATTACATTTACATACATGAAATATAATCATATTGAATCATATTACATCAAATTAAATCCTACTACTGTAGTATTCTATCATACTATATCATCTTTACACATGTGCACCGTAGCGATCCTCTTACCATGAACACCCTCCCGCCTTGCCGAGTCCAAGCGCCCGCTCTGGAGCCAGCACGGACTTTCACCTGGCGCAGCTCTTGCTGTCCGATGCGTCCCGTGGTGTAACCAGTGGCAACGGCAGAGGTAACCGTTGTGACCCACATTGAGGTGAACTCATCTGACCTCATGTTCAATCATAGTGAATCAGCAGGGCTTGATTATGTTTTTTTTCCATCGCCATGATTGTTTTGGGGGGACAGGGTCGGTGATCGTCTTTCGGCACCTAACTCCGTCCCGAACGGACGCAAAAAAAGCAAAAACAGAACATGGGCAGAAATCAACAAGGATAATAGAATCGGTGTGTGAGCTACGTAAAGAATCAAACGGTATGGCATGGTATAGCTGAACTGTACAATCTGTACATATATATGCGAGTGAACCCATCTGATTGAAACATGGCCCAAATGCATGGCAGGCATGGCATATCTGCAATCATCTGCCCCTTCTTCCATCAGGAGATAGGATGACCATGGATATCCATGGATGGCCGTAGAGACTTTCCCGCCTCATGTCCATTTCCGCGCGCGCTTTCGGCACACGGATATGATGCCACTGTAGGCTTCCTCGGTGACAGGAACTACCAAAAGCATCGCTGGGGAGGCCCTCTGCCGGCACAAATCACATTCAGCTGTGGCTCAAACGCCTCGAGCTTCGCTTTCTCCGGAATGAAAGCTTCAGAAGGGGCACCCCATCTCGCCAGCGCCTGGCTTTCTTCTTGAGCATAACCTGAGCACAAATGGTGAACTGTAGCCATTGGTTGAACCCTGCGTCTATGTCCTTGCCCCGATGTGTCCGTTGCGGTGCAGCTATCTACGACTCAGCATCTTTCAAGCAAGTCGCACTGTTGGAAGGCTTGATCTCGCGGAAAGTTCCAGAGGTATCGTGAATCCTCAAGGCAGCAAGCGCGAGAGAAAGGTTTGATCTGACATCAAACTGTCGCGGCACATTTCTTCCAAGCAGCTGCAACAACAAGGAGAAGTCCATGATCCGGAACTCCTCATCAGCACATGGATGCTGCACTTGACATGTCAGTAAGAGATGGCAAGCCACAGCAAGCACCGACTAAGATGGAGATCTGGGATTCCGTCCTGAAGCAGCTCCAAATCCAACTCGTGGACCTCTGCAACCTTCCAAGCCCAGATGGTCATGTCAATTGCTGCTGTGGAGATTGAAGGATAGCCAAACACAAGCCAAGACAGACACAAAATAGATCCCGAAGTCAACTTGCAGGTAGAAGGTGCTAAGCAAGTTTGGACACTCATACTCATAGACATACCATGTATAGACATGCCCTTGGGACCTCTGCCGCAATCTCAGGGGGAAGCTGCAAAGAGCTGCCCATTTCCTGCCGAAAGTTGGCCAATGAAAGACTTCGAGAGCGCGGCTTGACTCGCAGTGCTCCTCGTCGAAGTTCAAATCCTTTCCGACCGAATCCGTTGGCCCAGCTTTGCGGTTGCGGATGCTGCCCTTGATGTCGTACCTCAAACGAAGTGTTGGCGAAGTGTTGAAGGTAAACCCTTGGACCCTTGAACTGGCAACGTGTACAGAAAATGCTGTGAAGCTAATGACAAATTCCCCAGCCAAGTCACGTGTGACAAATTCCTCGGTTGTGCCTCAGCTCTTTCTGCTCGCCTGGATCTGCTTGCTGTGACCTTTGCAACCGAGGCACGTGGTCACCGAGCGCATGACGAAGAAGAGTTTGGGCTGCTCACCCTCCATGTGAACCTGCGTTCCAAATTGAAATGGCACGACTCCTGTGAGTCTTCCGGCTGCCTGCTCTCTGTTTAGCTCCGTTTGCTGTCTAGGTCCAGGGATTTCCTGGTTGACAATGTGACTAGTTAAGCTTCTAATGGTCTCTGTGCAGCACAGGAACTCTGTATAGTCCCAGGTATCGGCCGAGCAAACTCCTTGGTTCTTCCTGCAGCCTCGCGACAAAACGCAGGGAGGGCAGGGAACGGGTCCAGGAGAAAACCGTCAAATCTGCCGAACGGCTGAACCAAGCCAAATCTTGCCCCATAAAATCTTAATGTCAAAAAAGGCCAAACCGAGTATAGAATAGTAATGAATAATATACATGCGTGTATGTGTACATGCGTGTGTGACTTCAAAAGCATTTACAAATGAATTGCTCATGCAAGTACACCCATGCATCCATTCTGATTCCATTGTCAGCATGGCCTGTGCAGGTAACTTGGCAGCATTCGGACCAAGGTCTGTGCCTGTCGCAGCCAACCGTTTCTAGCAATCCGTCTGAAGTGGTACCCACGGGAAATCGGGTTCTTGGAACATGAGGTTCAGATAGATTCTATACAAACGCGATGCGATGTGATTTGCGGGATCCAGCATTATCATCGTGGAGAATTTTTGGCTGATCCATGCAAATCCTTGCACTCCCTGTGCTTATCTGTTCACAGATCTTTGCGTATCTTTATCACATCTGTCCGTGCAAGTGCAGGTCTAAGTGTCTGCGCCTTTGTGTTTGTGTGTCTGTGTCGGTGTCTCCATCTATCTGTGAACGCGTCCGTGTCTGACTCTGTCTCTGTCTGTCTGTCCCTAACGCGGAAGTTTGATATCTTGACTACTCTTGATGATTGGCCAAGGTCAAAAATTGCACAAAATGGCAATGCTTGTGGCGCAACAATTGCACGAGCTGAATTTCCACCCTTAAGACGTGCATCTTTGCTTGTGATGTGACCCTTCGTAAGCTCTTCTTCAACAATTGCCGCAACACCGAGGTGCTGTGAGTATGACAAAAACAAATGGGAACAAAAAGAGATAAGACACGATAAAACAGGACAGAGAGCACCATGGAGCATCATGGAGTATGTCCTCTCTCCAAATTTCTCATGTTGCAGAGGAAGATGGCAGCAGAAACAGCTCCTGGCACCAGCTCCAGCCTCCAGCTCAGATGTGGTCTTGATCAGATACCTGGGATGTGGAAAGTCAAGTGTGGCAACTAACCAATGAAAAATCGAACGAATGACAACAAATCTGTTGCACAGTGCAGGCGTAGGCCAAGATGCTGATGATCGTAGGTGAAGAAGAATAATTCGCCACTTTTGGAGTTGGTACCAAACCTCAAAGGTGAGCAAGGTGAGCTTCAAGCCCTACGATTCCAACTGCGCCACCCATCTTTGGAAGCCAGGATGCGCGATAAATTCGAAGTCTGTCCGACAGACTGAGTCGAAGTACTCCGCACTGGAGATGCCGCAATGGCCTTAGATTGCCCGTAGGCCGAAGCTGGACGCTTCAATGAGCTTTGCTCCAACATGCTCCAACATTGCAATGCATTTGTGCACATGGTACAGCACACTTTGATCATCTTTGATCATCTTTGATCCATTGTCTGATGAGTGGCGGCGTACTTGGGAGAACAGCCGTGGAGCAAACTCCTCGATGTAAAACGTCTGGTCAAGACCTCGGTCCAGCAACGCGTTGGGCCAATCCGTCGCTTCAGGACTCAGGGCCGAGCATGTCTGTGGGCTGTACGCCGATCCGTTCGAAGGCACAGGGAAAAGGCGGACTTGTTCCTGGATGCAACCTTCGAAGTCAAGCCTCAACGCCACGCACCACAACGCAGTTTCAACAAAAAAGATCAAAAACGAACGCAATGAAACAGCTGAAAAGACACAACTGGATATTTTTGCAAAATGACACACCTGGATGGTTTGTGAACACCTTTGATTTACATCAATCACTGATTTTGTGATTCAAATCTCCACCACCAAGTGACAAAGGCACACGCTTCTGGAAGGCCTCCACGCAGGCATCTTCACTGCCCGTCACTTCGTCTACCCAGGCCATGATGAGATCAGAGCAGACCTGGAAAAACAGATTGTGTGAAGGATAGTGTAGAAATGATCAAGTATTAATCAAGGATGATTTAGAGATATCTAAACGTATTAATATGTCAACTTATGTTAGTTTAACAAATGATGTTTAGATGATTACATGCTTTTCAATTTACATCAGTGGATGCTTTTTGGCGGCACTTAGACAGTTCATGCTTCCCACAGAATGGTGCAATTTGCATCAGTTTGCAAAGCTGTTGTCAAACCATCACCGCAAATGTTCGCAACAGTTCAGCAAGTCATTTTGAGTCCGGAGGATTTCAAAAAAAAACAATAGTAAGAGCGCCGAGAAACTACACTGACATGGATGCCCACCATGGCTGCAATGGAGAAAGCCTCAGTCCAACGGTATGATCACCATGGCTTTCTGTGGCTTTCCCATCTTTATGCAAAGTGACGCAGCATGGAAATAGATGGCAGCAAATGATTGTGCTGGAAACCGTGGAAGCAAGGCTAAGCAAGGCTAAGCAAGGGACGTAGTTTGCATGGTCCTTGGAGACTTTGCGAGAGTCGTCACCTGGCGCTTCGACCTTCCCCAAACACACCAGAAAATTGCTGAAGAAATAGCATCAATAGCTGTATCATTCAAAGATTACTGATATTAGCTGATAATATAATAGTAACCAGCTATAACCAGCTGATAAAATCGTGCAAGTTCTGAACCTCTTCCTTTATTGATCTCTTCGAGGATTGCTGGAGCTGGAAGATCATGCCTTCAGTTCGCTTGACTCATCTTGACTCATCTTGACTCTCATATCTCCTCAAGATCTCTCTTTCGTCAACAGAGATAGAAATATCTATATATATATATGTGCGTGTGTGTCTCACAGTTTTTCTTGCTTCTCAAGTTGCGGAATCCACTCTTGCGTATCGTCGAAGTTTCCAAGACCTTCAGGTGAGGCTTGATAGTCCTGCAGCAAAACACTGGAAGATGAGGCACAACATGAAGCCTTCGAAGCGCAACAAAATCATCACAAAGTCAGTGCTCATCCCAGAGTGGACCCAGGCCAAGACAAAGACAATGGATAGAAGTGATAGCAGCATGTTTCAACTTCCAACATCATCGCTTTTTTCCAGGAATGAGATTGAAGCAACTGCAACTGCAGTGGGCAAGCAAAAACTGCTGAAAAAGTTGTTGAGAGCCACGTTGCAATCCTTGATGGCCCAATACTTCGGGGGAAAACCCGGATCTCCAGTTGCAAATCTGTCCTCCCACGATGACTCCAACCCTTCAATCAATTTGCAACAGCAATCCTTGGAAATGGCACCAGGTCGATACTGATGTTCATAAAATGAAAGGATCAAACATAGGATGAAAAATAGATATCAAATAGAGTAGGATCAAGTACTCAGTAGTGGATAAAGAAAAAGCAGGTCAAATGATTCCTGAACAGAATGAAACAATTCGCGAAATATCATTGTACCCATCCGTATCCATTCTCAGAAGTCACTCACAAGCCTTCGCAGTTTCAAGATGGTCCTTCACAGTACACGGTATATGCATACGGATGTATACGGTATATCTGGTGGGTGACGGGCACTCTGGGGCATTTTTTCTTGTCATTCAAATTTGTTTGTGAAAACAGCGCTTGGCTTTACCCTTGCCCGTGCCGCACATATGAATCCGTTGCCAGCACCTGCTCTGCAAAAATAAATGCTGGAAAAGGTGCCTTTACGGAATTTCCTTGGATAGATCGATTCATTAGTCATCGAATGCTCTCATTTTGAAGCTTCGTCCTACACATCCTAGCTGAGCCTCAGCCTTTAAAAGCACCAATTCATCGACAACATCAGCATATCCTATTGCAAAAGTGCTCAAATATAGCAGTGGTCCCTTTGCGACAAGCAACTTCTCTCAGCGCAAGGCAGGCAGGCTGGGCGTGCCTTGAACCACGAACGACAACGACGTGGCACTGTGGCTTCCAGTTCCATCATGTTTCATGCTTAAAGAGCTCGGCCTCAACAACGTCGTTCCAATCCACAGCTACGGCGAGATCCAGCGCAAAGAGATCCAAAAGCTCCTGCCCAAGCGGCCATGCCTATGTTGATTCTCACTCTCCCGACATGTGGCTCATGTAAACTGACCACAAAATCACGGAAAAGGAAACAAAGCTGAAACAAAGCTGAATGCTTAGGTAGGACAAGTTTTGTGTGGTCTTTATCTTTTGCCAGAGCTTCATCGCCTTAACTTGTCTGTGATGCGCCTCGTACCGTCCGGTTTCCTGCAGAAATAAAGCAAAGTCTGCCTGAGCCGCAGCCCAGGGATGCCCAGGGATGCCCAGGGTCCCAGGGCTGCTTGTTTGAGCAGTTGGGAAATCCATAAATCTAAACCCAGTCATTCCTTGAGAATCCTTCAGACATCTTCAGATCCTTGATGATCCTTGCGATCCCAATGCTGAGTGACACTGAGGCTACGCATCGCAGATCTCCTGACAGCATCCACATCCATCAGGAGGCTATGATTGACGCGTTTTAAGGCTTTCCATGTCTTGCCTGTCTTGATTTATAATGTACATAAACACACACACACACACACACACACACACACATATATATATATATATAAATAAAGAATATACATACATATCATAACATATACAACTATAACTGTAGACTGCGTGCAAATTGCAAATGCACAGGTATACTGAAGTACGCATGTCATCGCATGTCTGAGTGTGCCATTGTGCCATGATTGTGCCTGTGCATGCCCTACCCTACCATGCCCCATCAGGCCCCGATCGGATGACTTGGATCCGTTGCCAAGATGCGAGCAGCCGCCCATCCCGAGCAAGACGCTCTGGAAGGTCTGAGCCGCTCAGCGCAGCGAGGCGGCGTTGGGACTTCTCCTTGGAACAAATTGGAGCGGAAACAGCAGCTGTTCAATGAAAATAAGAATAAATAAATATACAATTAAATAAATAAAATAAATAAGTAATAAGTAAATAGGTGATAGATGGTGATAGTGACTACTTAGTGGCTGAAAGATCTTTAAGTACTGTGGATACTGTGGGGCGATGTAAGATGTCGATGAAAACTGCATCAAAGATTCAGCCACTGAGGAGACAGGGACGCCATTGGACGGGCCAGAGCCCATGGCAGCACAGGCGTCTCTCACATTGGATCCTACTGATTCATAGGGAACCGGGGAAGCCCAGTGGTTTGAAAATGCCCGTGGCTGAGAACGTTCCAGCGATGCTTTCAGCCCAATGCCGTATGTGAACTTTGGGGGCCTGCTGCTGAACTAGATCGGGCATTGTGCTGACAAGGGCCATGTTGAGAGCAACATCCGGCAGAATAACAGTAATGTAATGATCAATACTGGCACATCTGTATATAATGCACATCGATACTTGTGCAGATTCACGCGCGCAGCTTGAGCAATACAGATCATGAAGCACAGAAGGCGGCAAATGGCTCGCAGTGGCTCCATTGTCAGCCAAGATAGATCACCTGCAGGCCAAGTATCCATGGTATCGCCCTCATTCTAATTGTCGCATGTTGTCGCTCTCTCTGGTTTGAAACATCTTTGCAAATATACATGGCTACAGAAAGCACAATCCACCAGACATCTGCACTTTTCGACAAAGCACAGGGGGCAAGCGCTGCCAAGTACAGCGCCAACAGATGGCAGCAGTTTGCAGCAGTGCTGCTTCAAATGAATGCTACCGTAGCTGCGAACTCGATTGTAGCAGTTCCGGAAGACTGGAAGCTCACCTGGTCACAGGGCATGTTACCAGGAGCAATTTCCGGGGAGCTGAGGGCCACATGTTCTCAGCATCTCAGACCTTCTAAGATCTTCCAACCCTTGGATTTAATGACTCGGGCATTACCTTTTCTACGTCAGAAATGGTTTGTGAATAAATTTTGGAAACATGATGAAATATCGATTGTGTAAACGGCATCATTTGTCAATCAGCATGCAAATGTGGTAAGATGATGCGGAGGCCAAGCCTGCTTGCAAAACAGCGATCCAGATGCCTTTTCTGCTGCGCACACTTCCAGCTCCTCATCAGCCACCTAGGCTCAGCACACAGGATCCCACGGGTGCGAAGTGCTGAGATGTTCAGCGGTCAAAGACAAGTCCACAAGTCTTAGTGGATTTCAATGGATTTCAAACGCGCAATGCCAGATGTTCAACAAATGTTCAACAGTGTGTGCCCAGCCCCTTGCACCGCCAAGTCACGCCCTCAACTTCTACAGTCAGACCGTACTTCGTTGTGAACTGCTTGAAACGCAAAGATGATGCAGGCACGAGTTTGGCCTGGTCTGATGCTGATGGACTCAGGATACATCTCTCTATAAGGGGAGCTGATGGATCCTGATGGTGCTTGTCCCTCTTGTCTTAAAGGTATTGGCTAAGCCGGCCAGTTGGCGGACCCTAATCTGCCGCGTGACTAGAGTATACCGCAGTTGAAACAAGCTTGGACTTACCAAGAGGATGTTCAGCTCGCAAGTGACAAGCATGACTTGCATAGGCAATGGCAATGTTTCGCGGTGCTGAGCTTGCCAACTCTTTCGCCGACCAAAGCCCATCCGCCAACCACGGGAGAAAGCACACCGTATCCTGGTTTCAGGCTCGACTTCGAAGCTAAGCTCAATGCCTTGAAGATCCTTGAAGGCTATTCCAACAAATCCGAACTCACAAGGAGATTGGTTCCAAAAAATGCGTCGAACTAGAAACACTCAGACTGGATTGAAAGCATATGAAAGCATACGGACAGGCATTGAAAGTGTCAAACTGACGTCTACATGCCTCGCAGCCCATCAGTTGCCGCCAAGTATCCGTGGCCTTCATAGCCAGCGCTGAGAGTGAAGGTTGAGCTATTCAGCCAGGTGACTTTGGAGCTGTACCAGTCATAAACCTCGTGCATCAGATGGACCATGACATGCCAGCCGTGACAAGGGACGAAAGCAAAATTCATTTCGCAGCCAAGCTTCTGCAAACTCATCTCCATGGCCTGCACTTAAATGCATAGCTTCATCGCCACAAGCGAGAAATTGCGAAAGCAAAGTGGAAGTTGCGAAGATCTAACTTCCCAACAACCTCCTTGGCAACTCCCCTTGCCCCTTGGATTCAGTCCTGTTGGCATCACTTCATCCAGGTGCAATGGGCCAGGCACATCCATGAAAACGTAGAAGACTCTGCCCCAGCCGTGCAGATCCTCTCAACACATTGTCAAGAGCTTGAACTGGCCATAAACTGACCCCAACATGCGAGCACTCATGTATCAAAACATGCTCAACAAGAAATGGATTGGTGCATCTTATGGCCAAGACACTGAGTAACTGAAGTAGTTGTGGCAGGCAGCCTTGGTGATGTACACATGGTGACTTGAGATCTGTGAGATTCTCTCAGTAGCAGACCGGATCGACACCTGGTGAGTTCCAAGCTCAAAATGTTCAAAATGCGTCAGTTCTTACCCAAAACCGAACTCAAAAAGTTCCAAGTTCCGACTCAAATGGCAGTCAGCCTTTCGAAAAGCAGGACTCCAATGGCATGATTGGCTGATCGGGCTTCAGGACCTGAGGCAAGGAAGTCCAAGGGAGTCCAAGGGAGTCCAAGGAAGTCCAAGTCCCTAGGATTCCGAGAAAGGCAAGAAAGGGCTCTGGCCAAGGCACCTTTCCGTCTGCCCGGCAGGTTGACATGACTCGGGAGGCATTCATCAAGTGAATGCCATCCTCAGAGAAAGAATCCCGCTCTCTAAGGCTCAATCTTGCAAAATGAAGCCAATCAAATTGGTCCCAAACAAGAAGCTTCAGATGTCTGCCGCGTAAGGACGGGTAAAACATCAAACACCAAGACTCCATTGGGCCGACCATAGCACCTGTCTTCATTGCAGCCAAAGGTTGAAAATAGAACCCCCAAGAGTATAACTTCAACAGACTGTAACAGCCTTCGGCAAAATATCAAATCAGAACCCACGGAAAACTCCATCTTTTTATTTTTCTCATTTTCAAATTTAGCTGCTCAGGTCTTGCCTGATAATGCAGCCATGAGAGCTGCACGATTGGGCCGCGTTTCGGGGCCGATGACCTGCCCGCCAGTCTGCACAAGGTTGCCTGAGCGCTTCATTCAACAGGTCACCAGGCCCCGCGCACTAGAACTGCTAACCTACTAAGGGAGCACCTTGGGATACCTTGGGTCATTCTTGGGTTCTTGGGTCATTCTTGGGTCCAAGTGGCTCGAGTAAAAACCTCAGACAAAGACAGCCGAAGGCGCACGTGACGATCACAGCAATTCCTCTTCAACTTGCAAGCACAGGTGCGCTGAAAACAGCCAAGCGATGCCAAGCGACCATCTTTAAAAGGTAGAATGCCTAGAGCCCAGTAGAACATGGACCTCGGCGACAGAACAGCAAAACATTGAGTTTGGCCAGCAGTTTGGTATCAACTGCCGGATGCTGTCAGCATTTCTTGGCATTTCAGGTGCTCGAGGCCTGCCTAGACTGGAATGTTTTCAATTGTCCTCTGCAAACATCTTTGTGAAATGTTTGAACAATGTTTTATGTTCAAATGTTCTGTGTTTTGAGGGAAATGTGTTCGTTGTGTTTCTGACTCGGCGCAAAAGAGTTATATAGTTTCATGTTCATGTGCTTCGAAATATTCCAGTAGTAGCCCTTCAACCCTGAAGACACCTCCAAAATTGAACCCCTCATAAGGATTCATAACGTGCTGTTCCTACAGCTTGTCAGTGCAAGTCGTGCCCCTCAAGGCTTCAATCCTTCGTGGAATTTCTGTTTTTGGTGGATCAAATCACCGGAATCTTCTCAATCTCCTTGCAGTCTGGGCCGCGTAGCTCCAATGGCCCACTGCGTATCTCTGTCAATGTAGTCATCTGCGGTTGGATACGACAAGGGATGACAAGGGTAGAGGCTACAGCTTTGGCAAACAGCGAAGCCATGCGAAGCCCACCTGTTGCTCTGGCATTGGTGACTGCTGGATAAGAAGCTGCAGAGAGAACATCATATGGATAGGGCATGCAGTACCTCAGAAGAACTTTCTGTCAAGCGCCGGGTGGCGTCATTCAGCACCTGGCCTTAAAGGTTCAAGGAATTCAATGCCACTGTTCAGGTCACAAGGGCAAGGATTGGGACAGTGACCATCAACACAGCGATTGAGTTCAGCCAAAGCACTGCACTGTCAGACCGTTGCTCTCCGCACCCACGGCCATACCACGCAGCCATAGGTCTCCAAGTGATATGTTTGTTTGCAATGCCTGTAGCCAATCTGCCAGCTGCCATGGCCACAAACCAGGAGGAATGAACAAATCGGAAATGAAGGACTGGACTGAGAAGTGGTCTGGAATCGGGGTTCGGAATACTTGGCATGTTTGGTGGAGGGGAAGTTGAGCCTTGGTAGAACTGTTGAATTGCATTGGTGTTCTGAAAGGAACCCAGCGCCTCCACGTTGTCGTACTCGGTACCTTGCCAAAAGGTGTATATACATTCAAGGTACCATTAAGAAGGTATAGTTCTATGGTTTGTTCTTCCATTAAGGTACCATTAAAGGGGTGCCATAGTGTTACTCGGTACAGTCTTCAATTAAGAGTCACTTGCTGTAAACCTTCCCACACCCAAGACTGAGGACTTGGCACATCCAGTCTTGTTCGTACATGGATAGGCCCCAGCCTTCTTGCTGGCTGAAGAACCACCTTCCAAACATGGCTACATATGGCTACAATGCCATGGAAGCAGCGCGCAACGCTCCTCCATTTCAGTGTACCTATCTATCTCTACGTCATCTTTCCCAGTGCAAAGTCACTTGGCCTGAAGAATGCCTCAGGGTCTTCTGGGACTGCTGCCTTCTGCGACAAATACCATTTAAAAGATTCGTGCCTTGCAAGGCCAAGCGATGCCCCAATGATTTATTCCAAACAGCCAAGCACAAAAAGTCACGCCCTGTGGGTTGACAGTTGAAGCTTTTGTCATGCAAAAGCATCGAAGCAAGTTGCTTGACATAGTCCGAAATGGGCGACCAATGCCTGTTGTGCATCCTGAGTGGAAGCCGACAGAAAACCCCAGAAGTTGAAAAGGAACTGTGGCAAACATTGGCACACTACGTCGATCGGTTTGAAGCCAGGTTTCACCATCGGAACTTGAAGTTTCGACTGGATGTAGGCCATACCATGCGGGAAGACTGAAGGCAAGGCCGTCCTCTCGAGACTGGCAGTTAAGGCGTTAAGGTTTGTAGGAAACATTCCCAAGAGTATGTCACTCTGAGTGAAACGGATCGAGGCCTGCAGGTGTTAAGGAGAAAAAGGTGAGATACTGAGGGCGTGTGCGCAAACATTGCGAAGCAAAGCTGTACATGTTTATACTGTAATATGTTTGTGTGCGACTCTTGCTCTGTGATGCGAGGAAACAATGATTTGATTCTGTGGAAACCAAGTGAAACCAGGCGAACAATCATAGTGTACATATTGTACATCTATTTATATACTTATTTATTTATTTACATATTTTAGAAACATGTACATCTTATTTTCAAATATATATAGATACATGTCTATACACATATATATATATATATATATAATATTATGAATGCAAGCGTGTGTGTGTGTGTGTGTATGTGTCTGTGTGTGTCCGTGCGCGGCCTTCACCAGCCCTTCGCAACCTTTGCCACGCTGCCTCAATGTCCCTGGGATTCCCTGGGCTGGCACTCAAAACTAAAGCCAATTGAAACCGGTGAAACTAAGACAACCTACAACACGCACACATGGATATACATACCTACTTATACATATTTTGAATATTTTCTTACATATTTGCATTGACAACAATATCCACACAAGCAAAAATTCATATCATATATATAAATATATATACACACATATCCATCTATTTATCTACAAATAAATATACTTCTATATAAACAGCAACACCACATCACAAGAGTTTCAGCAGTCCAGTCCAGTTGACCACAGCCCCTCCACCACCACCAGGATCAACTTTAGCATCTTTGGGATAAAACCAGGAGTCAAACCTCAGAGGAATGTGAAGAGACTGAAGTGAAACCGTGTATATCGCGGCAGCATGGAGCAGCCATGAGCAGCCTCAAATCACAAGAGTTTTTTCCTGTCAAGGTGCTGCCAGTGCTTGAAAGGAATTCCCAACGAATCATGATATGCCTTCGAAATGCGCAGTCTCTTGAAAGGTGGGGTGCACAACTGCAGAAATTTCATTTGGCTGCTTCCTCACCTTGACCTTTGGCAAGGTCTCCTCGTAAGTTTCGTTGCTGCCAGTGTCATAGTGGTAGTAACCTGAGCTGCCAGTGCAATGCGATGGATGATCCGATCCACTGTGGGAGGCATGGCGCGCAAAGACTCAGGTTGAGACCACCATTGTCGGTCCAGAAGCCGATGCTGCCAACAACATCATCACCTTTGTGCCGGTGGTCTCTACAAGTTCAGTGAGAAAAATATGCCAATGTAGATTTCAAAAGTTCAAATGTAGATGAGTGTAAACAAATCACAACAAATCTCAATGTTAAGGAATGCACCGTAGGTGAATTCATGAAATCAAAAAAGTATTTTCTAAGATAAATGTTTCGATGAATGTCTCAACCCTTCTCCAAGCCTGTGGAAATTATCTCGTCAATGTGATTATGGCATTATGGGCCCGCCCGGGAAGTCCACGCATGTGGGCAACTGCACTTCACAAAAGATTCCACAGGCACTGCAAAAAAGGAAACCCAGCCACTGCGTCCCACTGCCGTCCGCGGCCAACAGAAATGTGAATGCAAACCAGGGCGGTTTACTCGTCTAAAAGTGCAGTTTCAACATCTTCAATCAGATTCTGAAAGCAGACAGGCTGCGGTACATATCAGCCCGGGGCTTTCCAGTAAACTTCAGCATCCGATCTCCCCACAACTTCATACCTCAGCTGTCAAGAACGGCACTGCAATGCACTGCACCACTTTCACCCGAAAGTGTTCACATCGTTTCACATTTCACCTCTGACATTTCAGGACATTTCAAGACACCATCCAAAATTCCACTGCCAGCAGAAAGAAGGAATAGCTGCTTCCATCCAGCCGGAATCTGTCGAACAGTGCCCTTGACACCAGCACCAACAAGGCCATCACCGGCCTAACAGCAACAGCAACAGCAAATGCAAACACTAAAAGCGATACTCTGATCCTCATGGTGGTCATCCATTGTGAGCCTTCTCTGTCCTGCAACAAAGTGCAGCCAAGGGGCGAACATGTGTTGAGCCTGTCGAAATTGAGAGCATGTCAGTCTCTGTTTGGGCACATCAAACTGTTGGATTGTAACTTACTTTGGACATCTTGGGACCTCTGACCTCTTACACAATGGCCATTTCTGACCTCTCACATCGGCGCCTTGGGTGTTGTCAAAGGTGAAAACACGGTCATGGACGGAAGTTTTGATGTCGATGCGTTGTAGATCACCAAGGGTGCGCCACCCTGGTGGCTTGGTGTGTAGCTGCCCAAAGCGCCTCGGCACTTGGCAAATGGAGTTTGTCGCTTTGAGGCAACACATCTGATCACTTTAGACTGTCTTGGATTGTTTATGTAGTGTCTTAGTATTATCTTGGTGTTTTGCATTTGTTTACTGTTTTATCTTGCTATCTATACCTGTTCAATCTAATATTGTTTTATACTACCTTTGTTGTTCTCACTGAGTTCTCATGTTTTACTTAGTTCCCTCTGCCTGGGAGCCAATTCATCTAAAAAAGTGAGCCAGGTCGCAGTGTCGCAATTTTGGGAAGACACCATGATAAGCGAAGCAGTCCAAGTCTTTCGCATCGCCAGAAGTGCGGAAGGAAGGAAAAAGTGTGGCGGGAGCCTATGTCGGCTCGGCAAAAATCAACTGAACTGCAAGCATATGAGCTATACAGCATCCGCCACAGGTAGCATGTTCTCCGAACACGCAGCTTCATTTAATTTGTTTTGCGAATGGTACCTTGGTAAACCTTTTCCACCCCTTTTGATCCTTCTGCCTTGACACCACACGGCCTGCCTGCATCTTTGTGCCCCATGGCTGCCCTGGCATTTCCAATGTTTCTGGAAAGAACTGCCTCGGCTGCCAGCCACTCAGCACGGCGACGATCTGACAGATTTTGTACAATCTCAGGCTGAACGGGCATGACAGGTAGGGCCAGCACTGGAGTGAATCAAAAACTGGAGGAAATCTTTCAAAGCTGCAATCCGTCTGGAAACACTGGAATCTTTCTGGAGGCTGAAGAAGAAATTCTGGGGGGTTGGGCGGTCTTACTTTTTTCCAAGGTGCTCGAAGACAACAATGCTTGGGTCTGCCGCATATGATCGAAATGATGTCTCCATCAGGGCATGCTTGCTGCCAGACTTCGACCAAACCAGCGTCTCGGAAGTATATCCTGCGAGGACCAATCCTTTGGACATCTCACGGCTGCACACGGCTGCCAAGCGCTGCATTGGCGCATGCCATGCCAGGTCGCTGACAACTGCTTTGCTCAGCTGAGCTGCTCTTGGCATCTCTTTGCTTCCCTTCGTGATGCATTGTGAAAATTGTGATGCGTCCATGTAAGTATATAAATATTTCATGTGTTATATGTGATCTGGATTTCCCCTACATCCCACCATAGTGCTTAGTGACTGTACAGTTCATTTAGCTTCATTACTGTACTTTCTTATGCTGGACATCAGAGATCAGACACCGCATTGCCCCACTCTCCCCCTCTGCTTGTCCTCCAAACTCATCTTGTCCTTTCCCATCGCGTCGGCCAGAACACACCAGGTCCAAATGGGAGCCACGGAGGTCTCCAACACGCACCTGCACACAGCAAGATGCACCCAAGATGCACCCAAGAAAGAAAGAAAGAGAGAGAGAGAGAGAGAGAGAGAGAAAGAGAGAATAGAGAATAGAGAAAAAAGATAACAAATCAAAAAAAATGAAAGAGAGAAAGAAAGAGACAGAGAGAGATAGAGAGAGAGAAAGAGAGAGATAGAGCTCAGAGAAATCGGCAAAGAATGACAGAACATGGCAGAACAAAATGCAAGGAGAACCACGGCCTCTCCACCTTCGAGCCAAAGATTTCCATCAAGAGTCACTACAAAACCTCAGGCATCGCTACCGGCCATTGCTTCTCAAATCATGTGAATATGTTTTTACCATCTGCTCATTGAGGCTTAATATAAATATG
Source organism: Symbiodinium kawagutii (assembly GCA_009767595.1). Taxonomy (NCBI): domain Eukaryota; class Dinophyceae; order Suessiales; family Symbiodiniaceae; genus Symbiodinium; species Symbiodinium kawagutii. The sequence goes on along the minus strand of VSDK01017448.1, from coordinate 260,790 downwards.
TTTGAACTAAATGTGATGGAAAGGAAAAGCATAGAAAATCCTTGAGCTAAGTTGCCGCCGCTTTCGCTGACAAACACCTTGAGAACAGGCGTTGCAGGTACAACGGCAAACGTTCCGAAAAGTAGCGTCAAAATGCCCGCAGGTTGCTTGTAGCACGACATCATCGGCGACTTCAAGGGCAGCTGGGCCAAAAACGAAATGCAAAAACGCAAGAAAACCTGTGATGTGCGTTCTCAGTGTTCTTAGTCTTCTTAGCTCAAGTCTGTCTGATCTGCCATGATGAGCCTGATTCTCTGACATGTGCATGCACAGTGAAACAGCACAAGTTTCAAATATCTTTGATGCCTGGCATGTGCGGCAGTTTTTGCGCTATATGATGGCAGTTCTGATTTCTCTTACCGATACAAGGGCTGAGCTTATCTGAGCTTGTGTCAAGAGCCCAAAGACTGCAAAGTCAGCATGACTCACTGCTGAGATCATATCAGTGCTCTCAGACTCGATCATATCAGGTCTCAACTCGATGTTATCCCAGTGACAGTAAGATGGACAGGCGCGCTGAATATCGCTGAATGGTGGCTGAATGATCGTCCCTTTTATATCTGCTGCGAAGCCGAAACTGAAGATCATGTACACTGCCTGGTCGGTTCTGAGGATCAAATTGCAGATTTTTGAGAACCGGCAGGTACCGAAGCTGATTCCCTGAGTAGCACAATTTGGTAAGCCTACAATGCCTACATATATCTCAATAAATCCGCAAGAATATGGCTTACGAGTACAAAGAACTACGCCCTTCATCCCTTTCTCTCCTTCCAGCCCTGCAAGTTTGCAATGCAACACGGACGAGCGGGTTAATGTTAACAGCTAGCAATAACAACAACCCCAACGCAGCTGCACAAGGTCAAGGTTTGATAAAAACCAACGACAACATACAACGACTAGGGCCAGGGCCACCACTGCGACTACTACAGCTACTGCAGCTACTACTGAGACTATTGCTACAAGTTCTCCGACTACTACTGCTACTACTGCTGCTACTACTACTAATCCCCCTGCCACTGCCACTGCATCGCTTCGGCTCAGGTTCTTGTCAGTCACTTTTTTTCTGCTGTGGCTCTCAAGCGTCGCATCAGGAGTCAGTCCAGAAATACAGAACTTGTACTTGGACTGAAAAGGTGAGGCCTGTGCTTGCAATTTCGCCGCAGCAGTGTCACATGCAACAAAAAAAGGATCTCTCAACACCGCGGAGATGCAAACCTTTCAAGACACTTCGGCAACATACCGGCAAACTGAAACATGGGGAGTGGGGAGGGCAGAAATAGGTTGCATCTCAAAAGCGCTCCAAAAATGGCACCATGCATCTTGCACATACATGGGCATGGCTGAACCGTCTACACATCGTCGATTACATGTAGCAACTATGGGTACTTTTCACTGGTCAAATTTCCACAAATTTCCTACTCAGACTTGCCCACACTATGAATTCATCTGTCGAGCTTGCTCTCAAACTACAATCCTAGCTGCAGTTTCTCTGCCTTTGTTATATAACGTTCTGCGACCTGCTCGCACATCCACCATGATTGAAGCATTTCAAATCATAGAATGACCATCAACTCCTTTTCCCAACATGTTTCAACTCATTACAACTCTGGAACCTGCAGCTAGGGCAAGTGGGGGGGCGGCTCAGCAAAGATCACCAGGTTTGACTCTTAGCTTAGCTTAGCTGAATGGGCTCCAACGACTCCAGCGACATCATGTTATTCATGTTGTTGTAGCTCCTGACATCCACGTTGACACTTCCTGCGAGTTCTCGGGGCTCTCAAGGCTCTCAAACCTCTTCAGACCTTGGAGCACAAGAAAGAAAAAATGCACAGCAACACATTGACATACAGTGGCAATCAAACAAAAACCATGCAACACAATGAAGTCTAGTTTGGACATGTTTGGACAACAGAATCACTTTGCTGCATATTTCAGCACGGCCATCTTGAGCAGTGGCACTGTGAGATCTCTCCAAATGCATTCCTGTCAGCAGCTTGAGGTGTTCTTTCAAACTCACCATCTCGGCCTCCATGTAGGTGTGGAACTTGCCCTGACCTTGGGTTTTTGTGCGATTGTAAAATCAGTCTCGGGAAATTCTTTAGGTTGGAATGGTTCTACTTCAGGGATCTTCAGGGAGCACGTGAAAACCATCGGAGACGGCCCAGGTCTATCCATTTCAGAGCCTTCGTCTATGTGATCTACATATTAAACCCCAATGCAGGAAAGCATTGTAGCCATTTGAAGCCCTACAATGCATCCAAGCGAAGGAAAAATTGAACAGTATTTTTCACTGCTTGCATCTGCTTGCACTGTGTGTGTGTACTAAGCCCCGGCTACTTGAACCCTGAAGCTGGGGCTAGTTGCTTCCGCCCCAGAGGTTGTCATGTTCTGTGAATGTCTCCTGGTGGTTAAAAATGGCAAGCCATGGATAGATTCGGACTTGCATGGAGAAGTGTTGTTGACAAAATGTGGAAAATATGGAGAGCACAGCCGGCCACGTATGAAAATACGCGAAGTTCCTCACTGCTTCCTTGGTGCCCCCTTGTTATCGGCAGCCGGCAGACACTGCAACAGACCCGTGCCGAGTCCTACCCACAGTGAATTCCCTTGGATTCCCCATGTCTTCCCCTCATTTTTCTAAATCAAATGCAAGGGGCTTCGAATCAGCCAGGACTGGTCATAGATTATCTTTTCCACGTCGATAGCGCGCGCATGCCCTCTTAATCTGAGGCAACCCATCAAAAACTCTTCAATTTGGATCTCGCCACCTGCAGTTTCAGGATGTTTCAGGGACAGTTTCACCTTCCACGGGTTTCATGAAGCATTCCCTGAAATGATGACAAGGACGATGCACTGCGATATGCCGGAAAACGAAACAATCGCTTTGATCGGAACTAGTTTCCCACCAAATTGGCACGATTAAAGCAGACTTGTGAACTGAACAATTATTGTACCCGTTTACAACCATTGCAGATGAAGCAGTGACAGTGCATATCAATGTCGCCATATTCAAATGGCCACAGGATTTGTTTAGTGTCCCAAAAGCAAGTGGCAAAAGCAATGATCCAATTGTCCAAACGATTCGTGTAGTCTCCCACGAACCAGTGGCAAAACAGTGCAAAACCATTGACAAAATCAGGGACTCCTTCGGCCTCCCCATTTCATTTCCAAGAAGATTTGCCATGAATGTGCCAGAAATCTTACAACTGCAGCAATTGTCTGCCGAGAAAAAGAATTGGGACCGTACAGTACAGGTCACATTTCAAAAAAGCGCCGCAGTGTGAACTGCTTACCATTCGCAGTGCCATTGACAGCACAACTTTTTGTTGACAATAAAGCTGTCCTGATATTAAACCACCTTTTCATCATGCCAATGACAGTGTTTTTCACTTCAAACACTTCGGCTGAAAAGCTGCATTGACTGGTGATATTGTGTCGGCCGTGGAGGGGTGATGGTTGGAACTGAGGTGGGCAAGATGCATGATCAAAGCTGCACTCGTGGGGGGCTGGTGGTCCGCAAGGTGGTCAGTCATTGCTGTCATGCTGTGAAGGGGGTTTTGAGTCATTTTGGATCTAGCCACTAGCCATCCTCACCAATGGTATTGGGAAAAAGACTGACTTGAAAATACTAAACCATATACCGAAACAACCATTGCTGCTTGCTCCCAGAGGTGAACAAACAAACGCTGGTTACCCGTGTGTTGTTTTCTGGGGGGGGGTTAACAACAACCTTTGCTTGCTCGCACCAGCCAGCAAACAAACACTGGATACCCGTGCGTTGTTTTTAAGGGGGGTCAATATAAGATGGACATCAGAAATCCGATGTGCATACAACAAAATCACAAAACATCAATGCTACCCTTAAAGAAGATCATGGAGGTTCTAAACTTTAAAAAACATTGAAATACTACATTGAACAACGGGTATTCAATGCTTGTTTCAAACAACAACAACAACAACAACAACAACAACAACAACAACAACAACAACAACAACAACAACAACAACAACAACAACAACAACAACAACACCAACAACAACACCAACAACACCACCACCACCACCACCACCACCACCACCACCACCAACAACAACAACAACAACAACTTCAGGGAGTCCAACCTTAGACCAAAATCTGGTGATGCGGCGGAATGTGAGCCCAACATGTGCCAAAACTTGCCCAACATCTTGCCCCAACAGTGGCCCAACACATTGTAAGATGCGCCCACCGACCCGCAAAATGGACCCAACACCAGGCAAGACAACCCAACGTGGTGGCCCACGGTGGCAACATCTTAGGTCTCACCAACAGCGACAGGGAGGAACACACCAAATAGCGCACTCATTTGACACCTTTTTTTGAGCCGCAAATGAGCGCGCTGTGGGGAGTCCAACCTTAGGCCAAAATGAAGTGAAAATGGTTCTGATGTGGTTTCAATTTGTCTTGCAGCACCTGCCGTCATAGACTATCTATGGTGCTGCACTCTGCATTCCACGATGCGGGCGGCCCTAGCCGCGAAGCGGCGCGAATGACCATCACCATGTTATCAACCATCCCCCCCATATCCCCCCTCAAAAAAAGCAGAGCCAACCAAACACCAGCAACGGGCCAGTGAAGGACTGCTGAAGAAACACCTGTTCCACAAGAGGCAGGCTAACATATAGCACTGGGCGAAGCCAAACAGCAGCGAAAAGTGAAGAGGGAGAAGAAAGAGAAGAAGGAGAATGAGAAGAAGGAGAGAGAAAGAGAGCGAGAGAGAGAGAGAGACAGAGAGAAAGAGAGCGAGAGAGAGAGAGGGGGGGGGAAGACGCGAGACCGCACAGTCTTTTGCCCATTCTCCAACCAAGATCAAACTGCAACCATTTTTTCAGTATTGTGATTCCCCTCAATGCACCAAACCCCAAAACGAACAATAGCAGTGGCAGTCAGTGGCAGTGAGCTTGCAGCTCTGGCCGCAACAGCAGTGCCACTGAATTGAATTTGCTTCACTTAAGAGTCCCTGAGCATCCTCCCTTGGCAAAATGTATTGGTCATCGGCACTCTTGAAATCTACTGGCAGGTGTTGCATTGCTTGTGGAACAAAACTGATTGAAGATTCGGAGATCCTCTGAAAGAACAGGTCGAATTTGCTAATGTAGTCCGAGCAACGACGTTCAACACCTTGGCTGCTCACATGCTCCACAAAAACGCGCAATAAACAAACCAAATAAAAAAATATGCTTCTAAACATGCCAAGACAAATACAAGCTTCATAAAATATTCTTAAAGGACACCTTTTGTTCCCAAGTAATCTTTTGACAAAGGTTACGTGGGAACAAAATCTGACTGCAACGAGAGGCTGCAAAGTACGTAAAACACACGAAAAAGAGGAAGCAGAAAACCCACATGGTGGAGATAGCTTTGAGCGGGGCTTGGACGTCTTCCCAGCTTACACCACCCGCAATGCACATGAAAAGGCTTAGCATGGTGTCTGGCAAAGATGAGAAATATCGCTGGCTCGCCACCATCTCCCGGTCAGGCAACACCGTGCTCTCAGGGTCAAGCAAATGATCTTGAACAGCTTGTACGAATAGAACCGAAAATACATAGACAATCAAGACCAAGAGTGCCAAAGCCCAGAAAAGTGATTGCAAGGTATGAAGGATTGACGTAATCAAAGTCCTCAAGGCCATCACAAAGCGGAAAATTCGCATTAAGCGAACCGCTTTCACAATCCGCGTGATGCGGAGCACCCGAAGAGCTTTCAGGTTGATGACACCAGCAAGTCTCTCTGGCTCAGATGCCTGGCCGCAAGATGTCATCTGGTTGGTGGTTTTGACCCCTATGAACAGTACTGGTCGACGAACCAGGCATTTGTTACTACTAGGGAAAATATTTTCAAAAAACGTCAATCCAACTAACCACCAACCAGTCATGATTCAAGGGTTGAAACCGAAACTTGAGAACTCTTGGCACTGCTCACCCAGATGTGCGAAGCCATTGTCCGTCGCTGCGTCATCAGAACTAACAAGGTTGTCAAGTGGTCTTGTTGAATCAGGGGGCCAGGTAAAGCAAACAAACATAAACAAACCGAACACATTGACATTGCATGAAACATTGAAATTGCATGAAACCAGATACAGCCAGTAAATCGAGCTCAGTAGGATAATAGAACAACCCGATTCTGAAAAATGAAAGCCACAAATATATTTTGCAAATGTCACACCTTACAACCAGCGAATAGGAAGACAATGATGGAAATCGAACAATGGGCTTAGAAACAGGTCGGAACTGTTCACCAGTTTCGGCCCAAAGTTAGTGAGTGCGGGTCATGGCTAAACTGTTTTTAGTTAGCCCAGTCGTTGATCTGTCTTCTTCTTTCTTCCATCTTTTTAAGCCCAGCCCTTTTTGGAGAAAAGGAGACTGTGATCTCCCAAGACCAGTGGGTGCAATGCTGTCGGAAGAATTTCGCTTGTACAGTTGACTGCCAAGCATATGGGCACATGGATGCATATGGCGTAACAAACATAGGCAACTACAAGCCGAAACACATGGTGCACGGATTGTAGTCAAATGGCCGCATCAAGAACAATGGCAGCAGGCACCGGTGATTGCTTTTATGTCTCTACATTTTTTGGAGAAGCTTTGAACCCGAACCTCGCAACATGCATACTTTGCCACAAACGCAGTGCAATTAGCAGGGACAGGACACAACACGACAGGACCCAAGGTAAAACAACGCAGAGAAACCAACCACCACGCTGTAAGGGCAAGGAACTATATACACAAGGCAAGGCAGCATGGAACGACGGGAAGAGACACAACATCATGCAACAATGAAATGGCACTCATTCACAAACACACATGTCCTTGGTATGTATTGTATGTGTGTGTGTGTTTGCGCGTGTGCTGTGTAAGTGGCAAGGCTTCCACTGGGCAGCCACCACATTTTCCAATGCGGACGATTCCAATCAGGCCTGACTTAGTGCCCCGATGCGGACCTATGATGATCTAAGCCCCGATTGCCCTAGCCTGGCCGCCAGTCCAAACATAGATGATGTCCACCACCAACTCCCACAATGAGCTCAGAACGATGAATGCATCAAGCCATGTCCACATCCACTCATCGCAGAGATAAAAGCGAGTGTCTGCCCAGAGTCTCATTCCAAGTTCCACGCAGAAAAGGAAAGTGTAGGCATACTGGAAAATGTAGATCGCAAGTGGTCGTGGGCCCTGACTTTCGAGACCAATCTGTACTTCTACACCAATAAAGATTGAATTGCTCAGAACAATGAAGGCGAAGAAGAAGTCAAAGCCAGGATGCTGGACGACACGCTTCACGAATCCCTCCTGCTTTTCTTGCAAAGAGCACTCTCGCCTGATGCTTGCAAACCTGATGCTGCCAGTGTGACAAACATGCTCGTGCTCAAGTACGAAAGCATGCTGGCCCTATCGGTTTCATGCGTCGGGATCTGCCAAAGAATGTGAGAACAAAGATGTGCAACTACACATGCTTTGAATATCGTGGCTCTAGAAATAATACCAAGGTGATTGAAGGACCTCCCCTTCTGGGCTAAGAAGACAGAAGCTCATCCTGCCAAGCATTCCTTTACATTACAAAATCCACGTTTCTGCATGCTGCATCTTCAAAGGAAAAGACCTGCAGGGTTTGCCAAGGCAGGAAGAGATGTCCGGAAGCAGACGCACTTGTTCAAGCAAGCAGAGAAAATAAGAGAACTAGGCAGATAACGAGTAGAGGCTGCAAGGGCAAAGCAGGCAGGCAGACCGGAAACCACTAGCAAAATGACGAATACCAAACCAAGATCCAATGTGGCAAAATGGTCTGGTCGTCATCCCAAAAAAGGGGAGTGCCCGTGTGACTGGAGGCAGCCAACACCGGGCAAACAAGCAGCATGCAACACAAATGTGGAAACAACAAGCCCAGCAGCTAGACAAACAAGGACTGAGGAAGAACTGGAAGAAAGCACGAGAGAAGCAAGCAGAAGGCAGAGAAACATATACACGCAAACATACTCAAACATACACACACAATCCAACGCAAGGCTGACAGAGAAAGGAGAGAATCAAAGACAGCAAACACAACCCAGAGTTCAACACCAGACCAGCAACCAGTTTTCAAGCGAGACAAGAAGGGAGAGAAAAATGAAGATGACAACATGAGACAACCTCCGACAAGCAGCCACAGGGCAAACACACAAGCACATACCATTATGGTAAAAGGGAGACAAATTGGGGACAAGGGACCAGCAAACAAAGACAGCCAGAGGTAAAGACAAGAAGTGGGTCCTAATGAAATTTCAAAGTCCAATGCGGTTCCCTCCAAATGCAGCTCAGATCCACAAAGCCATTTCTGTTTTTTTACGTCTATGCGCTTTTTTGTTAGAGAGAGAGAGAGGAGAAAACTGAACAAAAACGGCTTTCTTTTCCAAGCGGCTTTCTCTTCCTGACAGCGGAATCTGCGCGGGCTGCGACTTTCTTCAATGACAGGTCGAATTGCTCAAAGGAGCTGAAAATATTTGGCGTAAACGAAGGACGAAAGCCCTGCTTCTGCTTGGCGCTGAGCCTGGCTGGATTCTTGACTTCCTCACTGGGATCCGGCGGTGAAGATGAAAGGGGAGCAGGCTTCGATCCAGCTTCAGCTTTCATGCTGGACCTCGGGGAAGCACAACGATGCCCTCTTCAAATCGCCAAATTTCAACCTTTGGGTATCTCTACATATCTCTATTTCTCTCGTCACGAAATTGTTACCTCGGTGTCTGACAAGCAAATGGATAAACAACAAGCATTCCAGGAGACCAAGAAATACAAAACCACAAAGTTCTACCTGCATCTATCTGCAATGAACATCAATCAACGAACCAAGATGGAGGCGCCCGCTACTATCTCTAATGTCTTTGGCTTGCATAAGACATGGAGCTTGCAGCAAGCACCAAATTTTGTGGCATCGTGACGTGACAAAATTTTCATTCCATTCATTCAACGCGCTGGACTTTTACAATGCGCAGGTGGCCAAATCCACGGTTGACAATGATTTGACTCAATTCCAGTGGGATTTAGACTCTCCAGCTACCATCCATGAATTTGGTGATGTCTCCTTGTCACTTAAGATTGCTTGCGACATGGTTCAATTTGCACTTTTGTGAAGGGCACTTGAACGCACACAGTAAGACATCCAGTATCAACGCCGGCTCTCTAGAAAGACTCTCTGTACACCACTTCAGCCCGATAGCTTGACCTGGTCTGGGTCATGTCCTCATGCATTTCTGCAGTGATGAAATCCAAATTGCCATTTTTTGGAGCTGGTTGTGGTAGGAAAAGCTTTCCTTTCAAAGTTTTACCGAAATACCGGTTTAGTGGAGATGCAGGTCCAAAACAATCAGCCCGAATGCTCGCAACCTCCTGATTACTCGAAGAACAACAACAAGCATGCGCCATTCTTGGCATCATGTTTCAAAATGTTTCAAAATTTCATGAGTTTTTCCATAACATATTGAAAAAACCTGCAGTGGTTGGCTCAATTTGGCACCAAACATGGCACCCCATATTCGGGGCTGTTCCAATATCATGATTCAATTCCACACCTTTGCCTTGAAGGTGCCAAGCCACACTTTTCCAAGATCTTTCCACGGGATTGATGCAGTCCGCAGGCTCATGCGAGTCAGAATGTCCAAGCTGTCATGCAAACGATCAAGCCGATCTAAGATCTCTGCGTGGTGCTTCTTCAAAGTGTCTAAAGTGCCAGTGTCACCTGCGGGGCAGAACTTGTTCCATCCTTGAATTGTCTTTCCTTTTTTACATGTGCTCGTGGCTGTCTGGGTGCGAATGTGAAATCTAGGTGTGAAGGCGTTTGGATGTCCTGGCGTAAGTCTGTTGTTCTCTCTGTCTGCATGAATGTGCGAAGAGCGCTGCGGTTGTGACATGTTCGATTCTTGCCCGGCTCTCAAAGGTCCTCTTACTGTGGCTGCACATCACTGCACCACAGATTCTATATGCAAAAATGGACACTGCTGCATAGCATGCACATGCATGCACATTGTACACGCAGTGGTGAAACACACGCACACTCACTTATGATACTTATGTGCGTGTGGACGTCTATGGGTGCAGTATGTGTGACATGTACATGCCGTGTGCGTGGGCGTGAAACCGCCCGCAACTAAATGACAAGAACAAATGAAACATGATATGATTCTATGATGAATAGTTTGGGTGGGTTTGGACTAGACTCTACACCTGCGTCGAACGGAAATTCACCGAGACAAATCCTGAAACCAAAAGGTGGCCAAATCCCGATGGATTTTCCCCTCTTTCCCCGATGCATTCCCATGAAGCACTAGCCAAAAACTAATAAAGGTCTTCACAGTTTCAACTCAACATGAAGAATTGTAATTAAAGAATAGCCACGCATCAAGAAATGGCAAGAAACCATCTTCTGCATCATGACATGTGGCGTTTGGTCGTCTTTCTCCTGGCCTGCATCGCTGTCACTTGATATGTCGACGGACACGTCTTGGCCCCCACACCAAAGATGTCCGGGTCTCACTGGTATGGTCCTCTGCAGTGTCTCCACTACCTCCTTCAGGACGCCAACAAACGATTCAGGACACATGGCCAAAAGATTCCAAAACGATGTCGGATGTCTGTTGATGCCGAGGGTCAATGATGGTCAATGATGGTCAATGATGGTCAATGGGCGTGATCTGACGCTTAAAAAAAAGTTGATACTGTCCAACAATTCAGTTTTCAGAAGAGGGTATGAAAACATATGAAAACATATGAAACATTATGAAACAGTATGAAAATGTATGAAAATGTATGGAGGGTTCTGCTCTGCTTGGATGGGGCCTGAGAGGGTAGAGACCGAGGTGGGAAGGACCCCCTTCTCCCAGCCTCCTCGAAGCCCAAAGCAGGATGGCTCAGCTGGCCCAGCCGCTGAGAGACATCGGAGGTCGCATCTTCCTCGCCATCCGTTGCGGATTCCATGAGCGAAGGAGCGCGAGCTACGCAATGCTATGCTACACCGAGATGATCCCTTTGCTTTTACACAATCATAATGTGGCCAGGACCATAGCCTAGCCATTTTCAGATTTGGATCTCACTTGAAATTGAACCTTCAGATCATGAACCTTCATTTCAACTGGGGATGCACTGCTTTTCAGCTGAGCCAAGTGGCTGAAAGTGACAAACAAATTAAAAAACCAGAGCCCACTTGGTCCCAGTGTGTGCAATCGTTGGCACCCCCCACTTGAACATGTGCATGGAAAACTGATTGCAAGGAGCATTGTTTGTACTGTTCATCATTGTTTTCAAAACGTCTGTTAAAAAACAAAAGGAAAAAGACAACTTAGCGCATGTAACTGTATGATTGTTTATTTAAGGTCATCTTAGTACATGAGAATCCGAAGCGGAAAATGGCAAGGATGACTAGGTTTATCATGTGGTTCGGGACAAGTTCAAGCACAGTCCGGTCAATTGATGGCAAGTGCAGAGCGAGGATGGGCCTCTCGCGCCGCTCGTATCAAATGCCTTCTCAAGGATAACTCGAGGAGCAAGAAATTGCCAAACAAGTATTCAAAAATGCAAAGTTCGTACAAGCTGGAGGCAGAAGCATCCATTTCAAGCGAAAGACGTGTAAGACTGATCAAGACTGGAAGCCCTTGTTTCTCATGCTTTGCAAGCGGTGATACGCGCAGCTGCTATCACCTTAGGTGATTGGAGCTCCATCCTGTGCCCTGCGCAACTACTGAGAAAGGCATTGCAAAAAATCAGCAAGTCGGCACCTCAACACTCTTGGCTTCTCAGCTCCGCCTCTAGTTTTGAGCGTTGAGCCTGTCAGATTTCAACGCAGCAAGCTCTTCAGACTGACTTGCTACCAGTCTCATCTGCTCCTGAAGCATATCATCTTGCTCTCGCAGCATCCGGAGGACTTGAACCTGGAAATCATCAAGGTCTTTGACATGATGCTGGATGCTTGAGACGGACTTGTGCATCTCGGTCGACTTCCTCCCCAGCCATTGAATGTCGAAGCTTGTATCCTTGATGGACTTCCCATGTTGTAGAGCTACCTTTTCTGACTGCATTTGGTCAGCTCCAATGAGCACTTCCCATGTTGCCTCGCTCGCATAGGCTGGAAGCTTGCTCCCACTGATCCCCAGAATGAGTCGGCCAAAAGGCAAGTCTTCCATGCGTTCATCAGGAATCCACTTCATCTTGACCTTTGCAAACCAAGGGTCCCCGGCGTCCCCCAGAGCAATCCGCAGTTCACTGCCATTGTCAAAGGCCGAATTCTTGCCGATGGGCAGAGGCACGCAACCAGAAAGGGCATCAATGTTTATCATGGCGCAAACATATTGAGCAGGGCCTTCTTTCACAATGTGTTCCACATCTTCGTGTTCTACTTCAAAAATATGTTTCACATCTTTCACTACCTGAGCCTGCAGGTTTTTCCCCTGCACCACATCAGCGTATTCAGCAGAAAAAATCTGCTTGATGCGTTCAATTGGGACGATCCAGAGTACTCCCTTCAGCGTCAAGGTACAGCCCAGGACGGCAATTCCCCAATAGGAGGCCACGATACCTTTGTGGTTTGGGGTGTCCTTCATGCCAATCAGCCTGTAAATGGTCCAGTACCAAGAACTCAGGACAGAATCAAAAACCTCCGCGTCGTGTTCCACTTGCTGGAGGAGACAAGCAGCAATGAGGCCTATGATAGCGATCAAAGTGAAGACAATGGCTACCTCACACGTCTCAAGCAAAAGCAGCTGGGCATGTTGGACATCTGGTCCGTTTCCAGAATTAAAGTTTCAGAAAAATGCCGAAACAGAAAGAACTGAAAAGCGTACAAACCGTACAAATTCCAATCCCCAAAGACCATGGAAATGCTCTTCCATAGCGTCATTCCCAAAACTTGCATCATGTCCAGATGTCGCACGGACTTGAAGATTCGGAAGACCCGAGCCAAGCGCAAAATGCGCAAGAACGAGGCAGCAGGTAAGAAAGGTCCGAACCTGAGTTGTTTGGTGGGAAGTGAGAGCTGGCAGTACTGTTCAAGAAATCAAAGTTGGCGTTTGTATATGTTTATATGCGATTAAGTAGGCTTAAGAACGTTGGCCTCAGTAATAAAAACTTCTGGGAACTGAAAATAAGACATCACGGCTTTTGAGGTCTCGGTTGTTGTTTGTGAACTGCTTTGATTTGTTCTCAGAGTTTGCTTGTTTGCCTTCATTCGTTCTAGCTCTCGGAGGCACAATCACGAACTCCATCAATCCTGTTGTCGCTGCACGCTTGAGCCAGGACCCTTTTGTCCATTTTTGGCAGCCTGAGGCTGCCTGCCCTTTCCATGTTCATAGCCAAATCCTCTCAGTCACAAGAAAGATCTAAAAAGGTTTGACAGCGGTTTACACCGGAGCACTATTCTACAACGGTTCAGGTGTAAAAATGAGAAACAACATGCGATTCGTCGCAAAAATTGTCTCAAAAAATGCCCGCTCTTCACAAAGTAGATTTTTTCACGAGCAATTCGTTGGTCTGATATGCCTATAGCATCCAGTAGCCGAAGACTCCAGTGAAAATGTTGGGTGTTGGTGTTGTTGGTACTTGTTTGTGTTTTCCCTAATGCCTAGCAAGGGTTCCCGTGTCACTGGGGGGTTGGGGGTTGAGGATGTGTGCATTCAAAGTTGCTTAGAAGTCGACGGTCCACAACCGTCGGCAACCCATCGTTGGCAACCGTCCGCCCGTCCGCCAATGACGGCGTAGCCGTGCCTATTTTTGATTTGTGATGTTTCAGCTTCATAAACTGTGTCTATATGCGTTTTGCGTGGCACGCCCCAGAGATTTGCAAGGTCTTGCAAGTCCAGTTGGCATTTTGCGTGGCAGGCGCAACACTTTGGACGTGTCATGGCGGCCGTTTTCACACTCACTGGTTGTCGTGGGTTCAGGGAAGGATCCGAGAGGAGTTCTTGCTGCGCTCGCTTCGTCCAACATGCTCTCCGCAAATGACATGACCCTTTCAGACTCTTTCAGATCTTCACTTTGGCAGGGGTTTTCTTCAGATGGTGTTTTGGTGGTTTTGCTGGTGGTGGTGAGTGATGGTGGGTTTGGTGTGGGGGTGTTTCGGGCGGTGACGTTTTCAGTCAGAAAGAATGGCACAAACTCCTCAACTGGCAGCTGGCCCGGGGCTGGTGGCCTGCTTGCACTATCGCGCTGTCAGAACAGTTGATTACGTGGACGTGTCATGCTTAGCTGAAGAATTGACTCAGATGTCAATCAATATATATATATATATCTGTGTGTGTGTTTATTTATTTATAAATGTTCAAAAGTAAATATTCATATACGTAAAATATGCATATACAAATATATATATATAGTTAAAAATATAGTTAAATATATATATCTATCTATCTATCTATCTATCTATCTATCTATCTATCTATCTATCTATTCATCCATCTATTTATAGACACGCCTGTAAATGTTCGAAGTATATATTTTGTTTATCCCTGTGTATAAGAGGCATTCCCAAGACAATACTCACCTTGAGGTGTAAAGCGTGCGTATCGTTTCACACAACTGAGGCGCAACAGGAGTTTTTGACGAGAAAACACTCGGACAGAACGACCTCTGCACATGCATCCGAGCGGCATCAAATCACACCACCATGGAAGGACAGCCAAGAGATCAATGACATTACTTGATTGCTTGAAAGAATGGACGAAGCGCTGGAATCTTGACATAGGTCGATCAGTCCAGCTGTGAATATCGAAGTATTCAATGCTTGGTTCCACCACCTCAAGACGTACAAAAGGAGCACACACCATCTTCAGCAAGTAGTCGGATGTGAACACCTCAGCAAACAAAAACAGCCTTACGCACTGCCCAAACAAACTTTGGACAAACTTTGGAACAAAATTAAAAAGTTTGAAACTTTGGATTTTGCAGAAAAACTTCGCAAAAGCAGTGCAACTGTAAGGCCCAAGAGAAATTTTGTGGAGATTTGTGTCAGCAGCTACCAAGGAAATCAAATCCCCTTTCAAGGTTTTCAAGCAACTCCACTCCAACAATGAGTTCCAAGATATCTACGGAAGAGGCCCATTCCGAGCAAAGTGAGAAAGCTGTCCAAGAAGTGATACATGACCCGGGCAAGATCATTACTGCATTCCAAAACGTGTGGGTGCTTACTTTTCCGCCACGGTGCAGCCATGCAAGCATTCTTGAAATAGAGGCTCCATTCATCTGTGCGACTACTCATACCAACAGCAGAGATGGCATGCGCAAGCAGCTGGGGCCAAATGAAGACGCTAACGTTTGCAATGGTCACGGTCATGACAATGTAAAACCATACTTTTGCGATGAAACTGCTATCCTCAACCTCCAGCGTAACAAATATACGCTCTGTAGGAGTCAGGCGCACCCGAAGATGTCCGACATCTAAGAGCGATCTGCACATGTCATTCCAGGTACGCTTCCTATGCGTGCACAAGTCTCCGAAAAAGTCTACTCTCATGGGATCTCCCAGCTGCATAATCTCCATGATCCTGGCAGACATGTTTCGGAGAGCCACGACGGAAACCTGCGATGAGCCTGAAGTCTTCGCCATGTGATCAAACAAGTGCTTGAAGAACATCAGATTGAAGGTTTTCTCATTTGGAGGCCACCATGGCGTGGCTTCTTCTTGCAACTTTCTGCTGTCATCATAGTACCAGTGGTGGCCATCAAGGTAGAAAGTTTTCCACCTTGAGACCTCATGATCTACTTCTCCCGTGCCATCCGACCCAGCCATTAGTCGCCAGGGAACTTTGGAAGACGGCCCAGCTTTGAACCGAATGCTTGAGAACAGCATGAACCGAATCTGACGCTGATCTTCATTTGCTACGCACGATGCAGCAGAAAAGGCAGGAAAAGAAAACTTACAAAACACTAGATGTGACATGCAAATACATGCAAGATATGCCAAGATGTTCCAAGCGCTGCAATGTCGAAGGCCTTCTGGAGTTCACTTGGGCACATCTCCTGGTCCTTGTAAGGCGCACAAGTCGAGCATTGGTGCGCTGGTCTCCGCAGTTCAAAGGGCTGACTGCACCACTTGTGGCTTTGAATGTCTGCATGAATTTCTGTCTGCAATGTCTACATATCTTCATGAACGCATTCTCACACAAATATGATGAATAAACTCCATTTATGTATGCTCACCTGCGATATGGATGCTTACATGCGTCATATCTGCCATGCGCATACTTCGGAACTCTAGACATGTGGGCCCACAGCATGGCTTTGTAGCACAGCCTATTTTTCGTTTTGGCAACTGCAAAGCCATCAGCTTGCAGATATGTCTGGCTGTACAGACTGATCCTTATGCCCAGAATGGCTGCCTCAGCGAAGTGAAGCTTTCTCTCGCTTCGGAGGCAGCCAAGCAGCAACCCAGCGCCGGGCCACGACCCCCACCCAAGACGACTCCTGCTAATGCAAGAAATGTCACACGTGACACTGCTATGCTTCACAAATCTGCAAGGCACAGCCAGCATGACCAACTCCCATTCCTCGACAAAGTCATGGTTGTGAGGTTGACCCAAATTAAAGTCTAGCGCAGGTGCTGCCAAAATCGCTTAGGTCAAAAAAAAATCGGTCTTCTCGTCATAGGTGGCACTTTCAAGCGTTTCATTGCAAACACTTTCAAGCGTAGAAACGCTCTTAAGATGATTAATTAGATCGAATTTAATCGAATAAAATTGCACGCTGAAAGTACCTCTAACCGCCGAATTAGATCTGACTGACTCTCACCACCACAGATCTCTTGTACCGTGTGGTACGTCTGGCAATTGAACAATTTCATTGCCAGCTTAGCATAAATTTCTGCAGCCCTTGGTGCGACTGGAAGCTACAGACACCTGAGCTCCTGGGTCCAGATGTGTCTGCAGCTCTCGAACTTTCTTTCCATCGATGCCATGATCGTTTTGGGACCCCGGGGAGATTGGAGGATTCGAGCCCTGAATCTGACAAGTGGAGTTGATTCGCAGCCACAGGCTCAAATGATGAAACCAGACCTGGGTGGTTGGCAGTGGTTGACAATCATGTCGAAGCCAATTTGGAGGATGTTGGTCTTAAAATGTCTAAAAGTGAGAGGTGATGACATATGTCATGAGGTGTCAGTATCAATCCTTCATCGCCCGTATGGCAAAATAACAATCGAATTGCCAGCGTTGCCATGAGGTCTTTGAGTTTGAGGTGAACCCACAGCGCTGCATGTCTAGTAAAAACATCAGCCCTTAAAAGGGCAAGGTTTCAAAGATAGGGAAGTTTGATGAAGTTTGACGGCCTGGACAGAAGAATTGTTAGTTTCAGGGTTGGCACGCTGGGTCAGTACGGAGTCTAGAGAACCTACTCACAATGTTGAGCCGGGCAGATTTCCGCATTTAAATGCCATGTTCAGTTCAATTGCCAAAATATGGCGGCTCTTCTACGTGTTACAGAAAGTTCCGATATCATTGCTATGTTTAATGTTTTGTATTGCAAATGCCGTCGCATCACGACCTGATTAGTTGACCATCAAAAACATAGAGGGCGATATCAACAACATAGAGCCTGAGATAGAATCTGGTAGTCGCAGGCTGCGTATGGCTGCGTGTCAGCCGACTGCAATGGCTATGATCTCCAACCATACAAAACACCGTGAAAAACATATCAATTTGCACTGGATTTGAGCGGGACTACGAATTATTACAACGATCGTCAAAAGGCCCGGCTTATACACCCCGAAGACGAGTTTTGGCACAAAGTGTCTTCATAAAAAGGAGAAAATCATTCCGTACTGCCAAGGGCTGCTGGGTTCGAAGATCGTGGCGGTGGAAGGGAGTCTCGACATCAATGAGCACGACTCTTGACACTTCCACTCTGTAGGAACACTACACGTTCTTCGCAGCTAATCATATCGTAAACAAACGACAAATAGAGTTATAACTACTGCAAATAAATAACAAAAGAAAGACACATACAAATGAATGAATAACATATACAGGCCATGTATTCTTGTTGCAGTTAATATTCTTGAAGGTGCATCTTTTTTTCGAGTCATCTCAAGATATCTTGAGACAGGATGTCCAAGATTTGTGCATATGCCTACGTCTTGTTCCGTTTGGAAGTGCTCAAGAGTTCTTATAAAAAAGAATCGGGCATCAACGTGACTGGCTAACCAGCATATGGCTGGCAAAGCCGGCCATGCCATACCCTTGCCAATTTGGAAACCGCGAAGCTCGGGTGAGGTGACAGCATCACAGGATGTCAGAATATTTGCATTTGAGATCATCTGGACCTTGACCCAGCCATGGACACAAATATTCGTACCATCTGCCAGCAACCACGGCATGAACTGGGTTGGAGGTCAGTGGTAAGGCACCCAGAAGCTGCATCAATGCCTGTCTCTCTCTCTCTCTCTCTCTCCATCGCTATCAATGCCTGTCTGCCTGTCTGAGGCCTGCTATTGCATGGATCAAGTCACCATAATTATGTTTGAGGCATGGAAGGGTGCGTGACTCACTGCTATCCGAATCGATCTATCTATTCACCTATTCTTTTATGACCTATTCGATTTTGCTAGCATTTGCTTTCTCCGATCGAGTCGCCCATCTAACTTCATTTCTGTCTGTTTTTCTGCCTAGCTACCTAGCATTATCTAGCTATCGAATGCCATCGAACTATCTAAAGAATATCTATCTACCTGCATTGTACCTGCTTCTGTTCGTCCAAACATGTCTACACAATCATCTTTGCCTGTCTTTGTTACGATGCAGGGGGGTGTCCAGGCTGCCTTCACTTTTGCGGTGGCCACTCTTCATTTTGGCATGTTCGCCGCTGTTAGTCCTAGCTTTCCAAGCGCAGTCCATGAGTGATGAGGCCATCTGTCGCAAGCGCGCATCATTCTTTGAATGCTGATGGGAGACTTGATCGAGCAAAACAAAAAACATGGAGGACTCCTACGCTGGACTTTTTTTTTGCCCGGGCTTCCCACGGATTTGCCCTATACCGAACGTATTGTTGGTATCCATTAGAGGCAGACAAGACAATATTGCAGTGCTCTGTGTCTCAACTCTTTCTTAGAAAGAGGGAAAAGCTGCACCCAGGAGCCACAAGGACAATTCCGGAAAACATGGTGCAAAGATTCACGGTGCGCATGTATCATGTCCCAGTCATTCCGGTCGACCACAGCGAGTTGAAGGATGTATGGTTGATACAGCATTGCCAGGTGCTGTAGACATTGTTGAATCCCCGCATTGAAAGCAAGATATGCTGAAGGCTGTTCGTAGTGGCCACTCCAAGAACAAAAACCTTCGACTTCATCCAGCCATGCCACGGTGAGGTGGAAGAGGGTTGTGTCCATCTGTCTAAGTCGGACGAAACAAGTTCTAACCCACTTTACATGCGATCGTAGCAGAAGAGCTGGCGAAGAATATGGAGCACAGGGCAGGAACTCCACATTGTGAGTGTGCTCAGCCGGGAGTAACCAAGCAAGAAAGTGTGACTCGAGCGTTTTCCATGAGTCACGGTCCAGGGCGCTCATCAGATAGTCTCCTTCGAGGCCATGAGTAGCCCAAAATTTTGCAAGCAATGCATGTAAAGTGTTCCACGGGCCAGGCCGCGCAAGACCTTCGAGGC
>VSDK01017448.1:212063-240399 GCA_009767595.1 Symbiodinium kawagutii | reverse complement strand
AGTTGGAAGGCTTCTTCTTGGCAAATCTCTGGGATGTAGAGCCCCAATGCATCAACCATGATGGTGGTTTGGACTACATGGATTCTCCGGAGGACAGTAGTGTATGGGTACAAGATGGGTGCGAGCCACAGGAAAACGGATCCGACGTAGCTGGTCAAAAGGAACTCAGTTCTATGGGGGTTGTTCCAATGGCAATGTCCAATGATGGACTTGAGGCTTCCCCAAGCAGCAAAAACTTTTTGAACCACTTGCTGGCACAAAGTTTCCACCGTGACTCCGAAGCCAAAAGGGCGGTTGAGGTAAGTAGTCTGCTCGCACCACTGGAATTGGCGAAGCACTGGGCTTGAGCACCTATCCTTCTCTACATGGAGGAGCGCAGCGTTGACCACAAGGCAACTCTTGGAGAAGTTCACTGTCATGCCGATGGTGTGCAGCATATCTAAAAAGGAAGGCAGTAGGGTAGAGGCTTGCCCCAAGCTTTTGAAACAGAGCATGATGTCATCCACGTAGAGTAGAAGCCACAAAGGGTCAAAAGGCGGGCGGTGCCCCGTGGCATTCCAGGTCTCGATCAGCGTGGCTAGGAAGAAGTCCAAAGTCCGCGCAAAGAGGCCTGCAGAGTGGCAGCCACCCTGCGGAGTGCCTGTTGTGCTGTGTGTGGCCCAGGTTTCCTGCATGAAATGGAAGTCCAGTCGCTGCAGAGTGAGAAGCTGAAGGAGACGTTCTGCCTCCCAAGCCGCGGCCTGTGGCAAAGACACCAAATATTGTCCCACACTGGCATGTTTGAGGTTGTCGAAGGCCCCCTTCAAATCCATTTTGATGAACACGTGTGGCTGTTCGGTGGCTTGCGTCACGTTCAACATGCCGTGGGCAGCAAAAAGTGCTTCAATGGCTTGGCCACCTGGAACGCCACCAACTTGAGCAAGCAAAGGCCCCCAAAGCGGTCTGAGCCGAGTCATCAGGATGGATGCGAAAACTTTCTGCAGAACTTCCAAGAGGAGAATGGGTCGGATGTCACTGGCGAGCTCCGGGCGGGAAGTTTTCGGAATGAGGCACCCGATCCCTCGAGTCAAGTCGGCGTGGAAGACACCGTCCAAGAACATGCGATTCAGGGCTTGTAGGAGGAGCTGTGCGCCATCAGTATGTTGTGCCAAAGCCAGAAGAAATTCATTGGACATGCCAGAGGCGCCGGAAGTCTTGCCCAGCTTGAGTCGGCCCAAAGCTGTTTGGAGCTCCGCTAACTCAATCGCCATCGGCTCGTACAGCACCTTGCGAGACGCCAGGATCTCAAAGTACTCTGCGCACTCTTCGTCTCTTTGTGCAGCTGGAGTTCTCGCAAAGACTTGAGTGAAGTGGGCACGAACAGCGTCAGCAGCAGTGGCACGATCTCCGCCATGTTTGGCAATAAGGGAGTTCCAGTTGGAGCATGGTTTCTTTCGGGATCTGAGGAAAGCAATGCTGGATGCATCTCCTGCGGTTGCAGCCGTTTGGATGTCAACTGCCCATTGGTGTTTTGCAGCCCGCCTCTCTCGCAGAATTTGTCGGGAAAGAGAAGCACGAAGGTCTGGATCAATGGTGTTGTTGCGGAACTGGCAAATGCGTTTCAAGTCCGGGCAGTCCACATACTTCTTGCTCAATCGTGGTCGCTGGGTGCAGGAGGCCAAGTAGCAAAGGTTATCCCATGGGGTCCCGGAGAAAGTAGTGTATGCCATGTAGGTGTCGGGATTGGCAGCCCACTTGCCGGTGCGAAAGTAGGTGCTTCGCCCGTTGCTTCGGCTTGCTCCTCATTCGAATGGTCCAGGCCACAAGGTGGTGGTCAGACGGGAGGACATCACGGAGTGGTGCGATAAGGTGGGGCGGGGACTCTTCAATTGATGTGGATCTTGCAGCCAGGAGCGGGGACACGAGGAAGAAGTCGTAGACCCGGTCGTGCCATGTTGGCTCTGTGGGCATTGCTATGTGCAGGCCTACCTCAGCTGCAAGACAGGATATTTCAAGAGCCCTTTGGTCCATGTTGGCCATGCCAGGCTGGGAATTCCAGTCACCTGCGATGAGGAAGGGGGCGCCATGAACTTTGTCTATGAAGGCATGGAGCTCGCGCACGGCGGTCACATAAGCATCCATATCATTCGCATGGTGGGGGAGATGGACGCCCAGAATCCAGAGGAAGCCTCCCGATGTGAGCGCCACCTTTGTGCCTAAGCATCGGCGACCATGATGTGTTTTGAGCACGGCTGAGAACAGGGTCTTGTCCAGAAGAAGGGCTTGGCCCAGGTGACTCTGAAGATCATTGGTGCCAAGGATCCAGTAGTCGGAGAGGTCATTACGAAGGGCCACTGGAAAGTTGGCAGCGTCCAAAATGCAGGGGTCTGAGGCTGTCCCTTGGGGAAGGGCCCCAACTTCCTGCAAGGCAAGAACATCAAAGCTAATTCGTTGGTCGGCCAGCACCTCAACAATGTGTTCGATGGGTTTGCCATGAACATTCCACGTAGCCAGTTGCAAAGGTTGCATACCGCACTCATGATCCAGTTGAGGTGAAGGAACCTGCCATGCATTGGAGGCGCCAGAGTGGAGTCATTCAGACTGCCCCGGCGCAGCCATGAAGAGCTTGATGTCGTCAAGCGTTTTGCCCGTGAAGCGGGCGAGACGTGTGGCATTGAAGTAGATGGGCACGTCTTGTTCCTGCCTTTCATCACGGTGCTGGTGGACAACCAGGTTGGCACTGGGGTCTGCTTCAAAGTCTTTACGGTTGACTCCAGCTACCCGACAGTCCTCAAGCCAGAGAATCTGCCTGGTCCAGTCGCAGTCAACGTGAGTCATGGAGTCCTTGCCAAGGAGAAGTTCAATGAGGTTGAGGGCCTGTTTGGTGACACGATTCTTGAATCGGAGTTGTGGGCTCTTGTGAGCTGTGAGCCAGGCAGGTTTGCCAGAGCTCGGGAGGACAAATTGGCCTTTGCACTGGCTTTGCAATTCGAGAGCTCGTTGTCTAGCAGGTTGTTCGGACAGGGGTTGAAGGAGCACGTGGCATGTGGAAGAGCGCTTGCCATAGACGAGGACCTCAACAACTTTGTCTTTAATCTGAGTCTGTTCAAGGAGGTGTTGGGCTTCCTGCTGGATAGTGTCACGGCGAGTGTCGAGAGCCCAGCCACCAATGACGAGATGATTCCAGTCCACGAGTGGGACATCGTCTGCAAGGAGAGGCCGAGAGGGGGCAGCCGAGCGGGATCTTCGAGAATGGGCATGGTTGGGTTCTAGATGAGAGGGTCCCGAAAGTCCTCGTCCTGCACCTGAAGGGGGGGCAGAAGGAGCCCGGTGAGGCATCAAAGCCAAGTCTTCAACCTTGGTGGCTAGTGAGCGCAAGTCATCCTGGAGTTGCTGGACTTGTGTGGCCGGGACATCGGCAGGTACTGGTGTGGTGGTCTCGATCTTTTGGATTCGACTTTTCACATCTTCAAGCCCTTCACTAAGGGAGCTGATTTGAGCAGTGTGGGCATCAACCGTTCGGAGGACTGCCTGTTGATTGGCTTGGATGACATCGAGCTTCCTTCCCAGGGATGTGCTCAAGGTGTCTTCGAGGCGTACTGCCCATTGGTTGAGCATTGCCATCAGGGGTTGTTGGTCGAGGATGGGAACGGGTACCTCAGCAGGAGCGGGCACCATCTCATCTTGAGGTGTCGTTGAAGAAGATGCATGTTTGGAGAGGGCTTTTTCGAGTTCAGCATCTGCCGCGGGAAAGTGCTCATCACCAGGTCCAGACCGCACGTGGGACTTGCTCTTCTTTATGGGCGGGCCAGCAAGGGGAACTTTGGGAGCAGCAAACTGAAGATTAGGGGGAGCAGAGGGCACTCCACTACCACTATCATCATCGTCATCATCAAGTTCGATAGCCGGAATGCCATTGCCCAGAAGTGAAGCATCTGCCATGACTACAGGGGGTCTTAGGCACAAAAAATTCAGTGTACCTAACCTTGAGTGGCCAACTTGAACCAAAACACTTGAGCCGTACTGGACTTGCAAAAACAAATAAACATACGTCTTGCGCGTCAATTTTTGCATCAATAACACATACATGTTTAATGTATTATAAATTTAAAAACTTAATATATACATATGTGTGTGTGATATACTTTTCTCCTACTGATATCCCAATATCATCTATCTAATTGACTATAATCGTATGCTTCTGCTTGGGCATATGCACAATACCATGGCGGTCAGCATGGAAGGATTAACTGCTACATTTGCTAAACATGACAGGTTTGCAAACAAAGAAACCAAAGGAAAGCAATGCCTTTAGGATCCTTTGGGCTGCTTGGAGATTGTGCAATTGATCAGTCACTCACCAAGCAGTCTCTGTCCCGCAGATAAATGGCCGGCCGTGACGAATGCTTCCTTTTACCCCACAGAAGCAAGCACAACAAAAATCAACAAAACATAAACAAGAACCAAAACTCACGGGCCAACCCGCTTTAGAAGTTTTTTGAGACCATCCATTCTGTCAATGTCCTGCTTTACTTAAAGCCATTTGAAGCAAAAGCTCGGTCAGCTGCTGCCACGGCCAGTCGACAAAAAAGCTGCGAAGCTCTTCAGATCAGCTTTGAAGATCTTCGGCGAAAGGCCGCGCGGCCTTTCACTGGACCCTATCTATGCACACATTGGCGAGGCATTGGGTGAGCCAAATCAAGACAAGATAGACAAGTGGGTCACCAGCTCTGCTCAAGAGTGGAAAAATATATATTCTGCTCGACTGTGTTTCAGTTTTTTGAAAGATTCCCCATCAGCATGCGGCACTCCATGCCAGCATTCCCACAAATTACAACGCTGATGTTGAATCGAAGGAATCA
Source organism: Symbiodinium kawagutii (assembly GCA_009767595.1). NCBI lineage: Eukaryota > Dinophyceae > Suessiales > Symbiodiniaceae > Symbiodinium > Symbiodinium kawagutii. The sequence goes on along the minus strand of VSDK01017448.1, from coordinate 235,558 downwards.
TGTCATTGCCCTTACTGCCTCCTGAGTTTTGGATCGATCGGGCTGAAGCGAGCCAGCAATGTACAGCAGCTTGGCTGGTGCCAGTCTGTGGCAAGCCAGCAAGTGTTGACTAAGCGTGGACTAAGTCTGGTGCATTCATTCCAAGTTTGATCTTTTTGATGGATTCCTAGATCTTCCTAACAAGTCTTTCCAAGGCAGCCTCTTCCATCTCCTGCTTTCTTTCAAGGAAGCATCCAAGTCCACCTTAAAATGCTCGGTTTTTCATGCAGGTTCATGGAGGTTCCAATAAGGGGTTAGCACCAAGTCTTTTTGGTGCCGGTTGCCCCTTATCACTCAGCCATGAGGCTCAAGCTGACGCGACGCGACGCATCTGACTAGGCCTTCAATGCAACTGACACTTGTCATGTCTCGTCACTGCACATGTCTGTCTATGACTTCGGATGACTTCCTCCCAGTTCTCCCTCTATCTCTCTCCAGTTCCAATTCTCTGCTTTCCTATATATATAGTTCGTTCCTTCCCATATCTCCAATTATTCCTCTTCCATCCTCTTCCAACCTTCATATATTTCCAAGATTTCTGTTCCTATAGGTTTCTCCATGGCAAATGGCATCACTGTGATCCTGCCTTTGAATGCTGAACCCGAGGCTGATCTTTGGCCAACCACGCCCGAAACTGTGGAGAAGCGTCACGGTCCTGAGGATTCGAAGCGCCTGAACTGCAAATGGTGATGCTAGGCTCATGTCACTCACAACATACTGTAACTAACCGCCTAGAGTCACTATACGTCACTATTAGTTCGACCACAAATGCTTCATTGATATGAATATTCAAACAATGAGCAGTCTTGATATCTTAGAAAGCCTGCTGGCTTCGCCCGCTGGAAAAGCTCCGATGATTTGCTCTAAGCTCTGCTGACTCACGTCGCGACCGAGATTCGACCTCTAAGCCTTAGCTGAGTGAATGCTTTGATATGCTTTGACCGTGCCAAGAAACAGAGAGGGACATGCAATGACATGAAACAGCGTCCTACCCCAAACAACACGCAAACACTCGCTATTGAAGAAACACCACATCTGAAATCTGTTGAGGATCGGTTCTGCTAGTTGGCTACTGCCGTTTCCCACGGCAGCGGCTGGCAATTTCCCACACCAGCAGAAAAAATGGACAAAAATGATCAATCAGGAGTTGGGCAACTGCTCCCATAGCGTTTGCTTTAAAGACATGTGTCACAGCAACATGACACATCAACAAAATCAAAAACTCATCTCCTGATGCTCCTTCATACTCCTTGTCAACAGGTCCTTCATACTCCTTCCATCTCTTTCCTAGTTGCAAGACCACACGTCTTGGATGAACAATTTTGAACCGCCAATGCAAAGTTCCGAGGTTCTGTACTGAATGAAGCGGTTGGCAAAGGGACGGTTCTTCACCAGATCATGAAGCGCCTCTGTGGACGACGATCCAGGACTAGGCAGAGAGCCTCGGCAATCGAAGCCTTCAAGTGTACGAGGGGAGACCGGAGACGAGAATAGAGAATATAAATGAATATAATATATAATGTTAAATAATGTTGATATTAGATGATATTAGTGTCAATAAATGTGAATAAGAAATGATATGAAAAAGAATGGGGTACACATGGGTACAATGCTCGGTTCACCCGATTTCATGGTTATTCCGCATGGTGATGCAGGGTGATGCATGATGCACATCGTCGGATTGACCTTTCATCTGCCCAGAAGCTTGAGTTGCTCCGACGGCGCTTGGCCTTTCAAAAGAACGGAGACAGGAACTGCAAATCATATGCGAAGCCATGCAAAACTATGCGAAACCCATGGCATTTCAGTTGTCTTGACATGTCTTGACGCTGAACTGCCCGTCGAATTGTTTCCCTCCGAAGTTCTGCCAGGCGGCTGATTGAGGCGTGGTGGGCTTTGTCTCCCCCGAACACCACCCACTACTCCATTGAAGTAGCCTGGAAAAATATTGCAAAGAACCTGCACAGGGCGTTGCAAGAGACCTGTGCACCTAAGCACTGCCTATGAACTTTGAAGACAACTGCAAATACAAAACCACACATGCACCGGCACTCACACACATTATACATCATTATATATCATTATACAGGCTTCAGATACAGTACCATGTTTTCATGGCCGGAGCTGTTCAGTGCTCTTCGATTTGACTAGTTTCTTACCAAAACCAGTTCCGAAACTACCGAAAGAAGAGGGAGGTGCCACTGAATAGAGAATTGAACTCATTGGTTGACGAATTCGGATGAAACATACAGCGAAGGTACTGCATAAGAATCTCTTGTATAAGAATTTGAGGGGCTCGGATTTGTTTCCGCTCCTGTTGGGCCCGGATATAATTTGCTTCTTCGGTTAAGAATTTGAGGGACCCTTACGGTGGCAGTTAAATTCTTAGCAACCATGTTTTGGGGTAACGATGATAATATCCCAGGCCAAAAACCAAGACAATTTTTTTGACAACAATTCCTTGCTAGAAAACCAAGCAACAAACAAAAATTGAAAAACATGTTATTCCATTGGATTTCGCAGATGTGATTTGTTTGAGTCACTTTACCGTACGCACGTCTTCTCGTGAAATGGGTCTGTCCAGCCGGTTCAAAGGAGATCTATAGTAGTGATGTGAATGCTGTGTATTGCAGTCTTGGTATTGATTGATGAGTGACGAGACGTCCTTGTACGCGTCTAGCAGCTTAGCACCAGCTTACTCTTGGTTTGGAGATGTTGACAGTACGTCTTGCTTTACAGTACGATGAACGACCCTTGTTTTTCAAGAAGACTTCCCTCATGGATCTTCATGGGATCATCGCATGAACCTTTTTCCGTCCTGTTGGAAAAAATAGTATCTAGATTTTGTAGTTGTATACTATACGATATCGGATGGTATCGGTGTTGGTTGACAAGTGTGTCACTAAATTTCCGATCAATCCACTGCCGGTCGGATTGCCAACCAACTACGGATTGTTTGGAATGAATCGCGCGCATCCATCAAATAGAAAAGTTGACTTCCGGACTCAATTCGATCTATCAGCTCGAAGCAATACAACTCCAACATGGAGAACAAAACTGGATTGACAACTTCCAAATGAAAAGTCGGACAAGGATCCCTGACGCCCCACACAAATGTTCAAGCTTACGTTCGATGTTGCACTTGGACGTTGAATCGCATGAAGAAGTTTGCTACATGTCCTTGCAGAACGAGTTTTTCGAAAATTAAGGAGACGAACCCCGGTGGAATAAAGGCAGGCACGTTTGACCCTGAGGGAAGCCTACCACCTTGGGATCACAGCAGCTATGCAGAGATTTGACTTGCCCGGCGTTCCATTGCACGCCTAGACATGTTGTGGAATAAATCCGAATACATTGCCTTCACCTTTTGCAAAAGTATACAAATGCAGATCATTGCAGATCAATAGATCCAGTTTAGGTGGAATACAGTGGAAGCTTGTGCTGTGACGCGGGGCAGCATACAGCACCTATGCATACCATCCCTTAAACATCTCAAACGCGTTGCTCTGCGTCACTTCAATCTTGGATGATTCTCATGTACCCGACTGGACCGACTACGATACCGGCCTCGCATCATCGAGTAACGCGCTGGGTCCTCGATACTGCTGGGCTTCTTCATGTCCTCGATTGACGTGCCCAGCACAGCACAGGCAATTTCTTTGCTTCGGACCCCACGGTGACGCGATGCAGAAAGGAAACATGATGCGACATGATGATGAGACACGATGCGACATGTACTCAAATGAAATCCTGACAAATGATGACAAATAAACTATGACCAAATGACTAGCCTTCTATTGATATATATCTCTCTCTCTCTCCATCGCCATCTCGATGATATCTATTGATAGCTATTGATAGCGCACATTGCAACATCTCTGACATTCGTAGGGACACAAGTACGTATTGAAACTGAGAAGTCTTCTGAAGAAACTCCTGAAATGTAGTCGGACGATTCATTGATACATCATCTACATCTATATACACAATCATAATTATCATGTTTTATGATGTTCGTTTCAGCTCACTTAACTTTCGTACATGTCTTTAAGCTGATGTTCTTGACATGTTCGGGCTGTACGAACAGTAGGGGAAGCATGTGTGGCGGATGGGAAGAATTGCGACAGAGTCAAAACGATCTAATGATCTAAGGATATCAGGTACAGTCTCGTAACAGGGATACGAAACGAGACCAAAACAGCGAGTGACACTCAAAGCTGCGACAAACTCGGTGAGAAAAAGCTGAGAACAGTTGGCTCACACATTAGCAGCTTTTTGTTGCGAACGTCAGGTCGGGCCAAGAGTTTTCATGGCACTAGGCAAAAGCATTGCTTTTGGCTCCTACGCTTTTCTAATCTTGTGCTGCCTCAGGCTACCTGACTGGCAATCCAACTCAAATACTCAGAATTGCCGCCTACCGCGCTCCAGCTGCTTGAAACTTTTGCTGTAGTGCTGCTCGAAATCAATGACTCAACCAGGGCCTTTCCAGAAGACGTTGTGTGAATTGCAGCTGTGCCATCCTCGTCCAGGTCCACAACCGCAGCATAGCGCTTCTCCAACATCTCCGTGGCCAGAGATCTCAACTCTTTCGAGGGCCCAGTCAGCTCACCCAAGAAGAATTCCGCCTCGTCATCCTCATCCAAATCCAAGTTTTCCACCAAAATCATGGGCTCATCCCCCAAGGCTTCCCCTATCATCGAAGAGACGAGAAGCATTGACCTCGGTGGCACCCAAAGCGCCAAGGATTGTACACTCGCAGTGCTGCCATTTCGAAGGCGCTCCACCGGCTTTTGCTCCAGCCGAAGGCCCTCGGAAATGGCGAAGACTGCTCTGCCAACCCGTTGAGCTGCAGCGTCCGACGTTGCAACCGTGGAAAGACGGAGCCAGTCTGGCGGTGGAAAGGTGCTACTACGCAGGGCCTCATCTACAGCCTCTCCAACTGAAGCAAAACGAAGGCACAAACGAAGATTGGGCCGCTGAAGGGTCTGGACTGCAACAAAGCTGCGCCCGCATTGAGGGCCTTGCACCACCAAAAACAGCAGAAGCACAGCGACAAATCGCAGTTTCTTGGCATTGCAACCTATCCGATCCATCCTGGACGCTCTGGACAGTGACATGGGCACTTCAACGCATGGCTCAAAAAGCATGGCCCCTGTCACATGGGCGCTGTAAGCTTGGCCAAGCATTCACGCTGCGCAGAATTGAGCACAAGACATGCCAATCGAAGAGCAAGCACTGCCAGAATGAACCCGTGAATGTCCCGGGTCCCCCTGTACTACCCTGTATCTCTCTTTCCTTTGACTTACGGGAGCGGCACCTGTGGAGTTTTCTGAGGTCATTCCAGGTGCTCCCCTGATGTCCCCTGTCTCAGCCTCAGTCCTTCTTGCTCCGTCGCCGTTTGGGCTGTGCCTGGAAGGAGCTCCTGGGGCGCTCTCGCAAAGTGAGACATGCTGAGACATGTATCGACGCCATCATGACATCATACGCCCTTTAAAGTGACAAGATCATCCACGTATCATCCACGCATCATCCACACGGAATCCGCCCGGAATCCACCCCTCAGTGCTTCCATGCAACTGGGTAGATACCGATGCCAAGCTGGTGTCCGAATGAAGGGGCGGACCTGAGGAAGCTGAAAGCTTCAAAAGCAGAATCCCAGCAATCTGGGCACAAAGTCAATCTGCGGCACTTCCATGCATTTCCCATCATTTTCTCCCTGATTTCAAGCGATTTCCCGCCTTCATATGTCTTGTCCCATGACGTTTCAAAAGCGGATTGCACTGAGTCAACACGGCTTGCTGCCGTCGTCCTGGGAACACAGGAATCAGCTGGAATCACAATGCAGCACTCGAAGTATCGTCGAGTAAAATCTCTGAGACGACACTAGGAATTAGACAAAGTGAATGGAATGATATGGAATAATGTGATATGGAATGGCAGCTAGGCTTTCCAAAAAGCTGAGACATGCTGAGACCTAAGTGACCAGTTGACCCGTTTGCATGGAAAACGTCTAGAGGCGAATGACTGGAGTAGGGAAGAAAATGACACAAAAACAAACAAGAACTACTGGCAGGACAGCCAAAGCATGCGCACATGCCAAACCAAATGTCTGGACGTGTCTGGACGTGTCTGGACGTGTCAGGACATCCGCTCTGGGCCTTCGAGAATCGATATCTTGAAGCATATGATGGCCCGCAACTCGAGCCTTTGGCAAAATGAGACATCTAAGCATGTGCAAGCGTTGAAACTATAGGAATCAAGAAGATGTTCCCTTGACATCCCTTGCCCTATTTTGACACTGGCATCACTGATTACATGATTTCAAGATGCTCAAAGTTTGTCTTGTGGATTCATCCACCAAGCTCCAGACCACAATTGGTTGTAGGCGTGTAAGCAGCTTGAGCCAAAATTTCTCGTGCACCAAGTCGCTAGCAGCTTCAAAATTTTGAGCACTCATATACTGAGCAGGTGCCTCAACATGAACAGCTTCACAGCCAGAGAGGCTCGAGCCCTCTACATAACCACAAACCCGTGCACGAATTGGAAGAAGGGCGAATTGGGGAGTCACCAAAAATAAGAAAATATCGTTCATGACATGCAATAATGGTGCCCAAGTGATTCGAACATATCTGAACGCTTACTAAGACTGCGTCATGGTCACAGTAGCACCACCCCTTAAGAGGTCTTCTTCCAGCCAGGGCAAGCACCAAGTGGGATCAAGCAGAGGAAATATCAACCGAGCGGAGCCGAACAATTCTGCTGCCCAAATGAACAGCAAATTAAGAAACAGAAACGCAGTGCAAAGCAGCACATACTTCAAGAGTGTATCAAAATCACAACGATGGCAATCCCCGAATGCGTGCTACTGAGCAGTATTGGTTTATTTGTTTGTTTGTTTGTTTGTTTCCCTGCGCTTAGGAACGAGCGCCCCCAGGGCCTATGCTTCAGGCTGCAGGCGAAATGAAGGAGAGGAAGGCGCAGTGTCTTTCTATGTCTTTCTTATTTGTCTGTCTCTCTCTCTCTCTCTCTCTTCCAACTTGGTCCGTCTCAGCAGGGCTGAGGGACGAGAAACACAAAGCCAACATTGAGCAGTGTTCGAAGCTTGCCTTTTATACAAAGGGTCTCTAAAGACAGGTGAATCAGGACCAGCACGCAAAAAAATCATGCCCAGCTATTTCTCATGCTTCATCTTGATCATGATCCATTCCGTGCTAAAAGCCCAGCTGCGAAAGTTCGCCCACAATCGCCCTGCTAATATCTAGATATATCTCGATACTAAGATCATCTACGATCCAACTTTCGAAGATCTGGGAAGTACATGCGCATCCACTTTGCAGCCTTGGGCTCCTGGCAACGAGCTCGCACCTCCAGTGTTGCATAAAATGCTGCAAGGCGCAAGGCCATCAAGCAAATCAGCAAATCCTAAGCAAAACCTGAGCAAATCCTGAGCAAATCCTAAGACCTATATCTCAACCTGTTGAGCGCACAAACATCAAAGAACTCCACTATGCTCAGTGTCCACGGCCAGTTTTGGTGCACGATGCGCGTTGGAGATTGACGATTTGACAATATTTGGCTGCCTTCGAAACCGCTGCAATCAAACGGCTCAATGATGCAAATGCTGTACATGTTGTACCGCGTATATAGCTGCGAATAGTATGTTGTCTTATTCATGCTTCCCTCTTTCAATCATCGAATGTCAGGCAGACGATCGCTAGCCTTCAACCCAGCACTATGGTTTCCCATTAGACCACAGCGACAACAAGTTTTTGAGAGGAAAGTAGTGTCAGGATTTCCTGCAAAAAGTGCCAGGTCTTATCACATTGGCATGGCAGTTAGCCTGCCCAAATGCACTAATCTTCGCGATTACACTGCTTGAGACATGACAATATTGGGGCAGCGCTTGCCAGCACCTGCCCATGCACTTGTGCCATCTTGTGCCTAATGTGACCAATGAAGCATAACATAGCATGGTTCAAAATTGATTCGGATGAGAGACCATCTGAATCACACGGTGCGGCATCCGCTGAAAGTCTCAAGAAGTGGTCATCCGTGCAGCTTGAGCTAGAAAAACAACAAGCAAGTTGGGCCCACGTTTTTTTGGCACAGGTAAAACAATCACATTCTGAAACAGCGTGAAGCTGTTAAGCTGCAGGATACTCAGTGCGATCAGTCCACGTCAGTGCTGACAGCATGGCCTGGGCATGCGGCACAGTCAGGGCAGTTGGCTGATGGCATTTTGCAGTCTCTCAGCCGCTTGCTATAGCTCTGGCGTTGGATGTGCTGCACTCCGCTCCGTTGGCAAAGGGATTTCCATGGATTTCCTCTGAAGCCTACCTTGGTCAGATGGTCAGTGGATTTCCATGGATGTCCTCCTCACACAATACCCAATGATACTCAATGTGCCCAAGGACATACCACACAATAAAGTAAAATGGTTATTCCATGTCATTCCTATTAATGAAGTTCGAATTAACCCACACATATCCACACTGCATTCCAATGCTTCTCAATGTCTGCCATGTTACCAGCCGTATCCGCCATAGCCACCATAGCCACCTCCTTTGCCGCCCTTCATTCCCTTGCCGTAATTGCCGTAAGGGCCCATCATTCCTGCACAGATTTTGGCGCCGCACTGGACTACACCAAAAAAACGACAACGCGGGTGCAAAGTGTGACTTGCAAACGGCGTAACAATCTCAGCTTTGGCTGGACTCCGCTGGACTTTCGGAGCTTGTGAAGAAAATGACTTGTTGGATCGCCAGAACATGGGGACGTCAACATTACTGCAGACTTAAAGACAACAAACATTGAAAGACCAAAACATCAACCCAAGACTTCAAGAGACCCAAAATTTTCCACAGCCCCCTTGGCTCTGGCAGCTGGTGGCCGGAAAGGTCCTCCACCTCCCATCATTCCACCCTTGCAGCCACCCATACCCATGCCACCCATTCCTGGCACAGCTGAATTCGGCACTTGAAATGCAACTTCTTGCGATCTCATGCGAGCTCTTTCACTTGAAATGCTTTACTCATAAAATCTCAGAATCTGTTGCGCCTCCCATCATGCCCATGCCGTAGCCTTTGCCCATTCCACCTGAGTGAGAAGTGCCACCACAAGCAAACCATGCTGCGCAAAAAGCAAAGCAGCTCAGATGTCAGTTTAGCAAAAGGTGTCAATTGAATCTTGTATCCAAGGCTCCCATGCCAGGCTGGCTCATTGGCGCTGTGCCGCCTGTGCAGTTCTTGGCTTGGTACCTTGGGAGTGGATGATAGGTCGTGATTCAATCGTGCAACATGTCCCCAAAAAAAAAAGGAACTATCCATCTATCTATCTATCTATCAAATGTTGGAAAGCAGGCTTGCCACCAGCTGCACCACCATTCCAACACCACACAAGCAAAAAAGCCATCTCAAAGTGCTGCTGGTGACTGTCCAGGCTTTGTTGGACTTGGCTCCAAGTCAAACTTCACGATGTCACCAGCGTTGGGAAGGGTGCCTTTAAGCTTCAGGACTCCGTGAGTGCGCTAATGTGTTCAGTGGAAAGGAAGACTCGTGGAACCTTTGAAGAGTCCATGGGCTTTCCATGTTTCCCTTCGGCCTATGCAGCCCTTCTGGTGGACAAAGATCTGGCGGCACAAACAGAGTCAGTCCCTACGCCCCCGTTTCGACGACTTGAGGCCGGTGGGGGCAAACGAAAGAAAAAGGGATTGAACAATGGTGGCAATGATGATCAGGAAAATAACAGATGGCTGGTGGTGGATTACGAAAGTGGAGATCGACTGTCTTTGAGGATAGGGGTGCGGAGGATAAGGTTCACGTTGATGATGATGATGATGATGATGATGATGATGATGATGATGATGATGATGATGATGATGATGATGATGACGAGGATGATGGTGGTGGTGATGATGATGATGGTGATGATGATGATGAGGAGGAGGACGATGGCGATGACGAAAACGACGACGACGAGGAGGAGGAGGAGGACGACGACGACGACGGCGACGACGACAACAATGATGTTCTACCACCAAGCATGACCGAAAGCCAACCGAAAGAGGGACCAGAGCGGATCGAACTTGACCCCAACACGCGACATATGACAAAGCATGTGCTAGGACAAAAGACAGCCTGCAGCATGGCTGAAGGAAAAGTGAGTCGGCCAGGTGGTGGTTGCTTTCATAATTCTGGCAGATAACTTTCACAGGCCAAAGCCAAAAAGTGATTTGCCAAAACTGGTTTGCAACTTGGACTGTGTTCACTCAGTCCTACCATCTCAGGCGAGGAGCATCATCCATACCCTCCACTTGAATGAAGCCAAATCCTTTCGTGGCCTCAGCGGTTCTTCGAGTACGGAGTATGAAACACCTGGAAAGCTGCAAGGAGGCTGGTGTGGCACATGACTCTACGAATAGCGCAGTAAGAGCCGGGCATTAAAGGATTTCACTGTGCCTGCACTGAACTCCCCAGCATGTATCTCAACACATGGTGAACAAATGCGCCTGAATATGAACCAGTGCCCTCCACTGGCGTCACCTGGCAATCGGAAATCTTGCGGCAAAATTCAGCACAGCAGAACTCCCATAATCAATAGCCCAGACTTTCTGCCACTCCCGTTCTGCAAATTTTATCCAGCCTTGCCCATGCCGCCCATCATAGAGTCATGAGTTCTTGGGGCCGACCCTCCGCTCACATTCTTCGCCTTGCGAAGTAGATTAGCGTGGCGCAATTCACTTAGAAAGTCGCCAGACTATACCATGGTACATCATGCTACCAGTCATGCTACCATACTAAGATACATACCATTACCATACTAAGACTTACTAAGACGTCACATGCTACCAGTCATGCTACCATATCATAGCACCTTGTACTTTCCTGGAGCTGTCTCCTCCACGTCAAAGGTCAGCCTCGCTTCAACCCAAGTGACAAGAAATCGCACCCCCGCCGACATGGCACCGATGTAAATCAACGCGGTATATCAGTATACAGTAATCAGTATCTATTGCACATGATTCATCATCAGTCTATACTATAGTAAGAGTCTCTGCCATTTCAAATGCTATACTTGAGATCTATTTGTGTCAGTTACAATATACTCTATCACTCCATGTGATGAATCTCATCCTCAGTGCAGCTTCGCCACGCATCACCTTGAGCTGGCTGACCACCAACGCAGTCCCTGATGTGCACAAAGACATCCTGCAGTGGTCGAGCCCAACCGTTGCATTTCGGCTTCGAAAAGTCTCTCAATCTCTCGTGAACATGTATGGATGCATGGATGTATGATAGTACGGATGGATGTATCAGTGCGTTCCTGTGTATGTGGATACGTGCCTGTAATGTCTTGCATGATGTTGCGTGTATGCATGGACGCATGCATGCACGCTGGCATGGGTACATGAATGTATCTATGCACTGATGTATGCACCTGTGCATGTATTGCACATATGCACTGCATGCGTGTACGCATGGATGCATGGATGTACGGTATGGATGTATGATGATGTAGGCGTGTAGGTGCGTATGTACTGCATGTATGCACGCACGGATGTGCTCACATTTATCGACGTGTACATGTGTGCATGTGGTGCATGTTTGCACGTGCATGGATGTATGTATGTGTGTACGTGTGGATGCACTGGCTGCATGAACTCATGCAAATATGCGTACATCTTTCTCCCCCTCTCTCGGTACACTTCCCGATTTGTGCGTATCTATCTGCCTATCAACGCATGAATGCAATCTTTGCTTGCATGCATCCACAAATGTATGTGGATGTTTATGCGTACACGGCATGTATGCATGTGGGCACGGATGTATGTATGGATGTATGGATGCATGGATGTATGGATGTATGCGTGTATGGATGTGAGTGTGTGTGTGTGTGCGAGCGTGCTTGTGCATGCATGAACGTGTATGCATACATCATAATCATCATCTAATACATATACGTGCATGCATGCCATACATGTGCGTTCATGTATGCATCTAGGGATGTGTCTGTGTGCTGAAATGCGTGCATGCAGGCATCTGCATGCGTGCGCGCACACACATACATATATATATATATAGAGATAGATAGATAGATAGATAGATAGATAGATAGATAGATAGATAGATGGATGGATGGATGGATGGATAGATAGATAGATGGATAGATAGATTCATAGACAGACAAATAGATAGATAGATAGATAGATAGATAGATAGATAATTAATAGATAGATAGATAGATAGATAGATAGATAGATAGATAGATAGATGGATGGATGGATGGATGGATAGATAGATAGATGGATAGATAGATTCATAGACAGACAAATAGATAGATAGATAGATAGATAGATAGATAGATAATTAATAGATAGATAGATAGATAGATAGATAGATAGATAGATAGATAGATAGATAGATAGATAATAGATAGATAATAGATAGATAGATAGATAGAAAGATAGATAGATAGATAGATAGAAAAAATAGATAGATAGAAAAAAAATAGATAGATAGAAAAAAAATAGATAGATAGAAAAAGATAGATAGATAATGATAGATAGATAGATAGGTAGGTAGATGGGTAGATAGGTAGATAGGTAGATAGATAGATAGACAGAGAGGTCGGTGGACGGATGGATGGACGGACAGACGGACAGACGGATGAACGGACGCACGGATGCAATGATACATTGATTGATTGACCGCCCGACAAACAGACAGACGGACGGACGGACAGACAGACAGACAGAAGGACAGACAGATAGATAGAGGGATAGATTGATAGATGTGATATGTAGATGCACTCCTATCTAGGGATCCGCCTACGTACAGTCCAAGTTTGTCTCCCGTCCTGCCCACTGTAGTCGATGAAACCCCAGCCCTTCAAGCCTCAGTTCTGGCACACTTGTCAGCGTGAGGGAACTAAAAGCTGGATTGTTGCCGGAACTTCAAATTGTCAGCCGAGACACCGTTGAAGGATTTGCATGATCCTTAAATGTTCAGACTGAGAATTTGACCACTAGAAACAGCAGTTGAAGAGTCGCAAAAGATTGCAATGCATGTCACCAACTTCTTACATGTGGAGATTGACATTGCCAGGCCACCAGAGGCAGACATTGTGCAAGGAGAAGTGAACAAAGCAATGGAACGGAGGGAGGCACTTGGGACTTTGGGCCAAAATTGCTTCGATGTTAAGGCTATCAAGGATCACCATTCCCGTCCTCCCTCTCACCGCTCTCACTACAGAAAGGCAATTTCTCAATTTCTCATGTCCGAAGTGTTCGAAAGAGAATATAGTTGCAAAATGTTGCAAAGGGTTTGGTTCTAAGGTGTTCTAAGCTTCAGAGATTGATTCTGCTTGTCCAAAATCATCTGGCAGGCTAAGCTGTCGACTCATGATAAATCAGCCGAAGCCTTTCCAAAAAGCAAGCAAAAGCTGAGCAGCTAAGCGCAGAACCTGCCAAGAATCCAAGAATTGCAAGGTGTGAATGAAAGAGCAGCACAGGAACGAAAATGAAAATCAAATACTCTGTCTAAATGAAAGTCTTGCAACCTTACAGACCAAGCATTACCACACAGGTCGTCGGCCACCGGCGACTCAAATCTGCAGTCTTCTATAGTCTTCTTTGGTTTCTCGGCGCACTCTTCGATATGTATGAGAATGTACATCCGATGCCAACTCCCAGGAGACAACACAATTGCCTAGTTGGTTTCCCTCTCTGAAGTAGCTGTCTCCAAGGCTTCCGTGAGAGCCTGAACAGAAGCATATGCAAAAAAATCAAGCTGGATCAGCTAAAATAAAACATGCAACATGCGACATCCTTCAAAACACTGGCAGGATTCAAACAATGATCTTCTATATGTCGTTTGATTTTGTCTACACCCCACTCTAAAGCACTTCCAGTTTTGGCAAGCCAGTCAACCAGCAGGCCTGCGCACGGACCCCACGCGAGCTCCACAAAGGTCTGTCTGTGGTTGCGTCCGCTACCTCATCCGTAGTGGTTCGCACGTTCGCTGAAGCAAAAAAAGTTCCTGATTCATCCGTGCCCTGCATTGGAAATGCATACATGAGAACCCAGTTCGGTTCCAACCTTCAAAAGTTGATTCAGTTGGTCGAAGGTGGTCTGAAAATCTTTGCTCGAGCAAAAGTTTTCATCTGAGAATCCGGCATAAATCTCATGGCGGTATATGGCCGTCCAAGCGGGAGAAAGAGCTCAGCAGCTCAAAGGACCTGTCATAAATGGCACATGTCTGACAGACCCGCAATTGGCGTCTCTCCCAACAAACTCACTCCTGAAATTCACGGGTTGCTCAAATCCACTCCGCTCTTGGGACAGCACCATTTTCTTTCTGGATTTTCTTCAATATGGCTACGCTACAATTTCATAATTGTGCGGTGTTTCTGTTGGAAGTGCATATGCAATGGGATGAACCACATTTGTTGACGATTTATTTTGCGATGGAACATTGCTTGTTGGTGATTGTTGGTGTGGCTTCATCGTGTGGCATGGCGAGCAGCAGGTGGCATGAGTGGAAGCAACGTGCCTTTTTATCCTCCTTTTGCCAACCGCAGCCGTGGGAAAACCGGTTTATTAGCTTGTAGAAGTGGCTGAGGAAGCGCTGTCAGACGAAGCATCGGAATCCAGATTCAGGAGCCTGAAAGTGCCGGCAGTAGCTACCACTCCCATACCCATCCGAAAACGAAGGAGAACAGCCATCGCCTCATGGCCTTCACAGGTAGCCAACGTCAGGGCAGTGGAGCCCGTGTTCGTTGCTGCTCTTGCATCAGCACCATTGTCCAACAAGAGCTTGGCGACGGCTATGTGGCCACCTTCGGCAGCCATCATCAGTGCCGTGACACCATTGGGTCTTGCTGCTCCTGCATCAGCACCATGTGCCAACAGCACTTCGGCCACAGCTAAGTGGCCACCTGCGGAGGCCATCATGAGTGCCGTGATACCATTGTGGTTTGCCGCTCCTGCATCACCACCATGCGTCAACAACAGATTGGCCACAGCTTCATGGCCACATTCAGCAGCATACATCAATGCCGTGGCACCTACTTTGTCTACTGCTCCTGCATCAGCACCATGTGTCAACAGCACTTCGGCCACAGCTTCATGGCCACCTGCAGCAGCCACCATGAGTGCCGTGATACCATTGTGCATTGCTGCTCTTGCATCAGCCCCATGTGTCAACAGCATCTTGGCCACACCGTCGTGGCCACCTCGAGCAGTGCGCATCAATGCTGTGAAACCTTCGTTGTCTGCCGCCCTTGCATCAGCACCACTGTCCAACAAGAGCTTGGCCACGGCTATGTGGCCATCTGCGGCAGCCATCATCAGTAATGGTGTCAGGGCTGCTCCTGCATCAGCACCATGTGTCAACAGCACTTCGGCCACAGCTAAGTGGCCACCTTCGGCAGCCATCATCAGTGCCGTGACACCATTGGGTCTTGCTGCTCCTGCATCAGCACCATGTGCCAACAGCACTTCGGCCACAGCTAAGTGGCCACCTGCGGAGGCCATCATGAGTGCCGTGATACCATTGTGGTCTGCTGCTCCTGAATCAGCACCATGTGTCAACAACAGCTTGGCCACAGCTTCATGGCCAAGTTCAGCAGCATTCATCAATGCTGTGGAACCTAGTTTGTCTACTGCTCCTGCATCAGCACCATGCTCCAACAAGACCCTGGCCACAGCTGCGTGGCCACATCTAGCAGCAAAGAATAGTGCAGTGATACCATCATCGTCTGCTGCTCCTGCATTAGCACCATGTGTCAACAGCAGCTTGGCCACACCGTCGTGGCCACCTAGAGCAGCACACTTCAACGCTGTGAAACCTACGTTGTCTGCCGCCCCTGCATCAGCACCATTGTCCAACAAGAGCTTGGCCACGGCTTCGCGGCCACGTCTAGAAGCCATCATCAATACCGTGGTACCACGGTCGTTTGCTGCTTCTGCAGTAGCACCATGCGCAAAAAGCAGCTCGGCCACAGCTACTGTAGCTGCATACCCCAACACAGTGAAACCTTGCTGGTCTGCTGCCCCTGCATCAGCACCATGCTCCAACAAGAGCTGGGCCACTGCGACATTGCCTTTTTCAGCAGCATGCATCAAGGCTGTTTGACCGTCGCTGTCTGCTGCCCGTACATCAGCACGGTGCTCCAAAAGCAGCTTGGCTACAGCCACATCACCTACACCATCACCAACAGCAGCATGCAGTGCCGTGCCACCATCATTCCTTGCGGCCCTGACATCCGCATGATGTTCCAGTAGCAGCTCGACCATAGCCATGTGGCCACTGAGAGCCGCACCCATCAGTGGTGTGGCCCCCCGGTTGTTTGCTGCATTTACATCCGCGCGGTGCTCCAACAGCACCTGGGCCACAGCCACTTGGCCGTGAATGACTGCTTCACCCAGTGCCGTGACACCATTATCGTCTGCTACCCTTGCATCAGCACCAAGGTCTAACAGGAGCTGCGCTATGGATGCGCTGGATGCCCTCGCCAGCAATTCGTTCAGCCAAACTTTCCGCTCACTTTCCAGCACGATATTGTCGCAGATTTCTGTCAGCTGCTCAGGGTCATAGCCCGCTCCATAGAGGCAGCACCTCGCTGCCGAACCATACTGGCCCCTGGCCATCAAGAGCTTGAGCACCGTGGTAGACAGTAACGACTGGATGTAGCGATCGAAGTCGGCGAAAATGGTTTCCAGGAAATCAGCGCCCCTTGTATCAATCAAAGTTTCAAAAAAGCGCTGGGCACCTTCTCCATCAATGGCGCCTCTCAAAGATTTGACGGCGGTTTCCGCCCAAATCTGGTACTTGTCAGCCGCCACTGAACTTTGAGCCTTGGCGGCTGACACTTTCCACAACGCCTCGCAGGTCGCTTCCAGCATTGCTGTACTCACACCTTCGTTCCCACGGGTCTCAGGTTGGGACAAGGAACCTTCCCTGCAGATCAATTCGAATGGCTGCTGCAGATCCTTCAAACGAGAGACCTCAAACAAACACCAGATGCGCGAAAATGGTTTGATTGTGTGTGTGTGTGTGGTGTTTGTAACGCTGCCACAGCCTGGGTTCATTGAAAATGAATGGCTGGAGGCAGCTTTCGGGGCGCCAATGCGCAAAGTGTTCGAAGCAATGCACTTCACCACCAAACTTCTGTACGGTGATTGTACAGTCCATTCACATCACATGTTTCTGACAAAGCAGAAGTCGCCTCTCTTCAAGGCATGGCACATTAACTGATGGTCAAGCACCATCTGCACTCAATTCGGTGATGGGCCCTCGCCCATCACGCATTGAGGTGAACCATGGGTAGCCAGCGAGGGAAGAGCGCAACCGAGGCAAAGAGGCACCCGCGGTAGACGGCCTGCGACTGCAACGTCTGCAGCAGCCGCCACCAAAACTGTAGCAGCCCTCGTCTGCAATCTCCTGGGTCACATCATCTTTGGCGAAGTGCCAAAGCAAAACACATCAGGCCTGGAAGCTCCAGGTTCGCGCAAAGCGCCATGTAATAGTCGGGGGGTGGCTACAGCACCCCCCGACCAGGGAGGTATTTATCATCCGGAGTCGTGCAACCGGATATCGGGTCAATTCCCGCGCAGCCATGCCAGGTCATAGCTGCGCCCGCCTCCCGCGGAAATGGTTTGATTTCTTCGTCCAGGACCATCACTGCACCACCAGTGGCTTGCGCCAGCGCTGCATTGAATGGCCCCTGCTGGGGATTTTCTCCAACCTCCTCGGCGACGTTGTGCTGGTTCAAGGCAAATAGGCAGATCCAGTAGACCAAAGACTGTTTCTCTGACGTCATTCTGTGGTAGTTTGCATCTGCCCAGCAGTCCAAAGCCATGATAGTGCTGCTGAAGTCATGGCCCCAGAAGTGTGACACGAAGCAATGAACCAAGAGGCCAAACGGATTCACGAGTTCCGAGAAGGATGACATTCCATGTGCTTCTGCGATTGTTTGCTGTGTGTCGTTTTCCCTAGCTTTGCAGATCCCTGGCTTCGACATTGGAGTCACCACGAAGGTGTCCAAGGCATACAAGTTTGGATTTTGCCTAAACTTGGTGCCGTTTGAAATGGCTTGGGCATTGTCTGTGTTGAAGGATTCGCATTGCGCCAGCAACCACCCAGTCTTGACAAACAAGGTTTCCAGGTGTTGCAGCTGACCCAACGCCATCCCCCGCAGGGAGTGCGGAACCGCTCCTCACTCAGACTCAGACGGAGAAAGAGAACAAGTCTGAGAATGATTCAAATACGCTCAACAAACCAACACGGTCATCTTTCTGCAGTGTATATATAGATATTCCAAAACAAAATGCATATGCGCGAATCTGTCCCGGTTTCAATTCATGTTTTAATCGATTTTCTGTGCATCTTATTGGTTTTCATTTCAAGTCCGAAGACTTCCAACTGTAGCGATACCACCAGCCCAGCGTCGCGTTCAAATGTTCAAACATTCTGCCTACATTCTGGCACCTAGGGAAGATAAATGAAGATTATAGCATATTTACCACTGATTAGCCCCACGTGAATCTCAGATTCTAAGACAATTCCGCGAATATCTCCACATGTTCTGAGCACACCCTGTGCACCTACAGTACTATACAGTACCAACCTATACCAACCTACCAAAACTTTGACCCATTCATTCAAAGGCTCTGATCGAAGTGGTTGCCTGTTGAGATGCCACCATTTCGGCGAAGCGTTCTTTGCTGATCCGCGACTGCCCATCCATCAGAACTCCGAGATCAACACTGCCATCGCCATCATCGCCATCATTGTCTCCTGAGCTGCTCCTGAAGGAGATGCCATAGACCCGAGCCGCTTGCTTCAACTCGTGCGGATCTAAATCTCCAGAGCCATCCAAGTTACAACGAGTCGCCGCAAACTGCGGATCTCGCAACTTCTCCTTCAAGTCGGCGCACATGGCCAGGAGCTCCACATGCCACTTGGAACCCTCGGAGGCATGGCATGAAACATCAACTGCCCCGGCTCCTCTGGGCTTCAGTGGCCTGCCTTGTGGTAGAGCAGTCAGGCAGGTTTCAGGGCAGCAGAACCAAGAGGAACTCGTCACCTGAAAGTCTTCCACCGTCGGTCTCAATACCTCAGAAGAAGGACTGCTGAAGCCAGGAGAAGCAGCTGCTTCACGGAAGAGGCCAGTGCAAAAATTGTCCGTGATTCCAGTCGAAACTGCAATCGGTTGCAAATAGCAAGTTTATGATAGTAATTACCCGATCAAATTCAAGCCCAAAGCCAACACTCACTGCCCACGTATGACACATCCGAGTTGTTTGAGCTAATGAGTACGCCTGTCTTGCTTCCAAGAGGCGTCAGATTGTTGCTGTGGCCCCCTGCGCTCCCGGTCACTACCTCTCATGCACCCGCGAGGGATGCTGAGATTCCTTTGGTGAAGCATTTTCACGTCGGAATGAGTTCAGCAGCTAAGCAAACTGTATATAATTTACAGTTCGATGCTACTCTTTGATTAGTTTCTCCATGATTTGATGGTTGCGAGTCCCCTGGCTCATGGCTATATTATGTCATGTGGCATGGGCAAAAACCACATACAACATGCACACCTCAAGGCGCCATACATGATTATGATGGATTTTGAATGTTCACACCTGCAGGTCTAGATGCAACACTTGTAGCTTTTCATGATCGCAATCTTTCAGAGATGTTGTCCTGAGGATTTCAACTTGCGCTCTGTCAAGCCTATTGCATATACAACATGATGAACAAAATCCACCTGAATTCATCCCGAATTGAGGGGCTCAGGATCAGTGCAATGATGAAACTCCAGCATAGCGAAAATGCAAGGATACCTAAGGATACGCCGGGGCCCAGCAAGTGATCGATTATGCGAGATATCTTTGCATTGCATTGCATGTCACTGGTTGGCAAAGATAAAGTCACACCAGCAGCCATCTTCATCCTTTAGACCCGGCCCGGCCAATTGTGCCTTCGCTTGTTTGCTGCCATGAAGTGCTGGCCACATCTCCTGAGTCCAGAGATTACAGAGAAGTTGTTTCACATTCAAGATTTCAAGCTGCCACTTTGAATATAAATGTGTGGCTGTGTGGGTTCTTGTGCTCTGAGAAATCCAGAGATGTTGATTCTGGTTTTCCATCTCCTCAGGATGCTAAAAACTTTTGGAGAGTAACATGTTCGAACTGATGAAACGACTTAAGTATCAAGATCAAGTAGCGCAGGATTCATGGGCGAGGGCATAAGCTTTTGGGGCAATATTCAATCCCATTTCCATCCATTTCCAGCAACACATTTGCATAGCATCAATATGCATCAATGTTTGAAAAATGTATTCCATATGGAAAGAAGTACAATGGTGAGTCCTGGTGCCTGCCCCGCTCCTTCGGGATCTTTGGCTGTATCTTGCCTCTGCCGATCCAGTAAGCGTGGCAAATCCTGGACTGGCCGGGCCGGGCCATGGGTCAAGCCACCATGCTATCTTTCTTGTAAATCAAAATCATGAAAGCTGCAGGGTCTTGGGATGCTCAGTCCTTTTCACCATCATCCAATCAATGATGAAAGATGGGTTTGAAATCACTGTGAGGTTGTAAAAGGCTGGCTACATATATAGCCCTCACAATCCACAGCAAAGCAAGACCCTCCCTATTGCGACTTTCGAAAAAAAATATCCAGAACTATCAGCTCATAAACTTCTTAACAAACCTCAATAGATGGATCTTTGAATCCAGACTTGCCAACTTCGCAGAACTCCTTGGCATCTTGCCGTGGCTGCGATGCTTGCGATGCTTTGCTGCAAGCACAGCCCATGGATGCCACCCAGGTGGGGCGACCAAAACTTAAAGCTCCGCACTTGTTGGCGGTGTTGGAAAAACAAAAACTTGAACATAGTGGCCGCGGGATATGCTCATCTCAACACAATATGCCAGCGATGCCCAGCCGAGATCCTGGTGGTGGCATCATTCTTCTGGGATTTCTATACTCACAAGATCTCACAAGTCTTCGTCACTGCCTTCCCCGGACTCTACCAAGCCGCTCAAGCTCAAGGACCTCAGTCCAGTAGCAGCTGCAGCCCATACCACCTTCATCTGTGGCGGCAAAATCTGTTCAGCCAAAGCTTGATACAAGGAGCGAACTCAGTGAGGAACTTCTTCCGGACAAGAAGAGTTTGAGACAAATCAAATGTTGGTATCAAATACATCAAATGTCAAATATCATGAAATCACACGGCAAGTTCGCGACGGTTCTCGATTTCTTAATTCACCTTGACTCTTGACTGTTAAATTACATCACGCTTCAAAGAGGATGAAAATGACGAAAAATCCGATTAACACTTGTGCATTTCCCTCAATTGCTCTTTGCTTTGCTGGCAACGCATTGGAAATCTAATTTCGTCTGGCCAAACCAGGGAACAGCCTGCTCCGGAGTGGCAGCGAACCTCGTGGCATCTTCTGAGGCCTGTGACATATTTTTGACGGAAAGAGAAGTGACATACGGGCATGTGCGCCAACAAGTTTCAGGCAGTTTGATCTTCCACACATCCACTGCATTGATTTCGCCACGATCGCTTGGCGCAGCGAACTGCTGAGCTGCAATGTCACCTGACCATCCCAACCTCGGCCCGCCTCGCAAACTGAGAACGGCCGATTGAGGCTGCGATTCATCCCATGAATCCGGCACAACACCTGAATCGGGGAAAATATCGAAATCAACTGGTCTTGCCTCCCATTAATTATATGCATATGCATATATATATATGTGTGTGTGTGTATATATATACAAAAACTCTATGTATATATACACATATATAAGAATATAAATCTAGATATTTAAAAAAAGTATATACATACATATAAATATAAATATATATATATGTATACGAGATGGAGATCAAAAGCGACTTCTGGGAAAAGTCCAGCCAAGTGAAGCGGGGCATGACAGTTCTGCCTCATTCTTCATCTTTCTCATATATGCATAAGAAATTGATATAGAGACTGGCTGTACTGCGACTCATTAGGACTGCCCTTTCGAGGAATCAACAGCTGATGCCTGATGCTTGTAGAGTTCCACACTCCAAAATCCAAGAATTTGCTGTATAGAATTAGGATGAATTAGGTGGAACATGGTAGAATTGTGGAAGTGCCAATGGCAATAAACTTCAGAGCCGATGTAGAGTCATGACACTCTATGTGTATGTGTGTCTGCGCGGCCGCCTCAAAATTGCTGTAGGAATGACATGACTGCTGCGAGGTCCTTGGTCCCTTGGTGCTGGCTGCTTTTAAGTTTGTCAAAGATTTCGTGAAAGGCTGCGATTCTTCATGGAAATCGAGGTGTGTGTCATTGGGTGTCAGTTTCTGAGAACTATGTTCTTCCAAGAGCGGCCAGCCATGCTGAAGAGGAACAAACATTAAACAAACCTTAAAGATATCTATCTACCTTTGTCGGTATCCAGGATAAACCAAAAGATGCTGAAAGGCTGCAGGATTCTGAAAGCTCCGCAGGCCTCAGCTTAATGATTGACATTCGAAATGCCAGCGACTTCAAAGTCTGCTTCCATAACAGCGCGAAGATGATGTGATGATCGATGACAATTGCATATGATTGCCGTTGTGCAGCCGCTGCCCTGATTTTCACTTTGGTGAAACAAAAACACTCAAAGATAACTAAAGTAGCAACTAAAGTTGCAAAATGTGCAAATTTCACAAAGCCTTCAGTGCTTGGCACGTGGCTTTGGGGATCGCCTTGCAGCTCGCCTTGCAGCTCGCCTTACAGGCCAGAAGCAACGGTTGGATGTGCCCAACGCCCACCTCGCTCACCTCCACCACTTCGGTGCGTAAAGGAGTTTCGTGGCTCCATCACACGTGCCCGTAGAGGGCCACGGCTATAGACCCATGGCAGGTCACTTGTGGCACTGGCACTTGGGATTGATGGAACTGGACTTCCTTTGGCATCTGGACTAAGAGCAGCCTCTGGGCTCGATGAGGGTCCTGACCTTCCTGGAGTTGAAGGTGGAGCAGGTACAGGTGCAGGTACAGGTGCATGTGGTGCATGTGGTGCAGGTGTATGTGGTGCAGCTGCATGCGGTGCAGGTGCTTCATCTGGCTTTCTGGGCATGTAGGATCTTGGCTGCGAGGTATGCGAGCTATGCGAGCTCCTGGGTCTAGGTGTCTCTGGTCGAACCTGTGGAA
Organism: Symbiodinium kawagutii; assembly: GCA_009767595.1. Classification (NCBI taxonomy): domain Eukaryota; class Dinophyceae; order Suessiales; family Symbiodiniaceae; genus Symbiodinium; species Symbiodinium kawagutii. The sequence goes on along the minus strand of VSDK01017448.1, from coordinate 212,331 downwards.
TCGAAGCTCTGTGGCCCATAGGTGGACCAGACCCAACATGCCCAACCCCAACAAGCCCTGAAGCAGGAAATGGATATCTTGCCGAACCGCGTGCACTGAGCGCTTCCATGACACGAGCAACGTACTTCCCCCCTTGTGTTCCTGGAGCACGGGCACTCAGCGGCCGCTTTACTTCGAAAACACTTCGGGGTAAAGACTTGGTCACAGATGCCAGGTTTGCAGGGCTGGCGGAGACAGGACGACGACGCACAAACGGCTTTTCTGAACC
>VSDK01017448.1:182117-211960 GCA_009767595.1 Symbiodinium kawagutii | reverse complement strand
CGACTACGCACAAACGGCTTTTCTGACCCGCTGTCAGAGCCCGGCGAAGCTTCCCGCAGCTTTGAGGGAACCGAATATCGAAGCTCCGTTCTGTGGCTCACCCAGTCATGGCCGCAAACATTACATGTCCCTGAATCATGGTATGTCTGACATGTGCATCCTGCAACCTTGCATGCAAAAAATGCCTTCTCACTGTGCTCAACACTGCTGTGACCGCATGTGCACGTTGAGTTCGGCCGAACATAGTTGAAGCGGACGCACGAACATCCCGATCTTTCGCACCTTTCCCAGCCATCCTGTGATGGAGTTCCAAGGTGCCGGTGGTCACTCAAAGGATGTCCACAGAAGCAAAGCATCTGAGGTCCAGGTTGAACACATGGTATCACCCTGTCCTTTCGAGCACCAGGGGAGTAGCCACCCATAGCTGCCATCTCACAAACATGGCAAGCCCAAACCACGAGCCGCGGAGGCTCAGAGGGCTGGACCGGAATTACGCGCTCCACATTCTTGCACCACCGAGCAGCCTGCCGAGCTCGACGTTTTTGTCGAAGCAAGTCTGGCCGGTCGGAGTCAGGTTTCGGGTCTTTCGGAGGGGTTGGGACCACGGTCGCACCCAACAGCTTCTCCAACAAGAAGTTCTTGGCACATGTGATGTCCCGAAATCTTTGTTTAGTTTCCTCCTCCTTCTTTCCACCGCTCTGCTGGTGCTTGTCCGGGTGGCATAACAATGCCATGCGCCGGTACGCACGCCTGACTTCTGCGGCACTGTACGCATTGGCTTCCGCAAGGCCCAACACATGGAGAGCATCGGATTCGTCCATGGCACTTCGTGGGCCATGGCAAGACCTGCATTGACCAATGAATTTGCCAAACTGTTTGAATAGGTTTGAATCCCTTCAACAAAGGCAAGAAATCCTCAACTACAATGATTTAACCAGATTTCTTAATCCTCAATCACAACTATCCAGCCAGCCTTCTTGAATCTTCTTGACTTAAACAACAAACAGGTTCGACCACGGAACCTGGCACATGTAGGTAGACAGTTGCTGCACACGTACCGATATTGGTAGATATACCCAGTGCATGCATAAGAACAATAAGTCATATACAGTATGTTATAAACTCTCGTGGTGACATTTACGGGTCCAAGTTGCCCTTTGCCTACTCTCTGATCTGCAAGTCTCAACACTATACAACCACAATGCCAAATAAACGAGGTAAACTAACGAGCAATACACAAAAGAGCCGCTGCAGTCTGGCAAGCGCGCACAATCAAATGTACAAGAAATTGAGTTTGCATGTGATTGCGTGATATTGCGTGTGGCAACATTGGGACTCCAAAGCCTGTCAGGTGCGAACATGTGGCAGGTGGCAACACTCCCCAACTGGCTGCCATGTTTCGTGAAGGCTGCGGCAGCGGTGTCAGGCTTTGGACACCTGTCCTTCTCAGCTCTCAAACTGAACCCACGAGCATCACACGTAGTCTTTGCCACTCCTCGCTCGTTGACTTCACCGATACCCATGTTTCATGGCATGAAGCTTTCCAATTGTTTCCGTGTTTCTACCTTTCAGTCTTGGGCATGTTGCTTGCAGTGAGTGGAATTGATGTCCTCAACCAAGTGACTTCAAGTTATACTAGCACGCCAGTTCGCATAAAGCTTAAGTAGTACTGTAAGATATTGAAGTCCCGATACTAATATAATTCAGCTAATGATAAAGCAGGAGCAATGGCAAACTAAGTTAATGTGATGCTATTGAAATATAATTAATCATACAAGCTAATTGATAACAACTGAGCAAATAACAGTAAATGTATACTAGTAATTGGATGTAATTGGCAATGATTGGTACGTAACACTAATTAGTACATAACTACGTTCCAGTCTTTCTGAATTTTTGAATGTCGGTCTCCTCTGCAGTGGGCTGGCCGCCTTTGCTCATGATACGAGCCCTTTGATCAGCACCTGGAGTGCCCGGCGTCAGCTTCACCCTGACCACGTTGTTCAAGTTGCCTCAGGCCGCCATGGTGCAAGCCGCCTTCCTTCCCTCCACGTAGGGCGACACTGTAAACATCTCAAAACACTCGAGAAGGACCCTACTTTAAGAAAAATACTCTCTAAGATACTCTTTACATCTCTATACTCTATAAGATCTCTAAGTTTTTCTGCACGGTACTCTGTAAGATACTCTAAGTCCTCTAAGTGCCTTCTTTCAACGCGGCGAAGGTACCATTGTCAGTGACGTGAGGCAAATCCGTGTCTGCCGTCCTGAGAGGCTTCCACCAAGGCCCAGGTCAAAAGAACGACAAGGTGTGAACAAAGATTTCAAATGATTTCAGCATATTTCAGCATATGATGCGTATACTTCGATTCGTAAGCAGCCACTGTCAGCAAGTCGCCACTCACCATCTACGATGAATTTGTACTGGTAGGTGCCAGGTGGAGTCTCTTTGTCCAGCACAAACTCGCCAGTCGTTGGATCCTTGACCTCGCCACAGTGCGACTTGGTTCGTAAAATGTTCAAGAAACAAGGCCTATAGGGCTTAGATGAGCTCAAATGGGCTTAGATGTTCTTAGGTGGCTTAGGGCATCGGCCCATGGAGAAAGATGAGAAAGATGGAGAGAGAGAGAGAGAGAGAGACTCAGGCCAGTGCCATAGGGATGCGCTCGTGCCAGCCAACATCCAAACCCGCGATCTCAACCTTCTTTGCCTCCCATTGCGACTCGATGCGACTTGTTTCAAATGTCTCACGGCTGATAGAAATCCGCGTGAATCCCTGGTGCCTCTCACTTTACAATTGTCAACTTGTCAACAGATCTCAACACATCTCATCGCGTTGCTTCACTCCGCCTTCGGTCTCTTGATCGATATATGCAGCTGGCCTGAGCCCATGTTTCCTGATAACATATCCTCAGATCGAATTTGAGAAGCACGATGAGGCCCTGATGAGGCACAGAAAAAAATTGATGAGAAAAGCTCAGCACACATCAGGAGGCATGTTAGCAGCACTGGGCACCCTGCACACGCAGCTGCGCGGACCATCGCCAACTGTGGATGACACCTCCGTGACTTATACCTTCGGGAGACCGAAGAACGAGCAATGGGGAGAGAGAGAGAGAGAGAAAATGCAAAAAAACATAAATCGAATAAAACAATCAGCGCTAGTTTTGCCAAATTCTTCAGGTATGCGCAGTCACGCTCGATGATGGTCCCCACAGGGTTTCACAGGTGCATCTTAGGGACAATTGCGCATAAGCTTCATCCAGGTCCATCCCTTCAATGAAGAACCTCTGATCCAAAAAGCACAGAAATCGACAAAGCTGTCGATGTTGAAGACTCTGCGCACGGATCTTCATCCAGGTCACATGTAGGCCAGCGCAGTGGCAGGAGCTCGTCCCAGGCCAGCTGTGCAGTGGATGTAGGCAATCGCCTGGGACGGCTGTAGATGGCTGTGGGCAGCGAACAAATCGAACAGAACTCGGGCGCCTCTGGCCGCGCGGCCATCTCTGAAGCCAAACAACGCACCGCATCGGGGATATGCCTCATGGGACTGAGACTTCGCCGGAAAATGTTTACGTGACCAAAAGGTGACCGAACAAGGCCCCACAAGAGCCGGTACCTCACGCGCGCTCAAAAGTGTCAAGCAACCAAGGGGCCTTCGCAAGGACAGCGGGTCGAAGTCTTTGATTGGATGCCTGAATTACCAGGGTGGACAAGAATTGAGGGTGAGAACATGGAACTGCCACTGCTGTGGGCCTCACATGTTTGATATCTAGCTCCGCAGCACGCGCGAGGATTGGTTCCAAGTCCAGCTTGAAGTGCGCCATGTCCTGAAACATCAAATCTGAACACCTCGACCTCTCGACACTTGGCCACAGAAGCGCTCTGGCCACGAGCGCACCAGTTCTCACCGCATACCAATAGCATATCGTCTTTGTAAGAAAAGCCACCACACCCATGAGAAAGTCACGGCACACATCTCGAGTTCTAACGGCACATGTAATATCCGTGCTACAGTTCTCCTCATCTACAAATTTCAGACACGGCAAGGGGATCCCTATGGAAGGAAAGCCTTGTACCTGGGTTAATAGCTAGCCTCCGTGCCCCCAAGGATTGCCGAGGAGGTACAGACTTTGGACCATCACACTGCTTCCCAGACGATCTTAGGACCGATTGAAATCACACCGCTACCGTACTTCGGGCTTGCTCCCACAATCTCCCACACTACCTGTAGCCAGCCAATGCCAGCCATAGCAGACAGAGTGACACAAGCACAGCAGATGGAAAGGCTTCCAGACCCCAACGACCAAACAAGGTGGCCAAGATTGGTTCCATGCATTCCGGAAAGCACAGGTAGAGGGCAAGATATGGTGGGACACTCTTCTCTTGAAGTGACAGTGTAAGAGGGTTGTGGATCCCCATGGTCAACATGTTCGTCATGGAAATGCACACCACCAACTTCCCAATCTTCTAAGTCCTCCCAAAGTTCTCCGCAAGACTTAGCGCAGCCCATTCAGGATCAATTAGGAACGTTTTGACTAATCTTCACTTGATCTTTTTGCAGGGGGCATGCATGGATATGCATGGCTGTGTGACAACTCTCCAAGAGGAGATAGGACTTAGCCAGCGTGCACCAGGGTAGAAAGAAAAAGACAAGTCGCAGGGGGCCTTGTCTTCTTGCAGGCAGAAAACAATTCCGACGCCTTCTTTTTTCAGCCTCACTCAGAACAGAAACACAAAATGAGTTATATAAGTAAGGAAGGAGCCATCACGCTGTCATCACGCTTGGTTCCAAACGTATCGACATCCGCAGGGGATTGCAGGCAAGATCCAACAATGATTCGCTCAAAGCATTTTGCATAGTTCATCCCATCCTCCGAAAGCTGAGTCAAACTTTTTTTCAGTATTCTGCCGAGCGGACTCTGCTGACACTTCGTCCGCTCCTCATGTTTGTAGATGAGACTGCTCTTCATTTGCTCTTTCCTAAGCAGAACAGACATGGCACATGCACATGATCCAAGGCATTCCAAGGCGCATCTTCTCAGAATATTCTGCAGATGTTGCAGCTGCATCCTTGTACCCAGCAGCCATGGCGATGGAATCCTCTGCAAAGATCTGAAAGTGCCACGAATTCATGGAAGAGATGGGGACGAGATGGGACAAGTGTAGGTACCGACGTGGTCCTTGCCATCCTTGCCTAAGTTTTGTCTCAGAACATAGTGCTGAAGACTGCTTTGTCAAACGTTGCACTTGACATCAGCTATTGTGAGCATCAAAGCTGCAGTTTACACAAGGCTCGACTCTCTTTGCTTTGGCACGACTTCTCTGTTGCTGATGCTCACTCTCTCTCTCTCTCTCTTATCAATGCTTGGCAATATCCTATTTTCCTGGCTTCCTTCACGGGTTCTCCGCATGACCCTGGTACCAAGCAGCTTATCGGACCTATTTCCCAGCAGCGAAATGTTCACAGCTCGCCATGACCACCTTGTACAGCTTTCTCGTCCCAAGACATGTCACAACGAGGCATTTGCCTCCTCTTTTCCTGTTTGATGGCTTGCTCAGTGGCCGTCCATGCAACAAAAGTGTCTACAAACTCCTGCTGTGTCACATTTCCATCTTCATTCAGGTCAAAGAAGTCAAGTTCCTGCTGGCTGAACGTCCCTTTTTTGGTAAAGAGTTGTTCTGCTACACTTTTCGCCTGTTTTAAATTCTTCGAAGGTTTGGCACCTGGCCAGCGAACCATCCACTCCCAACATGCGTTCAAATCTCCAACTCTTCTGAGGCGGTTGTAGAAAGTTCTGTAATATCGGACAGGGACAGGAAGATCAAATTGTGTTGTCAATGCCACCGTGCAGCCCTCAGCTGTATTCAGAGTTTCGTGAATCCAGCCAGGTGGAAACAAGACCGCCTCACCTTCCTTCAGAGTAAACTCAAACATTGGTTTCCAGCCCAGTTGGTAAGCCACGCCATCATCAAACACAACTTCACCATCAGGAGAGCGTCCAGCACCTTTGGCTAGGCGAGGGACTGGGCCAATACGCCATCTGCGCTCCCCATGCAGCACAACGCTCAAGGTACTGATGCAATGAGAATCCATGTGTGCCCGTGCCCCTGTACCTTTTGCTCCCATCCAAAATTCCGCATTATCAAACAAAGACACTCCGTTTCGCTTGTCCATGAAACTGGGGACTGAATTTACAATCAACTCTTGGATGCGCTTCACAACTTTCTTGGACCCGACGTCACCATTTCGGTGCTCCCTCACGCCCCAGTAGAAGGGTGCGAAAGGAGGAGCAGACGAGTCCTGCCGCAGGCGCTCACTTGCATCCTCACCCTGCTCCAGACTGGAGGTCCAGCTCACTTTGCCAAACGTTTGCAGGTTTCGGTCCTGGAGCGAAACGAAGATATGACAGGCACTACGACAATCTCTGTAAGTCAGCATCAGCATGTCTCTAACCTAGCTGGTTTCTACATGCTACAAATGGGGAGGTTAAGTGCCATCACCTGGAGAGAAGTCACATCACCCGCATGGCGGGCCGGTTTGGACAGAAGTCACATCACCCGGCGAGAAGTCCCATCACCCCAAGAAAACCCCAATGGCACAGACTGTCTCAGTGGGCGCCCTTTCATTGAAAGATTTGAAGGAAAAACGTGCGAAAGTGTGCGCACAGCAGCGACAAAGGCACATTTCAACGCATTGATCCGATTTCGATATGATAGGACTTGACCTTGTACGAGCTTACATGAAGCAAAGCATCAGTATGTTTCACCATTGGGCCTGAGGGTTCTTCACCCAGTCGTATTCGCGGCGCATTTTGGCGTCCGGAAACTCTTGTGCTAGCCGTTCACAGCTCCAGCCCTCCAAAGCCATGCCGGCAGAAGCATTTTCAAGGATCAGCACCTGCGAAGCTCCAGATGTCAAAAAGAACAACAAGACTTGCAGTTCATTCAGTTCCCTTTTTGCAAAAAGAAAACAACCTTAAACGATCACAAGGCATTCCATGCCATTCCATGCCATCCCATGCCATCCCATAAGTGCAATGATGACATGTAAATCTGGTGGCATGCCTTGGGATCCAGTGGGAGCTCCAGGCCTTCCCGGATCTTGCTGCGTTCTCAAAGCTCTCGGGGCTCACAGGCCCTTTGAGTCTGGGAGGCTCTGCACCGGGCGCACCTGCGGCTTTGCTGTGCCACCCTTAGAACATGAGAAAGCGACATATACATATTTACATAGATAGATATGTTCGTATATACAAGATATTATATATATCTATATATTATCATGATCAGGTTTTTACATGTTTTTTGAACTTTGATCGCTATGATAGCAGATCTTAGGTCTTGCATATTACAACGAATCATCTCTGTGATCTCTTCTCCGCCTTGAAAATACTCCGTTTCCAGAGTCTCCGGCAAACATTCTTCACAAAGCTTCGGGAGCTCTCGAAGCCCAACGCTGATGGGCAAGTGATGGACCCACAGCAACAGCGCCAGTCTCATGGCTTCAAGAATGGAAGTTTGAACCCGCTCTTGAGATCAAGCTGAATCGATAAGTTGTTGATTCTCATTAGATTTAGTACTCTTTCTGCTTATATGCGTGTTTCTCTCTGTGAATTCTTTGGCCTGTGACTCAAACAGTGAATCCGGTTTGACTAGGCGAGGGCCTTGTCACATATTCAACCTTCCACGCTGATGCAAGTCTAAAAATGATAAAAATGTTCAAACGTGGGGCAGCTGTAAAGCACTGCTGTCTTCCTTCTCGCAGGCATTGACTTTCATGGCTAATTTTGTTTGGACCATGTTTTACCACTTGCAGCTCTGATATCTCTGATTGTAAAAGCTTCGACCCAGAAAGAAGGCCACACTAGCTCCAGCCAACACCAGATCCCGCGGATCCCTATGGATCTCCACGATGCGACACTTCCCGCTCCCCCAAATGCAACATGTGATACATGTGGATGTCCCATGATGTGTCCAGGCACGCCTTTTCTTTTGGTTTCAGCAAACAGCAGCTAGGCCCAGCTAGGCTCGGACTTTAGTTTCCATCTTGGTCGAAGGCTTGTCAGACTCGTCATAGAAAGTCTTCACCCCAACTTCTCTTGGATGAGGAGACTGCATTCGAGGGAAGTTGGATTATGAAAGACCTCCGGAGCAGTCTGATGACCAGTTTTTGAAATATGAATTCTGAAGACCTCTGGTACTGCGTCTGATCACTTCTTATCATCATCATCATCCCTCATCCATTCCAACCAGTGCATCTGTCTAAGGCCCAAACAATCCCGGCACCATCTGGTACGACATGTTCATGCCATACCCACCATAATTTCGATTCCTTGGGCAACGAGAGGTGCACTCCGGGTCTATGCGATGCCTTTTGTGCTCCTTTTGTGGAGTGGACCCTGGAAATGTAAGATTTGGATCGGGGTCATTAAGGGTCTCAAGAAAATCCACCTCCGCCAAGTTCAGGCGCATCTGCTGATGGCTGTGTTTGCATCTTTGGCCCCGCATCTAATTCAATGGATATCAATGAATTGGGCATCAAAATTTGGCTCTTTTGCGGCGGCTATGTGAGCGGGGGCAATATGTGTTTGTGTGTGTGTCCAACTCTCAAAATTGAAATGACCCATGGGCTCCTTGCTGTTGCTTGCGCTTTTTATGCTTTTTGCATCTCTACGAAGCATGGCCCCGAAAAATGGAGCTGCTACCCTTCAAACTGCCTTGAGGCATTGCAGTCCAAGGCCTGGATTTTTTTGCAAACCCAGATTCGCATTTCTACACATTCTACATATTCCACACTCTGTTGGGATTTGGTTTTATTTTTGGTGCAGGGGTTCGGGGGTTCGGTTTCGCTGTCACATCCGTTGCGTTTGCTCGGAGGCCTCGGCCTCCAGTGTGGAGACCTGCGAGGTGTCCAACGTCCAACCACTGCGGCCATTGCAACTACTCCGACAGGGCTCAGATCTTCGAAGTCATGGGATCACTCTACCAGGAATGGAATGAATGCATATAGATTGAATGATGGGTATGATAGGGAATGAAAGGGAATCATAGGGAATGAAAGGGAATCATAGGGAATGATTCGGAAACGAACAAGCATGAACACAATCCAAGCTGCTGATCGTAAGCACCGTTGGCACCTGTCCAAATCCGGGTGTTCAAAAACAATTGCCAGCAAACATGTGACACAAATATGTTCAGTATGCATTCATACTTGTGCATGCGCCAACACGGCAATTTGAGTCCATTGATTGAAAGCTTGTGGTAAGTGATACCTACATTCAGCATCATTCAGCTTCAAGTATCCAGAAAATGGGTGACTTACCGGGACTCAAAAAGCCACTCACTATCTGGGCATTCAGTAGATGCTGCCGCTGCCAATCTATCTATAGGTATCTATAGGTCATACGCATGCATTTGAATGAACTCATGCGCGCATTGCTGGCAGAGTAAGGTCAGGGCCATATTGTCCATGGAAGTCCTTCACAAGCAAGGCATAGAATCTGTCCGTTTGAGTCCGAGGCTAAGAGGGTCCCAAGAGGGTCCCAAGAGGGTCCCAAGAGGGTCCAAAGGCCATGTGGTATATGTAGTCTGCCCGTCTCCATGCTCATTTGGTTGACGCTGTTCGGTATGGCTCCTGCGGCTCTGGCTGCGATGGCTCTGGCTCTGATGGCTCTGGCACCTCGCAGCATCAAAAGCCGAGTTCCACAGAGGATCCCATGACCGGGCTCAGCTCTCATGGGATCAGGCGCCCACTGGAGCACAGAAGTCCCAGCTCTTGCCACTGACGCCCGAAAACCTGGGGCCGAACATCTACTAAAATGGAAACCTTATGAAAAAACACCATGAATCAGCATGAAAATGGAAAGAAACAGCTCCTAATTCAGAGAACAAATTCGGTGAACAATGGTCGAAAAAAGCAAAAAGCGGTGACAACCACACCTCGACATCACTAGACAAACTGCCCAGGGACCAGCCGCTGGGCAAAGCACCACCTGGGCCAGCCACATTGCTTCCCGCCTGAGAAAACTTCAAGTTTTTTGGAGTACTGATTTTCAATGATTCTCACAATTCATTTACAATTCTTACATCTTACTGCAAAGGCAATGGATTGACTTCTTCTGAATCTTGTGGTGAATCTTGTGCATATAACTTGTCAACCTTTGTAGTCGATGACTCTGGACTCTTGATGTCATGGTTGTGGTCGTTCTGTCATTGTCATTCTTCGATTCCCTGAGCATCTGACGCAGTCTTTGGCAGCGGGACAGGCAAGGAACTGACCACTGCTGGGAGTCTGTTGGCACAGGTCGCCTCCTTCCCTAGCAGCGATGTCAGCTGTCAATGCAGCTGAGCAAATAGCGACAGTTTGACAAGAACTGGATAAGTAGCAATACTATGCAATACTGTCTTGCAAAAGTTTTGCCTCTGATTACTTACTGTACATCACGAGAGGGATGGAACCAAAAAGTGCTCAAAGGAATGCGATCCAAGGCACTCAAGATACTTCTGCATGGCTTCGATTGTAATCCTGTCCTTGAAAGGCACCTTCTCTATGTCGATTTCCCCGGTCTCCTTCATTTCATTTCATTTCATTTCCATTTGTTGCCCTTCACATTCATCAACATTTAAAGGTTCTGGCCCAAGCGTCTATAACCTTAAGCTACCTTAAGGTTGCTGCTTGGGTTGACTTAAAGCTATGGTTAGTTGATAGTTATGCGTAAAAACGGGTCATTAATGTACTTCTGCAGCACATCCAATCGTGGTGCGCACTCACAGCCTAGATGCGATGTCCTTGGCAGACCAGGGGAGGCGTGACAGCTGTAGCAGGCCCAGCAGTGAAGCCAAGAAGCAACTCCTCCTCTCCCTCAGGCTGCTGGCCTCGGTCATGGTTCGTTTCTGTGGCAATGTGATGCCGCTTGAAGCTTGTGCCTGACTCCGCTTCATGCATTTCAGCTGGCGGAACGCCTCCAATGCAAGAAAGGATACCGGCTTCACGTGATTTCATCATATGCACATCAAGAACGCATCTGGATGCATCTGGAACATGATCAATTCATATCAATCTGAGGGGAGGACAATAATCCCACATTCGCCCCTGCAAACCAAGGGCATGATCACGACCAGTGGGATCTGAAGCGGCTTCCAACTTCCCACAGCTGGGCTCCTTGCAAAGATACAGGGGCGAAGACGTGTAACGTAGAAGTTTCACAAGAAACAACTTCGAAGTGTGACGCACTGGTGCTGTCATGATCCGCTGGTGTGCAGGAACTCAATGGAATCTCCCTCCTCTGCAGTTCCAACACGGCACCAGGTGAAAGGTTGGCCCTGCAAAGCACATTTCGCCGTGGGGTCGCCTTTGCCAAGCAGCTAAGGTTCACTGCAACCGCTTAGCAGAGCGCATTTCCGTGCGACACAACTTAGGCTGGTGCAGGTGCAGCCGCTGGACGTTTCCAGAACGGGCAAAGGTGGCTCTCCAGCAGGTGCTGGGTCCTGCGTAGGAAATCGTTGAAGGACTGCAGTGTGAACCTAATTAGATCTAATCAGTATAACAAACATGAGTCAGTATGCAAATAAGTATGAATCTCATATTTGTCACACTGATTCATACTGTATCGAGGTAAGTCGTGCGCTCCTGGGGTTCCACGTCAAGGGTTTGCGGCTGCGGAAGAACGTCAATGGACCAAGTAGTATTTTGCATGGCCGACTCCATTTCTTCGGCTGCAGCCTGAAGAAAAGACCGCACGGTTTGAAGCGCTCAAATCCACATTTTGCACCAACCATCACCTGTTCGTCCTCCTTCGTCGCAGTTACCCCAGACATTGCTGCAGCCTCCCGAGAGAAGATCTATGAACAAGATGCAGTTCATGTTTTGATTTCTACGCGCCTGCGCTTCCTCCATTTTCCTCAAGGACAAGCTTTCAGTTGGTGACGTTCAAGGGCCCAAGGTCAAGGCTGATCAACCAAGAATGAAGGGAAAAGACCATGTAGCATAGTGTAGCCATTATCCATTGACAATCTTGCTATTAACCAGTCATTGAGTCATTACCATCAATACAGTGCCAGCAGGAACAACATGGAAAAAGAAACGAAGTTAGAACAAGTGAAGTTCCATTCTGCTGCGCCAAGCATCTCTTCAACTGCCATCTGCTGTGCATCTTGGGTCACCTGCTGACTTGGGCCAAAGGACCTTGGCAAAGACTCTGTCATAGTTGGCGAGTCGGTTTAGCCACTCAGCCCAAATATGTGCCATTAGAAGGAATACATTTGCATCAAAATAGATTTTGGCATCATCCCGCGCCATCTGAGCATACTGATTGAGCCTGGTGGCGCGGTATTCGCGACCCCAGATTCAAAGCTTCCAGTCATGCCAAGCTGGTCTTGCCCCCCATGCGCGCTCATCCTCAAGCAGAAGCTCGGGGTTCAGAACCAAACTTGGGAGAAACCGTGAAAATGGGACAAGTTTGCGGTGCTTGGACACCAAGTCAAAGACCATCGATCACAGGTACACGTATATCATTGCATATGTACACATGTGCAATCATAAATGCATGTCTGTGTAAATATGCATGTATAGATAGAAATATGCAAAATGCAAATTTGCATGTTTGTCTCTGTGTGTGTGTGTGTTTGTGTGATTGGGGTCCATGTGCATCTGTCCATGTGTGTGTGTGTGTGTCTTTGTGCGCGCTTGTGTCTGAACATGTGTTGTGCGAGGGTGCAGTACGCCATGAATGCGCAGACTTGCAAAGCTATAGAAGGCCCCACGATGGGCTTTGCTACCTTGGGTGACCCGCTGTGTGCCACTAAAGTGCTCTGTGTTGATGGCATTGTCTTGCACTTCCGGCAACAAAGGGGTCGACCTCAGGCGAGGCATGGCATCTCTCCATCTCCGAGCTGTCAGTTCGAGCTCAGATTCCAACTCGACATCACCTTCGCCACCTTCGCCACCTTCACCGCCCTCACCGCCCTCATCCCCTTCTCCCTCCACGTATTCTCCGCCAGCATACTTCATCATCCTAGGCCCAGGATGGCACACGACCCACATGGCCATCCGGACTCTTCACAAATCTGCCCGGAAAAGTGGTCCTAGATGGTCCTCGAATGATCAATCCACATGTCCATGCATGTCCATGCATGTCCCGCCCGGTTCAATTTGTTTTCATTCATGTTCATTCATTTCGATTCCTGCCTCAGCCCCTCCTTCAGTTTTTTGATGTTCACGTCCATGAGTTGGCTTGCGCGTTCGGCATCTCCTGCACAGCCGAACGAGCAACCACGCAACCAACACCCCAGAACATCCCACAATAACCACATTGCCACGATGCGGATACGAAAACATCAGCATCCTGCGAGTCTAATCAGGTGGGAGCGGAATCGAAAAGGCTCTCCAACTTTCGTCACATTCATCAGATCTTCCAACTTCTGCGAGTCCTACGCCGTTCTACAGAGCACGGGTGGTGCATTGCATCGAACCTCCCCTCAAAAATACGATCAGATAGGAATAGGAAGAGCTCAAGATGTGCCGACTTTGCGAAGCTCTGTGGATCTTACAGTAACTTACAGCAAGTGCATTGACAAACATCTTCATGCATTGTAATTGGACATCAACCTGAGGAAGAGTTGGCAACGCAAAATCCTCGGAAAGTTTGTTGAGCAAACCATCAATTTTGCCCGGGTGGGCAGTAATCTCGTGCGCGGCGTTGACCTCAAGCATTGGAAAACCTCATCACAAGCCACGAACGGCTCTGATTTTGCTGAGTGGCAGCCAGTGCTGCATTGCGGAAGCGGAATCTTGCTTTGAAGTCAATTGCCTGAGCATGTGACACATAGTGATTTGTAGTGACACGTAGTGAGACATAGCGACACCGTTGCCACAAGTGGTCCATAAAGTGTGACAGGATTCATCCAACACAGTGTGGCCTTCGCACCAATTTCCACCAGTTGAGCCTTGGAGGCATCAGTCTCTGCATCAACTCGCCTCAGTTTCAAAAAGCATCAACTTGGCTCTGCATCAACTCGCGCAAAAAAAAGGAATCAGTTATCATCACTTCAAATTCCATAGAAATTCATGGAATTGGAAACGCTCAGAGAAGCAAAGAGAATTTGTCTTCGAATCATTCCTCGAGAATGACACTTGTTGCGCCGTTGCTGCAAACTGCAAAGTTCACTTTCGTGCTGGGTTTTGAGGCTGGGCTAATTTGGAATTTTGCAAGGCAAAAACAGCGCGGAGGTTTCGACACAGCCGGGGCACTTCATCACGTCAAGTACCTTCAAAGCAGTTTCAAGTTTCCTTTCTTTTAATATTCCATCATCCTCCAATATCCTCCCATATCCTCCATCATCCTCCAATTCAAGAATATTTTAGATATTCCTTTGGCAAATAATCGAAGTTTCAAGTTTCAAGCCTCAAAATATACCTGTGCTGCGCAGCTTTCCGGATCGCACCTGCTTGGCCTTGCCCAAGGTCTCATTGAGCACCTCAAATGGATAACGGACCTTTAGGATCCTTTAGGTCTCGAGGTTTCCTACAGTTGCCTAGGCTTGTTTGATTTCTTTATGATTTTTTGCCAATGGTTGATATGTATTGATATGTTTCTGCTTGCCAGGTGCTTTCTCACATGCCCCCCGTAATCATGCAATGCTGCCGGAGGCACCTCTTCTTTCTCTGCCCGAGCCTCCTCTGCAGCAGGGTCATCATCAGCATCTGCCTCAAAAAGCTAAGATTTGAAAATCAACAAATTGAAACATGAACTCTTCAACCAGTGCAACTCTTCTGAACAACCTGACTAACTACCAGTACACTGTAGGAAAATTCAGCCAGGCACGTCGTAGTCTGGATCACCCTGAGGTGATAAACTTCCAACACTTAACATGGAATGCAAAGAGCGGCGGACAAACCATGACAAACTTCTTCAATTCGTACAGCTCACAGCGATTCATAGAGATTCACAGTGAACAATTCAAGCATTGAAACAGTGACGCCATGTGAAGCCTGTCCGTATGGCTGCGCGCCAAAGCCTTGCCCGTCGACCTGCAAACAGAGAGTGGATCTCAGCGGTCTCCAAACTGCATTGCGATGAACCGGGTCACAGCCGCGAAATACTTGGCCTGGAATGATGATGCCAAGCGTCCTGAGAAGGCCGGGTGCAGACATCGGAAAGGCATCAGAAATCGGCCCAGGCCAAAACCAAAACGATGTCTATCCGAATTTTGGGGCTTGAACTCGACTGGATGTTATCTGAGGAGAGGGCGACGCCCCTGGTAGGACGAGCTTGACGTTCGCCTGAGTATTGCAGCCAGTGTTGGTACCCACCGTGCTGCCAGAAGCAACTGGCAGTAAAGCTATGTCTGACATCTTCTGGCTGCAAGTGCCAGAGGTTCGCACACCCAGCTGGAATTGCAGAGCCTTCCGTGGGAAAATGTAAAGAGGTACGTGGGGAAGAAACCATGAAAAGAAGAGAAACAAAGAAAGGCCGTAGATAAAGGATACTGAAAGCAACCAACGCGGCAAGCAACAAGGAACTTGAAAAGGCAGAGTTTTTGCCGCTTGCTCTGCTTGTCTGCCGGTGCCTCCACCAGGCTTGCGCTTCACCATCTGCTTCCCCAATGGTTGCCCGCGCTTGAGGTGCAAATGATCGGCTGGGTGCCAGCCTCCACTTTACTGGCGCAGCACTCAAACACTTTAAAGCAGCGAAAGCTCAATGTGAATTTCGCTTGCTATTTCCCTGCTTTAGGAGCAAGATTAGTCAATTAATTAATGATGTTCTGTCAGGTTCGGGTTGGCTATGGCACCACCACTCAGCGTCACCACCACGTGTCTGAGACCCACACAGGACAGCTCCATCCACTAAGTTGCTGCAGCTTCCCAGGCCCATCTGTGCAAGGCCCGTCAACCCGCACCGACTCGACGAAAAAGGTGCTACGTCAAGGGATCTTCGCGTAGCTTTGCAGGTTTCCACACCCCCTTTTGGTCAGCCCCATGGATCCAATGGTTTGGACGGCTGATTTCATTGGACAAAACATGCTTTGGGAATTCGATGCTGGTTGCAATGTGTTGCAAATACTTTGTGAAGGAAGGCCCCAGTCGTAATGCATGTCCTTACAAGCACTGAGTCACTGGTCACACTCCTCACCAGTCCGCATGTTTACGATTTGTATCGATTTGTCATGCCTTGCATCTGCTGAGCCAGTGGCTGAGGACAGGGAATGACGGCTAGTGAGGTGCAAACCTGACATTGCCTCTAGTCATTACCGTTGCTAAGGTACTTTCAGGAAATAGGTGACGGCAAAAGTACAAAAAAAGACGCAACAAGTGCAACGAGTGCATCATGTACAGCTAAGCAGCTAAAACATGACTGAAAAGCAGCTAGTGACTGCTTTGTGCAGCGACAAAAATCCGACGGGTGGCGTTCTGACATCAACAAGCTGAAAGGCTCCAAGGATGGTGCCAGAGAAACACAACATCCAAAAAAGAAAGCCAAAGCATCCAAAGTTAGGACACAAAAATCATCGAACATCAAAAAAACCCACGTTACGTTGTCTATTCACCCAGACCTCAGGCCACTCATGGCCATCCTACCCTTGCAGTTTGCAGCAAATGTTTGTACCCAGTTGTTCAGTCTGTCCGAGGCACAGGGGTCTACTCAACATTCTGTACATCTGCAGCACGCGCTGAACGTTGCCAGCTTAAAACGGATTCTGCCAGAGCTGCCTTTCGATTCTGAAGCATGGCCAATGCAAGTAAGCAACAGCATCACTTTGACAAGCATCAACCTGGCAACAAACGAAGACCTTTGCGTTTGTGTTCCCCATGGCCGAGCAGGTTGCAAATTGTTCAGGCATTGTTCTCATCGAGTCGAACTGCAGGCCGCAGAAAACGTAGCGAAAGCGAAGTCTGTATGTACACATGCTATGCGAAAAAACCTACAGGGCGCGCGAAGAAAGTGCAAATGGCCCGATTCCCGATGCTCATCCAATACCAAATCCAGCCAAATGCCCGCCTACTCATACTCAATGTAGAGTTGTGTGCACAAGGGTCAGGCAGGCAACACATCACCCATCAACCCCCCCCATATCCTTGCAAATTTAAAACAAAGTCACCAAGGCCAAGATTTTCCTGGCACACCTGTATGCGGAGAGTTGTGCATGGTCAGACTAGTGAAGGCATGGCCCGGAATAGGTCATCAGCGGCATGTTTCCTCATGTGTTGATGCCGTCTTTCCTTCGGAATGACAGTGGCTATATTTTGAGCTGGCCTCCTACTAGTATGTCATGTGACAAGTGCTGCTGCAAGATTGATTGCTGGATTGCAGCATAATGCAACATATTGCGACAACCCAAACGCACATCTCTCAAAAGCAAAGATGCACGGTCAGCATGAGACTTGAGTCGTTTCCTGACCGCTGCACAACAATAACCCAATACCAAATGCACTGGAAAATGCGTGATAAAATGAGCATGCTAATTATCAACAAAACCCCGCACGCAGCGATGAAATGTGACCCACATACAATGACTAACAACCCTCCAAAACCAGAATGTGACACTTTCGGCACGCATGTATGATACGACTTCACTCCCTTTATATGAGCCTACTGCTCGTTTGTCCACACGGTGTGTGCATGTATGCATGCACTGAGTGTGCATGTGTCAATGTATGCATGCATGCATGTACCATGGATGGAAATGCATCTGTGTGCGATTCAATGGCCAGCTAACCAATGAGCATCCAATCCCGTTCCCGTCCAAACCCTCCATTTCGAGCATTTGCAGTTGCTTTCCAGCCGCACGGCATCAGCATTGAGGTCTGCGGGCAGTTCACTCACCCTTTAGACATTCACGAGGAGATATCTGCACAGCGTCAAACAAGCATGCAACTTTGTTTGGTTCACTGGTTCACTCCGTACAGGGTCCCAAGAAAATTCGAAGCTGTGCTGTCCATGTTTTCCCTTTGGGGAGCCCGATGAGCTTCGGGGGGAGGTTCCAAAAGACGAGCAATTCCTCGATTTTAGATTACCCCAAGGTATAGCAAAGTATGAATCGACATTTAAGGCTCCACAATGGATGAAGACTGCAGCATTGAAAAGCATTCAGCTGGAAAAAGGTTCGGTCTTCGTGCCGTGTGGTTGACTTTTAACCTCAAAATTTTCCAAAGGCCCAATGCACAAAGCAATGCCGCGACGCATCCATTTTCGATCGCGGCCAGTCAGCTCCCTACAACCCTTTCCAGTCAGGCACTTTGATGCACTTTGCATTTGCCTATGTCTATCCCATTCTCTATCCCTCTTCCTCATTCTTCCTCATCCTTGTCATCGTTGATATTGAAGTAGCCTGAGGCTAGAGAACGACGCTTCCATCCATACCTCTTCCAAAATGGAATTCACGCCATGGTGTGCCTAGAAGAAGGTTGGAACTTCTTCTGAAACCCATGTCTTCAAAGACATATTCTACCTCATATCCATACATCAATTCATACATCTTCCATCATCCTCTTCCATCCTCTTCCATCCTCTTCCATCCTCTTCCTACATCCTATTGTGGGACACGGAGTTGGAACGAAGCGTAACCGGCCATGCCACGCATCTCGTAGGAGGTCTTCGAGGGAGCCACGATGCGCAGAAAATCACGCAGTTGCTGAGACTGGCCCGGGAGACACGGCAACCGTGGCTGGTGCTGGTGGTGTCCCCTAGGGTGACAGCAACATCCAATGCCGTTCCAAAATCAGAGACCCCTTCTATAGATTTCTTGATCCTCTCATATCCTCGCTTAACTTATTGAAAGTCATGGAAAGCAAACATCTTCACTTCTATGACCTCAGTCCTGAACCCAAAATCAAATCAAAAGACGCAAAATGTGTGACTTTTGCTCAGCATTTTTTGTACAATACTGCTTGGTGTCGCCTGACACATTGGGCGGAAGATTCGAAAACATTCTAACATCAGCGATGGCAAAAACTTGGTCGTGAACCAGGCTGCGAATGACATGTGCCAAGCCTTCAAATACTTCTTACCCAGGTACTTCCTCAGCCAACATTGATTGTGGGACGGCACAAGGACGCTAGTCACCCTACAATGCATATCGAAGTGCGATGCAACTATGTGAAAATTTGTGCCAGGGCGTTGAAAAATAAAATTGGAGGTCCTGTCTGAACTTTGTGCAGTGAAGTGACAAGTAGCGCTTGGAAAAGGGAGCCTGCAAAGTGAAAACTGTGCTGAGAACCTTTGGAGGCACTGAATGTCTGGTTGAAGTGGGCAGGAGTTTCCGACACGAAGTTTCCCGTGAGAATCGGCCGGCTCTTGCCGACAGAATATGGTATGCTTGACATGCAAGGAACACAGAACGGAAGGACTCCTCCCTCACCTGTCATGTTTCGCCATTCTCTCTTCCTATTTATTCTTTCTTGCCGGTTTCTTCTCCCTCTCGCTTTCTTTCTGCCTCCTTCTTTCTCGTTCTCTTTCTGTCTGTCTATGTCTCCGTCCGTCAGTCCATCCTTTCTCCCCTTGAGGCTACTTCTGACACCTGAGGAGGCCCTCCAGCTATTCATATCTTATCACTCTCCTCATCTAATTACTCTCTCTCTACTCTCTCTCTCCTCATTGAATCCAAATTCCTATCCTCTACTCTCCTGTTCTGCCATCTTATCGCTCCTCTCTCCCCAATGGCTGTCCCCAACTCGGAGCTTCCAAACTGACAGCCGCATAAAGCTGAACACATGGCGCTTGCTGTGGTTTTGTTTGGCGTCCTCTGCAGTGACGTGCACTTTGGATTTCTCCCTTGACACCGTGACCTGCAACCGGGATCAACAGGGTAGGAGATTCGAGCGCGTTTGAGTGGATTCCCCATGGAGACAGAAAGAGAGAAGAAAGAGAAGCAACAGAAGAAAGGAAGGAAGAGAGAAAGAGATCCCAGTCCGTGGTGTGAGGAAGCCGCTGTGAAATTATGAAATCCTAAACCAAAGGAATCAGCGTGAAGCAGGATCCAAGGATCACAACCTTTGAAATGACTGACTTTGGAGGCCCCGATCCTTCTCTCCAAGGTTGCCAGCTTTTCCATCCACCTGGCACAGTCTGCCAAATCTTTCAATCCTCTTTAAGGTATGGGCTGGTTCGACTGAAGTGCTGCAAATGAATGCGGACAGCCTAAAGCAACAAATACATACTTGTAAACATAGGCATATATATATATACATATTTGTAAAATTATATCCAATGCGCCTTGAAGATCTTATGTGAACCCTGATCATTCCAAAGCCGCACAAGCCACCTTGATTCTGCCCGTGAGGAACTTCTCAAAGTCCTGCCAGGGAACATGCTCAACATATCGGTTGATTTTCAACGCAAATCTGAACCTCAAGAGCACATCCTCCCGATAGCAAATGATGAAAATGATATGCTTACCACAAAAATCCCCAAAGATCCCCAAAGTATGTCCTTGGGCTCTATGATGTTGTCATCGGCAGGCTGCTGGCAGTCCACAGTGAATTTGACAGTCTTAGAGGCAGTTCGAGCAGGTAATGCAGTTTGCACGCCGCTGAGCGCTGGCTGAGGCAAAGGCAGATTTTTTGGCGGTGGCTGTTGCCTTCTTCTTCCTCAGAAGCGGAACTTTTCAAGCACAAAAGATGCTTAGCAGAACTTAAACATTTTCAACTCCCCTTTCTCTCATTTTTTGATCATCGGTGTGCATAGTCGTCTCGGTGATCTCATGATTCTTTCTGCCAGGACACGTGTTTCCGACTTTCGCCACCATCTCGAATAGCGTTGCAAGTGCTGGACTGGCCACGATTGAGCCACCCTTGAGCATGAAAACATCGCGAGATGGAACCCTGGAAGCATCGGAAAGCTTCAAAGTGGCCATGGGTTCCACTGAGATCAGCGATGCCACATGGCCCATGTCGCCTCCTGGGCCGCCATGAAACCTACCATGCGACCCGCGCCTGAGACTTCTCATGGCTCTCCAGGCACTTTGGCCCAGCCTTACCATACCTGCAACGTTTCTTAACATGAAAAACTTAATATGATTATGAATTTCATAATTATGATATATTATGATTTTTTTGGATATGTATTTACATGGGTGATATACTATGATTTATCTCTCGTCCCTTCAAACCAAGTCAAATCAAATGGCAAACGCCAGCCCTTTCTTAATCAATATACAATTGTTGTTAGAAAATGCTGGGCAATGCGTTTCTACGAGGTGGTGGCAGGCATTTTCTGGGAAACACTGGCGTTGAAATGGGGCCTCTACAAAATCATACAAAATCAATATTTTCAATAGGCCTTGACGTCATCCATTTCTAGAGGAAATATCGACAGGGATTGAAAAATGCCGTGCGGTTCAAAATGCGTGACCTTTCCCAATCGAACACAGGCCTGATTGCCTTTGCTTTGAGAAATGAATTTTTCAACCTACGAGAGGCTGCCGAACATCGGAGCGGGTCTTGAGTCCCATCAAGTTCAAAATGATCAAAGGGCAAGGGCAAGAGATGTCAAGAGCTTCAAGTAAATGATGCGTGAAAACATCGCGAATACACGGCAAAGATTGAATAATTTGAAGGAAAACATCTTGATGCACATCTTATAAGTCTTACATCAAAGCTTACATCAAGTCTTACATCAAAGCTTACATCAAGTCTTACATCAAAGCTTACATCATCTCACAAACTCTGAGGGCTTTGCAACTTGTACAGGTATGCTGGCCAGCTCTTGACCTGGACCAAGCTGCGACCCTGGGACTTTAAAGGGTCATCAAGACCAAAGAATCGCTTCAAGATGCAAATTAGAACCAAACAACGACATAAAACTCAACATAAAACTCATAAAACCATGTAAAATGTAGATTTACATAGGTTATGATAGATTTGTATTGGATCTGTTGAAAATAAATAGCACCAAAAGAAAATGTGTAAAGTCTGTGCCAGGCCAGCTCTTTACAATACCATCACGCTGATGGGCGTTGCCCTGGGTCTGCTGCACTCAGCCCCCTGCACTACTCCTGGGGCGGCCTTCTATGGTTGCTTGCACCTGCAAGTGTCCAAGCAGGCTCAATAATGCCACAGGGCAAGGTCTAGAAGACCTCTTGCGCCAGACATGATTGCAGCTCCACATTGCGATTCGATCCTTTTGTTCGTCGGGTCTGGACTCTAACCATGGATATTCCCATGGCAATGCTTCAACGCACCATGAGAGTCGTGGCAACCTGGAAAGCTGTCACTTAGACATTGACTCCTCCAATAGGTCGAAATGTCAATATCTCCCTGCAGGAGTATGAAGGCCCGTGCGTGGTGCAGACTCGCTGACCTTGTATCCGAAACTTCGACATGCTTTGGAGGTCGAAAAGGGTGACCAACGAACAAAAACATCAAAAAACAATCAAACGACCACGCACGTGAACGCACGGGTGACACATTGCCCCAATAGAAGGGAAAGAAAACACTGGGCGTTCCAGAAGAGGCCAATGACGTGCAAGTGCAAATAACTTCTACGAAAAGTGTATGCCAGCTGAGGTACAGCCCCAACATATCTGGACACAGCACAACTGCATCAGCACTTCTGTCACTTGAGCAAAAGCAGTCATCGGTTGAACATTCTGGGACTTGCCGGGCTGCGAGACTGATTCTCATGCCATCTGCCCGGCCGGATGTACAGAATTCACAGATTGCTTAGGCTTTGTCTTTCCCGCCACAGTCAGTTTCAACTTCATGAGCGCAACAGAGCAAACATATCAGAGAACCATGCAAAGCAAGAGAGAAACAAAACAATAGGAGTTTGGGGCTTTATGGCCCATAAAACAAAGCCCGCAGGATAAAGTCAAATCATCAAGCCGCAGCTTCACCCGGTGCAGCCACTCCGCACTTCTGCGGTGCTCTCTGCTGCAGAGGTCCTGAGCCAGTGCCCATGCACTCCACAAAGTTGAAGAAGATAATAGAAAATTGAACAAAAATTTCAAAAGAGTAAAAGAGAATAATAGAGAATAAAGAAATGAAGAATAGAAAAAGAGAATAGTAGAGAAAAGAATCAAAGAATGTAATAGAGAAGAGAAGAGTAGTAGAGAATAGAATCGAAGAAGGCAAAATAGATTCTGTTTCGAAGAGTGTGGGTGTTCCTCTCTACTGTGACTGGTGTGAGTGTGGGTGTGAGAGGTATGTGATCCTGAGATTCCCAATCACACCTTGGGGGACACGGCAACAGTTCGGCTGGGAATGTGCACCTGCAAAAAGACTAAGCCACAACCTGTTCCAATATGCGTTTACAAAACATACACACGTACAGTGATAATGTGTACTAGATTTATACTGTGTACAAATCTATTCCAAAAATATGTATATATAGATATATTAATACATGTGTGTGTCTCTCTGCACATGTGAAATGTAAAAAAAGACTATATTTAATGATTACACCCTGTCCAATGCAAGCGGATAAGCGAAGAATCGGCTCGACGACATGTAACATCCAGGACCATCATCCGTACTGTCTTTAACTTACGGCGTCAGCAATCCGAACAAACATCCAGGAACAACCTCAGATCTTACTTCATCTCATACCACCCCGACGTTCGGGATTTCTAAGTTTGTGTGGGTCACGCGGCCTCATGATTGTCGACACTGCTTGTGACTTCAAAGCCCGCGCATTCAAAATGGTTCTAAGTTTGAAGCTCTTGTGGATTGCCAAATTACAACTATTTTGACTGTCACAAGAGCTTCAAACTTATCAAGGTCTAACTTAGAACCAATAGTTGATGTCCAAGATATGGCTTCAAAGTTGTTGATGTTCCAAGTTTTTGGCCATGTCACATTATCAAGGTCTCTGCGGTGGGCTGGTCACGGCGAGCTGGATTTGCTGCTCATACTCATCCACTGAACGATCCCAGTGGAAATTGCGAGACATCGCCTTGGCGCCGCACCGCATGGCACTCTCAACCGTTCATTCGGCTAAATCTCTTCAAATGAATTGAGGCGAGACCACAATCTGAAACTATGAGGCTAATTTTCCACCAGACTTTCAATCCACCTACTCAAAACCAAGAAGCGTTTCGCTGCAACTGCCTCAGCAACGGTCAGAGCGCGGCATTTTAGCAAAAGGAACGACGAACTCGGACGAACTGAAATGGTTTCATGCACATGGCAAAAACATTCAATTTATTTGGTGAATACTTGCAGGCTCCACACAAATCAGGACTTCTTTTAGTGACAAAGTAGGGCTTTCAGGGCTTTCGGTGCATAGAACGCTGAGCTTCTGATTCTGGGTTGGGAACGGTTGAGCATCTGTTCAGACGGAGGTAGTTCCCCCGTTCCCCCTTACTCAAAAGAGCCCATGAAAACAACAAACACATACGAAGACAAAAAGAGTCCCTGACAAGCTTCTGAAAGCGTTCCGGATAATGAAAAAACAGAGCCGAAGCCTCCCGCAATGCCTGACAAATGGACCACGAATCCGATGAGGGGAAGAATCACCATGATGGATTCAACCAGATCTAATACAAGCCCTAAGCTAGTTCAAGCGGAAATAGATGGCTGGCTCCTAAAGACCCTCAAGGGCTGAAAGGACTCAAGCATGTGATACTGAATGCTAAGATGTCAAAATGTCAAAATGTGTTGCTGAGCATGAGTGCATACATGTTGCACCAAATCCTGACGTCGTGAAAACCTTTTAGGTGTGATAGGTGTGATTCGGACAGGTATCTTTCAAACTCTTGCATCAGTCGAATTAACTGCGATGCTTTTAGAATGCTTTTGTGTAGGTAAACTCGGCCCCGCAAGTATGTCTTCGACTCGAGTTTAGGTTGCCAAATACGGGGTTCCACTCATTGCACATTGGATCATTTGAATCGTTTGAGTCACATTACTTTGTGGATTCCACATCCCACCGCGCCTCCCGAAGACCAAGTTCTGTCACAGGGGGATGGATTTGAAAACCCGATGGATCCGGATCCTGCAGACCTGGGCAAGTTGCGGAGCCTCCAAATGATCTACCGCCCCGAGCTTGGAAAACGCCCCCAGCTTGGAAGATCCTAAGGAAAATCTTGGAAGATCGTGGGGAAGATCGTGGAAGATCTTGGAACATCTTGGAACTTGGAAGGATGGAGTTTGTAGCCTGGAGAAGTTGGAGAAGTTGGAGAAGCGATTTTTTCTGTTTTGATTGTAGCGTTGTAGCTGCTCACGTGTTGTGACAACAATGCGATCTGGGAGCCATTCACGGAGTCCTTCAATCCACCTGTAGCAGTAGCAATTACCACAGCACCATACGTTGCCGCGGTCATCCTAAGTCACGAGAACAACCTAATGGATTGAGACTGGTAGGATGCACCAAGATGAAAGCCCCGATGTTTACAATGTTCATGTAGCATACTCTTGTCTTACATCTTTTCCCACCAAAAGAGTTTTTTGGCAAATCCAATTCCCTTTTATCCTACTTTCTGACCACTCACTTGTCACTCACCTAAAATCTGCGGATTTTGCATGTTGAACAAGAGTTGGATTCCCTTTTTGAATCTGCAGCTGTGCATCTGAGGAAGACCACAGGGTTCATAGCGGGAGGGCATGAGGATAAAATCACATCCTGGAGGACAGCTACAGTAGGTCAGTCTTTCCAATACACAGCAGTGGCAAACACGCAACACATCGCAACAGCGCCATTGCCTGCCATCATCTGGTGCTCAAGGATGGGGTCATGACCTCAAGAGTTTAATTCGAAAATCCCCAAGCTTGGCGTTAAGGAGGCGTTCAGTCAAGATCCAAGGGCAAAGATGGGCAAAGGACAAGGAATGGCAATCGGAATGGCAATCGACTTCAACAGCTGTGTCACCAAGGGACCAGTGAAGGCACAGACTTTTCCTCGATTTTTCTGCTGCTGTTCCAGTTCAAGGACCTCTCTCTGGTACTGCTGCCTTGGACCAAAAAAAAATGGCAACAAACAGAAGGCCCGTGACCATGGAGACTCCTCAGCTATCCCCAGCTGTCCCCAGCTGTCCCATGTCCAGTGTATCTGTGGGCGTTGATGCCAAGCATCTCCCCAACGCCCATGAAGACCACTTGTGCGCCAGGCAGGCCCTGCATTCCCGGGCCCAGAAGCCACGCCAATGCTTTGGTCAGAACGTCGACACCTGAAGAAAAAACATCCGAAAAAATGACAGGAAGAGCACAGGATGCACAGGGCGTTCCACCAGTAGGGACGGTGCTACAGGTGGAAACTGCCAGGAGGTCATGGGGCAGGAAAAAACAACGGCTGAAAGAAATGGCCGGACCAACTTTGCATCAACAGAGACAGCGGCACCGAACCCTGGGAACTTCTCTAAGGCCACTGCCTTTCTGCCAAGTCAAGCGGCCAACGAAACCAAATAAAGCCTGAGATGAGCTGTGCCAAGGCGTCCCACATAGGGAATCCGAATGCTAACGGCAGTTCATGGGTTCATTAAAAGGTTCATTAAAACAAAGTCTTCTCATTTTTTTCAGGAGACCTCTGCAAATTCTGGAACTTTGTCAATTTGGAGATTCAGCTTTTGCTGTACCACCCTTTCCTGCAACCGTGGCACTGCGTTGGATTCAACAACCAAGCCCAGTCTCTTCTGGAGTGCCGCCTTGCATTCCCTTCTCGCAGGAGCAAAGGACTCCAAACCAAACTTGCAAGCAATGTGCCTGTCCTTGGCTCGGGCTCAACTGACTCATGCCAATCGTTTCATTCAATTTCCGAATTTTGAACATCAGCAATTCTCGCCGAGGATCTGTCCTGGGATCCCATTCATCATCAATACCATTCAAAATCCCTGAAAAACGAAGCATCCTGCGTTTCTCCACCAAGACGTCGTGTAGACCATGACCTCCTGCTTGACCCAGCTGGCAGCAACAAGACAAAAATCTTCGATGACAAACAACGCAAAGCGAAATGGAACCTGGCCTACTTGCCTTCACAGTTCAAGACATGACCATCATGCCGCCTTCTGATTATACATGAACGCATGCACTATTTCACGCAAAGAAACAAACGAACAGACAAACAAACAAACAAACAAACAAACCATAGATACATAGATACATAGATACATAGATACATAGATACATAGATACATAGATACATAGATACATAGATACATAGATACATAGATACATAGATACATAGATACATAGATACATAGATAGATAGATAGATAGATAGATAGATAGATAGATAGATAGATAGATAGATAGATGCATACATACATACATGCATACATACTGTACACATATTGAATACATACTGTATACATAC
The DNA here is from genome assembly GCA_009767595.1 of Symbiodinium kawagutii. Classification (NCBI taxonomy): domain Eukaryota; class Dinophyceae; order Suessiales; family Symbiodiniaceae; genus Symbiodinium; species Symbiodinium kawagutii. Next base: position 184,718 of record VSDK01017448.1, on the reverse strand, counting down.
TGTGTATATATATATATGTGTGTGTGTGTGCGTTGCAAGTGTGTGTATTTCTCTCTCCATCGCCATCTCAATATATATATATATATATATGTATATATATATATATATGGTTATATATATATATATGTGTGTTGTTGTTTTTATCTATTTATTTATCTATGTTTTCCGATTCTTTGGCAGCCAGAGGCTGGAAATCAATGATGATTTATTTTTTCATTTTTTATCATTTGGGTTTTCATTTTTTCACTCCTTTTTGGAGACTCCAGTAGTTTTCATTTGGGTGTTCATTCTTTTTCATGCCCTTTTTCGATACTCCAGTAGTTTTCATTTGGGTTTTCGTTTGTTTCATTGCCTTTCGGATACCCCATCATTTGGGATTGCATTATTGGTTTCATTCCCTTTTAGATACCCCAGCAGTTTTCGTTCGGGTTTTCATTCTTGCTTCCATTCCCTTTTGGATACCCCTGTCGTTTTTAATTTGGGTTTTTACTTAAATGGTTCGTTCTTGGTGGGTGGTATATACGCAGATCCCTGTCATACGTCACACCCATTACAACTACTACTGACTGCAGGATCGTAGATAAAAACATTACAGAATACTACAAGTATGTGTATATATATAATATACATCTGTGTGTGTGTGCGTGTGTGGTATCCGTGTGTGTGTGTGTGTGTCTGTGTGATTTTGGGGGGGCTATCTACCTATCCAATCCAGGAATCCTTGTCGGCAACCGGATCATTGAACATTACACGCACCTTGGATGTGGATATGTTCTACTGTCGGGAAGAACCCCCATTTTCCTGAACAATACCACTCTTAAACTGCATGACCTATCCAAACATCATTCATCTGCGATGTGTCCAGTCTCATGATCTATCTTTGTTCAATGGTTGCCCTTTTGTTTTATCTCATCATTGTCCATCAGTGTCTGCCATCGTCCATTCGTATATCTACAGTATCCATCCATGCGTGCATTTTACATTCTACGTAATTGCTCATTTTACATGTAAATGTTGTACAAACAGGCCTGCTTCTTCTGTTGGTGTTTTATTTGTCTGCAGGTTTCATATGATTCTACCTGCGCTCTTGTGTTGTCCTTCGGGAGTTTGTATCTCTGCAGCGTAGCTCGGCGAGACCTTGACACATGACTTTGTTGTCGCTGTGAGATCAGATCTTTGAAAACGAAATCGAAATGTGCAGAGAAATGCGAATTTGAAGATGCTTGACTTTGCTCATCTTTGCTCATCCTTGCTCTTTTGTCTCTTTTTCTTGAGCTTCGGAAATGCTTTCGATGAAGTGCCAGGTTACTGTTACAAGACGGTCTGCACAAAGAATGGCACCCTTGCACAGGTTCAGGTCACCATCCTTCTTCCTCAAGAATCTCATAGCGATGGGAAGGCTGGAGCTTGTGCGATGACCCTAATGATTCGCTGTGGGACGAGTGCTTCGCATTGGGACCGGCTCTCCACTTTCCAGGTCCTCTCTGATGCTCAGGCTCTGACACGTCCTGCTCAGCTGCTTCGCCAAGGCCCAGAAGTGACTGGGCGTTGGCTTCCGAGAATTTGCCCTGAAAACCTTGGCACCAGGCAGGCATAGATATGGCAGCAATGCTTCAAGGCCCCGACTGCAAACCCGTTGCTCTGACTGCCCAGGAGCCCAAATTGTGGATGATGTGAATATTCCTCAGGATTCAGTTTGACAGTGACACTCCAACATCACAATATCATATCCTCAGCATTCTGACCCACAACTGTGGCTATCTTGAAAGGCATGGATCCTTGCTTCTCGATAGAGACCAGTTCGCCGGTAGCGATGGACCAAGTAGATAGGGACCAGGCCCGCCTCAAATCTTTGAAGACAAAGAGAAAGGAAACAGCCAAGGCCAAGAACATGCTAATCAACTCAAACAGAAATTCCAGTCTCAAAGGTCACCAGCATTTACCAAGGGTTCCATGCAAAGTCAGCCTGCAAATATGAACATTGATTTAGAAATAGAATAAGTTACAGTTAGTTTCTCAGTAATGCGATACAATGCACCGCAACGGGAAGCACTGCGATGTCATGTGTCCTTCACGGCTGCCCCGCACACACAATCACAACCTTCCCCATCGCACAACTTTGCGAGGCAAAGCACTTGCCAGTCATTTGACAAAAAGACCACCTCAGCTGCAAACTAGACCCAAATGAACACAATATAAGAAAGCTATAAATGGCATCCGGCTGTTTACCCTGATCGAATGAGATTGAAAAACCGTCTTGTGCCGAAACTGCATCAGAGACGCCCTTTGTCTTTCTGCATTACCAATTATCAATTGACGGAATTCTGTCAGGCCTACCTTTTGCATAACTTTGCATGATGCCGTCGTGCAACGCGCTGACCGTACGGCACACCACCAATTTTGAGTCGAAGAGGTGCCTGAGCTGCCACGTTTGGTGCACGATCTTGGCCATCTCTCTGGGCATCAACATCAAAGTCTTCGAAACCATGGATGTTGCGATGGTGTATTGGATGATTAATTAATATATATATATACTTGTATATATTCATATTTGAATACATGGGTGATTACTCAGTGATGATGTGATGTTGACCTGCTGAA